>JAZKJV010010866.1:0-484800 GCA_037367405.1 Ottelia alismoides
TTAGTTCTGCTTGCTGTTATGATATCTTTAATTTAACAAAGAAGATGGGTTGTGCAAAGAGAGCTTCCTTCTGTCCACTCAAGGGTGGCCATGGGGTTTTGATTAGCTGCCGACTCATTCTCACACACGCATAGCAACTTTAGGGCTTACGCTGTGCAGGTGAGTGAATGATGCGGGAGATAGATTGGATCTCTGGTTGCCTTTGCTTGGACTGAAGGGAGCTCCCTTCTATCCTAACTCCATCACCACTTTAGATGTGCTTTCAGCTTAAATATATTGCATGATACTCTCCTGTGGATGATAGTCCAACCTAGCTACCATCTTCATCTTACTGATTCTTTTAGCCTTGTCTTGCAGAGAAGAGTTTTTTTTGGGATCTTTTGTTCACCTTACTGGCTCCAGTTCTAGATTTTGGTTCAGATACTGCAGATCTTTCCTTGGAAATAAACCGTAGTGACTGCAGGTGGGGTTGCTGCGAGTGAGACTGGAGCTCGTGAGATCCAAGAGGGGCGGTCTGACCTGCAGGAGGAGAGGAGCCCTCGCGGGCGGGAAGAACAGGTGTCGAGGGATCCATCTTTCTCTGTACACGTCAGCCCTCATGCAGTGGATATGGCTTCTCGATGTTTGCAGTGAAAGGCTCCGACCAAGTTCTTGAATTTTGGACTTGAGTTGCTGTAACAACAAGTCCCACCACTTTCTAGGGTTTCATATCGTTTTTAGGTTTTCTCTATGTTCTTTTTGGAGATGGGTCTGTAACTTGGAAGTCGGGTTGAGAAATCGAATATTTTGGTGTTCACTCTCTCCATCTCTGTATATTTGATTCTCTAAAGAGTTTTTTTTGTTGTTTTTGGAAATATACGTTTCAGCTGGATCTCAAGAAGTTACATTGGATCAAGAGATTCGAATTCTGTAAACAGCATCTGGAAAATATGGTTGTTTCAGGGCACTGGTTTTAATTATTTCGCGTTGGTCATCCTTTATAAAACTTGTTCAAACCCCTTGGATAACAGTTTTTTAAAATATATCTGGTTCATTCCAAGCACAGTGTTAAAATCCTACCAGGTCATTTTACCATCATTTAATACTATATTGATATCATTTTACCCGATTATAGTTATATCATATTCAATTTTTTTCATAATCAAATAAGTAGTAGCAATTTTAGTTTCTTATTCCTAAGAATTTGCCGCCTAACTCTAATTATTTTCAAGGGAGGAATCCACAGGTTTCACACTAATGCCAATTTCTCTGCATGGTGTTGGAGGATTTCTTTCTACTGTAAAATTGAGTACCTATATTTATCTTCTCGTGTAATAATTGCTTTCTTCAGATCCCATTTCTGGGCTTCTTTGAACTTTTCTTCAAATATAACCATTTTCAACGATAATGCTACTCCATATTTGCTGCTGTTTATAATAATGCTACTCCATATTCGCTGCTGTTAATAATTACTTCGGAAATGTGGAAAGAATATTAAGCGACGTAGCACTTTTAGTTTGAAACTGTAGTAAACACTTACTACTTGAACTTTGAAACTGTAATAAATAGTGATATCGATTTCGGAATCTTGAGCTCGTGTTCCTGACAATAAAAACCTCACTATGCGAGACCAACGTTTGGCCATCGCCACTGTTTGGATCTGATAAAGGCTCGATATGTCTATCAATCAAATCGTCCCTTTGGGCCATCTCTGGTTGCATCCATGGATGGAAGAGAGGTCCTGCATGTTCAAAATTCTATTTATTATCAAGTCAAATCAAGTCACATGGGGCTTCTCTGTGATTCGTCTTTTCTCGTTGATTTGATCTCTCTTCTGAGTTGACGGGATTTAAACTTTTCCTGCATAAACAAAGATTGCATTTGTCTTCTGTCAGCAGGAATTCTTGGTTTCTGTGGATGCTGTCCACACCCCCAACAGCGTGCATGTTCCACCTTGTGGAACCCTAATCCTGTCATGTATGTGTACCTCTGGGATGAGAAGTTTGTATTCTGGAACTTCAGTTGATTTAGCATAAAATGAGAGATTCTTGATGATGAAATCATCTTGTGTCATGTCTTTGTTTATTTTTGTGAACAATTTTCATCACTTAAGACGCCGTTCGGTTCAAGGATAGCTAGAAATACGGGACTAGATGGTTTCAACTCCGGCTTCATCAAAAGGCACAGGCACTTAATGAAGAACGAGATTTGTGCGGCCATGGATTTCCTGCAAAGGGGCGGAAGCATGGTCAGACGGGTCAACCACACCTTCCTCACATTGGTCCCCTAAGGTACCCTCTCCGTTCGGTATCGCAGATTTCCGCCCTATTGCGTGTTGCAACGTCATATACAAGGTCTTTGCCAAACTTCTGGGAATGGTCCTCCCACAACTGATCTCCACCAACTAGACATCCTTTATTAAAGGACGCTCTATTGGGGATGCCATACGACTTGCGCAGGAGCTGCTTTGGGGATTCAACATGAGGTGCAACAAGAATAAGGCATGCCTTAAGATCGACTTGTCCAAAGCCTTCGACTCGATTGAGCACTCCATCCTTGGGGCTCTGAGGGAAATGGATTTCGTCCCCGCTGATGAATACCCATTCATCACTCTTTATTCTTATATTTTAGCTACAAAAACCTTTGCAAATGCATGTAGATATGTGTAAATAGGAATAATTAGCAAATTACAACATATCTAACATGCATTTAGCCAAAGGCTTTTTGTAGCAAAAATAAAAGAATAAAGATTAAAAAGAAAAAGAGGGAAATATTTAGAATAAATATTGAGCAACCTAGCCCAAGGGAGGGCTCAACATGGGCCTGACCGCATAAAAGCCAAGTAGAGGGAGATAGGGGCTCATGTGTATACATTTATGTAAATAAATAAAATTATATTTTCCTCACCCAAAAATATGCTTGTAAATATTTGTATATATTTATTAATATAAAAACAAATCAAAAAAAATCAAAAAGATCAAAAATATCCTTTCCTCATGAACATATACCACATCTATGTATTTATCTAACCTTGAAAATATATTAAATTAATTTTTAAACTTTTTGTAAATAATCTATGTTATACTTTGTAATAAATAAAATAAAAAGAATCAAAACAAAAATCAAAATAAAAATAGAAAAATCAAAAATACAAAAATACCTTGTACATATACCATGTATATAGTTGTATATATCTATTTATTTTACCTATGTATATAAATAATAAAAATAAAATAAAAACCCCCCTTTTATTCCTTATTTTATACTATAAATAAATAAAATATAAAATAGGAATAAAATTGTACAAAAATAATAAATAAAAATCAAAAATCAAAAGCCTACATATTGTATATATACCTATATATAGCTATATATTGTAAATACCTTTTTCTTATTTCCAAAAATTAATTAAAAATCACCAAAAAATAGAAAAAAATAAAATAAAAATAGTTTGTGTTTTGAGTTTTTACAAAATCTGGCCATAACTACCTTAATTTTGAACTTTAAAATCCTGCCACGTGGCCTGACCCATTGGGTCCTGGGATGTTAACCACCCGGTCAACTGACCCCCCCCAGGACCACTTCTCACGGGTTCGAGCGTCGGACCCCACTTCTCGAATTTATGCCCGCTCGACCCGATCACCAATCCACTAAGCCCCGGGTCCGAATCGTTCCCCTTGCATCCGGCATCCTCACCGGAGCCGCTCCCTCGGGATCCGCGCGCTCCTGAGCTTGGCCGGACCCCCTCTTCTCGGATCTCCCGCCATATATATAGTCGTCTCCGACGACCTAATTCTTCCATCTTTGGCCATTCGCGTAGCTTTCCAGTGAGTTCCAGAGAGAGAGCGAGGTGACAGCTCGCCGCCCCACCTTGTTGCAGCGAGGAAGGCCGGCGAATCCACTGATCCGGCGATACCCCCGCCGTAGCTCCGCCACCTGAAGCGAGCTCGAGCCTCGGGCCGAGACGACCCTTGAGGCCACGACCGGGAGCTTCCCCAGCTCCAGCACAGTCTCCTCGACCACCCAGGTAGTCCCTTAGCTCCGCCTTTTCATTCGATTTTAGGTTATCCCCAAATCTCGCCGTCGCCGTGTTTCGTCGATTCCGACCACCTTACACCTCCATTCGATCATCGGAATCCATCGTCACCTCCGCCTTCCTCCCGCGTACCATCTCCATATCCCCATCCAACCCAGCTCGCACAGGAGCTGGGGTTCGAGCTCCTCCGTCCATCCCCTCGCCGGAGCTCGCCCACATCGCCCCACCGGTCACCTCCACGATGCCTAACGGGGTCGAGGCACTTTGCCCTCGACCCGCGAGTCTCCTGGTTTACTTTGCAGGTCATTGCGAGCCCATCTGAGGGCTTGAGTCATCCGGGCCAGGAGCTTCACCTCCGCCGACCTCGCCGGAGCCCTCCAGGGCTCGGCCTGGGTCATCGGAGCCTACCATCAGCTGCGGAGCATCATCGCGGAGCTTCTCCGATCTCCAGAGGCAGCAGGGGAGGAAACCAGCGCACGTACGAGGCCGGCGAAACTCGCCGGCCAACTGTTCTTCCAGCATCTTCCCCGACCGTTCGATCGTCCTCGACCTCCAGTTCTTATCCTGACCGTCCACTTGAGGAGATCCAGCCACCGTCAGATCTTGGAGAGGCGATCTAGACCGTCCGTTGCACGAGGTTTAGCCACTGAGAGCCACACCCGTTCGATCCCCCACGTGGCATACCCTCGACCGCCCGATCGCTGCGAGGACCTCAGCGTTGGAGCGCCACCCATTTCCAGCCGTCCATCTACCCACGTGGCGCGCATCCATCGGGCGACTTAATAAAGGGTAATTTACCCTTAGGCCCTTCCTTGTCTTTTATTTCGTTTTAGTCCTGTAAATATTTTAGTCAGTTGTTTAGTTTTAGGGTATTTTGCATGTAGGACCTCGTACTTTAGATATTTGCATTTATGCCCTGCCTGGTGTGAGCCACGTGCTTCGTCACGTGTTTTGTTGGTGTATTTGCATTGATGCCCCTGTAGTTCTGGATGTTTATGAATGAATGAAACTTTTTGAGTAATTGCATTTATGCCCCTGTGAATGGTTTAATTTCGCATGTGCGTTTATCTGTGGGTAATTTGCAACATAGCCCCCTGGACTTTTGGCACGAGTTACCAATAGGTCCTCGGGACTTGTTTCTTTACAAATAGGTCCCTGAGTGCCCCAGGCACGCGCTTGGCGCGTGATTGGCTGGGTTAATTGCACCGGGACCCCCAGAACTTTGGGTATTTGCATTTCAGTCCTTGTGCACAGTACCCTCTTGTGATTTTTGAATAAAATATCAATCACCTCCAAATTCGACGAAAATTTGACACATGGCTCCTGCCATGGTGTAGGATTTTTGTGAATTTTTGAGGATATTTTTGATTTCGTTTGTTATTTTTAAAAAATCAAAAACCTTAATTTTTGTTACTGTCTAGATTGAAAAATCACAAAAAAATATAAAAACTCCCCTAAAAATTCTATAAAAATTAGTTACTGTTTAGTTTGTGTTCTTTGATTTTCTAGCCAATTTTGGCTATTTTTCTCTGAATAAAAACCTTAAAAACTTAAAAACACCTAAAAACTCATAAAAATTCTATTAAATAATCTAAAAACCTAAAAACAATAATTTTGGTACTCAAATTTTCCTTGTTTTACCTAGTTTACAGAAAAAATACCTCCAGGCCCTTTTGAGGCCCTAAGATATTTAATCTAGGGCTTTTGGGCCTGGCTGGACAGTACCTTGCATTTTTGCTACTGTTTGATTTTTAGAAAATAAAATATATATCAGAAAAATCTTAAAAATTCACCAAAAACATAAAAAAATATAAAACACATAAAAATATTTTTGTTTGAATTTTTGCTTGATTTTTGTTGCATTAAATAAATTGTTGAAGTGTGCTTATTTGTGTATATTTTATTTTCTTTATATTTTAAAAATCCGAAAAAATATAAAAATAATTAAAAACCACTAAAAAAAATATTTTGTCTTTAATTTTGTTTATTTTTACTACTTCGTAGGCCTTCGGCCAATCCATGCTCCTTGAGTTCGACCCTGGGTGCTATACCAGGTTAAACATATAGCAGGAGCGCTTTATTCGTGCCTGATTGATTTTTGATTTAGTTAGTGGTCTGAATATTTTTCTTGATACACATCCGAGTGATTGAGGTCGCAACGACCGTCTCAGTTACCTGATTGCCTTAGTCGCTCGGGATTCTTGTGCTATCAGAATGGCGCCGTTGCCGGGGAGCATGGCATAGTAGTTCTTTTCGTTTTTATTTTCGCGGCTTTTCGCGGCTCTTTCAGAGCTCGCGGCTCTTCGCGGCTTTTGTTTATATTTTCTTTTGTTTTATTTGGCCTTATTTTCTTTTCCTTTTATTTTTGTTTTTGTTTTCTTTTGTTTGTTTATTTTATTTTATATTTTTGCATATATACCCTCAGTTTTATTTTCATTTCTTTTTCCTTATTATTTGATTATTTTTGCTGGTCTGACCACTCATCTCTTTTTCTTGCGAGGGCCCGAGGACCGCGGAGGCGACTTTCGAGGAGGCCGGTGCAACCGAGGAACTTGGAGGCGGCTTCCTTCTCTACGAAGCCGCAGGAGAGAGCGAGAGGGAGAGAGTTGAGTGGGTGAGGGTAGATTAGGTTTTTATTTTATTTTATTATTATTGTAATAATACATGGACTTGGACTTGGACACTCTTGGACTCTTCTACCGTAGCGGGTCTGTTTCGCCGAGCACCGGTGTGCTCGGGGGACCCTTAGGACTTGCGCGGTTTTTCGCGATTTCCTTTTTCTTTTATTTCTGTCTTTTCCGGTTTTTCGCGGTTTTTGCTCGAGCCCCTAGACTTAGGATTTTCTGGTGATTGTGCCGTAATTAGTAGGATCCACACACCTAACTGCTTATCTGTTCCCATAGATCGATAATTGGACCTACTTAAAAATCATTAATAAAAATAACCGATTCATTGGCCTTCGTAGCCTACGTGCCGCAGCCCGTCCTGTAAAGCGCTACTCCTACCCCCGATTTGTCGGACAGAGGAGGGACGGGCCAAGACCGGACTCTTTGCTTGGAGATCGGTGACCGGTTAGACGGCTCTTCGCTAGACTTGCTCACCTAGGACTCGGCTTTACCACTGCATCATTTAGGTTAGTTTCTTTTCAGTCTTTACTTTTATGCGCGGATCATTTTGCATGTAGAGTGCTGGAGGCAAGGTACGCATTTCTTACTCAGCATGCATCATTGATTTATCGTGCATCGACTTTTTTGTCTTCTCCTCCCTGTTTTGGACTTAATAACCAGGAGAACCGAAAAATTCGTTAGGCCTTTTGTTTGCTTTGAAAGATATTAAAAAAGTGAAACCATAAAATTGGGACTGCTAAAATTATTGATCTTAAAAACCGCTCACCCTAAAAACTTTGTCTTGGGGAGAGCAACCCCCTCATTGTATGGTTTGGATGCGTGAGAGAGTGACCCGCACCCTAGGTAGAGCCCCCCGTTGCTAGTCCCGACTGATTACCGACTTTTCCGTGCGGGCCAGTCGGTTGGGTTAGCATCGGATATCCCAACAGGTCACGTAAGCGCTCTGATATTTTGTGTGTTCACCAAAATAAAATCGACAAGATAATTTGACCGAACTTTCACGGTCTTCAGCTCGCGTTGCGTTGGTGAACCAGGGGTTTGTTTTCAGATCATAATTTTTCCAGATCCCATCCGCCCTACTCGCCAGATCAAGATGATGGGTAGACGGTCTCTGAGGCAGCCTCTGGCTGCACCGCTTTCGGGCGCGTCTACCTCCTCATCTAGGTTGGCTCGCGAGAGCTCAGACCCGCTCTCCGAGCCCGAGTACGATTCCACCTTGTTCCCCCTCGACCCCCTTTCTGATCTACCTGAGAGACACGAGCCCGAGGAGAGACTGATTCATTTGACAACACCTGAGTTGGGCTCGTTTGATTTTGCAGACGTCACTATGGCCGGAGCCGGCAGTTCAGATGATCACTCCCGATAGCCCGAGCACTTTGTACTTGACCAGGGAGCGATCAACTCCACCTTGATCGCATCACTCGAGACAGTCCAGCAGCAGTTACACGATCAGGGGGTATTTATGATAGAGATGAGGCGAGAGTTGGAGAGGCTCAGAGCAGAGAGAGACCAGCAGAGCGAGCCCGTGGAGATACCGGATGCAGAGGCACGAGCCGCAGCAGCAGCAGCAGCCGCAGCCGCCGCCGCAGCGGCAGCAGCCGCGGGAGGAGGAGGACCACCTAGACCGATGCGGGAGTTGCACAACCCCGGATCTACACTGATGCACCATTGGGTGGTGGTACCTGCTATCGTGGGGGACTTCAAGTTCCCCCCGAACACCCTGCAAATGCTTCCTCGTTTCCACGGACTTGCCACTGAGGAGCCCCACCTCCACCTCCAGGAGTTTTTGATGATCTGCAGTACTGTCCACGACCGGCATGTGGACCAGGACACGATCCGGATGATAGCCTTCCCCGTTTTCACTGGTAGATAGAGCAGCCACCTGGCTGAAGCATCTTGGGAGGTTTGTCTATACCTGGGAGCAGCTCCGCATCGAGTACTTGAACAAGTACTATCCACTCGGGCGGACGAATGCAGCGAGGGCCCTGATCAGCAACTTCTCCATGTTCCCCAACGAGCAGTTTCACGAGGCATGGGAGAGGTTCCGAGAGCTCCTGGACAGATGCCCGCACCACGACATAACGAAGCCGAACCTTGTGCAGAGCTTCTTCAGCGGGTTGACACCAGAGCTACAGGGCCTGGTGAATGCTTCTTGCGGCGGGTCCTACTTCGCCAAGGACCACGACCAGGTCTGGGCCATCTTCGAGGAGATGGCTGAGAACTATATGGTGATGTCTCAGACCATGTTGTATACTCAGAAGACCCAGCCACATCAGCCAGGACCCGTGCAGTACCAGCGAATAGCACGGGTAGATGCAGGTCCATCCAGTTCGTCCGCAGCCGCAGCAGCACAGGCAGAGTCGTCAGCTGCGGACATGGGCATTATCAGCGAGAAGCTGGACCGCATGGAGCTGATCGAGAAGAAGCAGTGCCAGAGTATCACGCAGATGGAGCAGATGGCACAGGTTCTGAGCGACATGAAGACACAGCTCATGTGTCTCCAGGAGGCACAGACGGCTTCTCAGCCCCGTCTTCAGTCGCGAGGTGACGCCGGCAGCAGCAGCAGCTCGTCCCAGCACTCCAGCATCCACGTGCAGCCTAGACAGGTCCATCTTGTACAGGCGGAGCCGTACCAGCAGCCGCAGCCCACCTACCAGTCCCCACCATCTCCAGAGATGCAGATGGTGGTCTACCAGCCGGACCAGCCTCTGGCAGTACTCCCGCCAACCCCCTACGATGCCGAGCCGTTGATGGATGTCAACAGGATTTGGTATGACCGCCCCCAGCCTGGGATCCGATGAGACCATCCCGGATTCAGGTGGGGGAGTGGTGGTACCCAGCCCCAGCAGCAGCCGTCAGGACAGGGAGGGCAGTACTCCCAGCAGAGAGATCACCACCAGCCGCAGCAGCACCAGCCATCCTTCGGTCCTCGTCCCTATCAGCAGCAGGGACAGTCGTGGAGACGTGAGCAGCAGGCTCACCCAGTTCAGCAGCAACCCCCTTCCTCATACCCCTCTTACCACCAGCAGCAGTACCAGCAGCCTCACCCCCAGAGAGGCTACCCATCGGGCTCCCACGAGAGCCTCGCTTTGGATGACATTGCCCGCCTCCTCACGGACCAGCAGGCCACATTCTGACGGGAGATGGACGAGTTCCGCCAGGAGATGCGGGACTTGGTGAGAGGGAAGACCGCCATTCCAGCCCAGATTGAGCCGAACCCGAACAACCTCAAGAGGAAATCTGAGCAGGTAGTACATGCTGAGTTTGCCACTCCTAGTGACCCATTTGATGATACATCTTCGGATCTGTTTGATGCTGATTTTGTCACACTTAGGAGCGGTAGGACCCCAGCAGGTGGCGGCGCCTCATCTGAGCTACCTCACGAGGACACTTCAGAGGCGCCACATGAGGAGGAGGAGAGCGGTACTGAGGCCGCTCCAGATGATGATGGTGGCACTGAAGCCACCAAGGATGCTGATCCCACCGGCGGTACTGAGACCGCCGCTTCACCAGATCTAGGAGGTGGTACTGACGCCACCAGTTCAGCCGAGCCAGCCCGCGGTACTGATGCCGCGAGACGTCTACCAGCAGCAGCAGCAGAGCCAGCCCACAGTGGTACTGAGGCCACCAGTGTTTGTCGTGATAGAGATGTTGTCTTTCCTCGCATTCCTGTATCTCAGAACTCTGTTGTGAATAAAGGAAAAGGTTTACTTTCATCTGGTCCCACTGTGGTGCATGATGTATGTGTGGATCCGGTCCTTGAACCGTCTAAGCCTTTTCCTAGTCCTTCATCTGAGAAGGACCCTGTGATCCCCTTCCCTAGAGCCCTTCAGATGGGGAAGGGGAAGAAAAAAGAAAAAGATCCAAAAAAGAGAGAGCTTGAGGAGTTCAGCCAGAGCATGATCGATCGATTCCACATCCAGCTGACCCTCCAGGAGGCTTTGCAGCACATCCCCCTTCTCCAGCGATCTTTGAGAGAGAGGACTACAGCCAGGAGGAGGAGGAGGAACCACACTTCAGAGATACATGTGCTGACCAAAGCCACGTGTTTTGCGATCCAGAACCGTCTGCCAGCCAAGAGGCCAGACTCAGGGGCCCCGTATGTCAGATGCCAGATTAGTGAGCAGAGGTTCGACCGTACTCTTTTAGATAGCGGATCGTCGATCAACCTTCTTCCGGCAGCCCTTCTCGACCGCTTCGAGTTGGGCACTCTTCGACAGAGCAGGACAGTCCTTCAGTTCGCTGATCGATCTGTCAAGAGGCCGAAGGGGTTATTACGAGACGTTATCGTCACGATTCAGGGCCTGAAATTCCTCGTGGACTTCGTAGTGTTGGACATGGAGATCCCTGAGTCAGTGGCTGATACCCCCATCATCCTTGGTCGTCCGTTCTTGGCCACAGCCAAGGAGGTGACTGATCATGATAGCGGGAAGGTGTACTTTCGCGTCGAGGGCGAGAGTATACAAATAGAGACGGTCGAGGACTACAGAGCTAGATTCAGAGCCCGCTCAGATGCGAGTACATATTCAGAGCAGCTGACAGACGCAGAGCCAGACATCCACCAGGACTGTGATTTTGTGATCACAGATGATGAGGCAACTTGGGCAGATCTTGAGACACAGACCATCCTCTCACTTTCAGATACAGCTGATGCCAAGATGATAGCTGAGGAGAGTCTGGAGAGCACAGCCCTGGTCCCGGATACCATTGAGGCAGCAGAGCCGGTCCTTGACCGCAGCACGATGTTTAGTGATGGTGGTGCTGAGGCCACCTTGTTTTCCGGTGGTACTGATGCCACCGCGGTTGATACAGATCCCTCAGACTCAGAGTCTGATTGGGCTGATTGTTATGATCAGATGCCAGACCTGAGTTCACCTGAGCCTATAGATGAGGAGGAGGTAGATGCAGAGCCGAGCAGAGACAGTGCAGTTGAGCAGCCTTCTCCCGATCCAGTTTGCGAGAGTACGCTTTCACTTTCCCAGGCAGATTTGGCTGACTTAGCAGCTTTCACTCAGTTTCTTCCGCAACCAGATTTGCCAGCACCCAGCATTCCGGAGCTGAAGCCGCTCCCTACTTCGCTGAAGTATCGATTCCTTGCGGGCAAGCCAGAGATGTACCCAGTCATCATCTCCGCCGAGTTGACTGGAGAGCAGGAATCCCGTTTGATGGGGGTTCTTGAAAAGAACCGCAAGGCGATCGGATGGAGCGTAGCAGATCTCCATGGGATTAGTCCATCAGTGTGCTCCCACCATATCTATCTCGAGGAAGGGGCGAAGCCGTCGCGTGAGTTCCAGCGGCGACTGAACCCCAACCTGAGAGAGGTTGTGATGAAAGAAATATCAAAATGGTGGAGTGCAGATTTTATTTATCCCATTTCCGACTCCAAGTGGGTCAGCCCCTTGCATGTGGTGCCCAAGAAGACGGGCATCACGACTGTGATCAGTGAGTCGGGAGAGGAGATTGCTACACGTGTACCCACCTCTTGGAGGGTTTGTGTTGACTACAGGAGACTAAACCAAGCCACCAAGAAGGACCATTTCCCCCTGCCTTTTATTGACCAGATCATTGAGAGACTGGCAGGGAAGAGCCATTATTGCTTCCTGGATGGGTACTCGGGCTACAACCAAGTGGCCATCGCTCCTGAGGATCAGGAGAAGACCACCTTTACCTGTCCCTTCGGCACATATGCTTTTCGACGCATGCCATTTGGGCTATGCAATGCCCCTGCGACTTTTCAGAGGTGCATGTTGTCTATCTTCTCGGACATGGCAGGGGAGTGTTTGGAGGTCTTCATGGATGATTTCTCGATCTACGGCGACGGATTCGATTCTTGTCTTGACTGCCTAGATCGAGTACTCCAGCGATGTATTGAGTATCATTTGGTGCTATCTTGGGAGAAGAGTCACTTCATGGTAACTCAAGGGACGGTGCTTGGCCATATCATCTCCAACAGGGGCATGGAGGTTGATCCGGCCAAGGTCGATGTCATTAGGAAACTCGCACCGCCGTCCAATCTGAGGCAGCTACGGTCATTCTTGGGGCACGTTGGATTTTATAGGAGATTTATTCAGGATTTCAGCAGGATTGCCCGACCGTTGACTGACCTCTTGATGAAAGACACTGAGTTCCTTGTCGATGACAAGTGTCTTTCGTCCTTCGCGACTCTCCAGCAGTGCGTTATTGAGGCTCCTGTCCTACAGCCGCCTGATTGGTCTCTCCCATTCGAGATCATGACAGATGCCTCCGACTTTGCCGTAGGGGCAGTGCTGGGACAGAGGAGGGATGGAGTTCCATTTGCCATACACTATGCTAGCCGCACATTGGATTCCGCCCAGCGGAATTACACGGTCACAGAGAAGGAGATGCTAGCCGTAGTGTTCGCCCTAGATAAGTTCAGATCGTATATCATTGGATCTAGAGTGACTTTGTTTACAGATCACACCGCCATCAGGTACCTCATGGCAAAGAAGGATGCCAAAGCCAGACTAACTAGATGGATCCTTCTACTCCAGGAGTTCGACATTGAGATCAAGGATAAGCTTGGAGTCAAGAATGTGGTGGCGGATCATCTCTCCCGACTAGAGCAGCCTGAGGATTCTGAGCAGATTGACCCTATTAGAGATACCTTCCCAGATGAGGCGATCCTTGCTATCGCCTCACTCCCATGGTACGCCGATATTGTGAACTTTCTCGTTGTTGGGAAAGTCCCACAAGATTGGCCCAGGCAGAGACTTGAGACCTTCCTTGCGAAGGCCAAGTCCTACCACTGGGAGGATCCCATCCTTTACCACGAAGGAGGGGATAGCGTCTGGCGTCGGTGTATTCCTCAGGAGGAACACCATAGCGTCCTCACTTACTGCCACAAGCTTGAGGCAGGAGGACATCATTCTGGGAGGAGAACGGCACAGAAAGTGCTCCAATCCGGCTTGTGGTGGCCTACCCTCTTCAAGGACTCAGATGAGTTCGTGAAGAGGTGTACTGACTGTCAGAGGATGGGCACTTGTGGACAGCGTGATATGATGCCGATGCAGCCCATTCACTTCTGTGAGGTTTTTGACGCATGGGGCATCGATTTCATGGGTCCATTCCCTAAGAGTCAGGGATTTGAGTACATTCTGTTGGCCGTTGATTATGTGAGTCGTTGGGTGGAGGCTATCCCCGCCCGAGCCGCTGATGCGAGGACCGTTTCCAGATTTTTGAGGAAGCACATCATCACGCGGTTCGGGGTTCCACGAGTTCTGATTTCTGATGGGGGATCTCACTTCATCAACGACCAGGTGAAGGCACTTGCTAGCGAGTTCGGCATAGACCATCGTGTTGCTACACCTTACTGATAAGCGACCCGAGCGAACGAGGTAAAGGTACTAAATAGGTCGTTGCGACCTCTATCACTCAGAGTCACTAAATCAAGAAAAATATCGAACCGCGAAAGAAATCAGAGATCAAAACACGAAGTGCGGTCCTAGCTATAAGATTAACCTGGTATAGCTCCCAGGGTCGAACGCAAGGAGCACGGGTTGGCCTAGGGCCTACGAAGTAGTAAAAAAGAAAATAAAATAAAAGAAAAGTATTTTTTAGTGGTTTTTAATAATTTTTATATTTTTTTTGGATTTTAGAATATGAAGAAAATTAAATAACACAAAATCAAGCACACTTACACAATTTATTTAACACACCAAAAATCAAGCAAAAATTCAAGAAAAATGGTTTTTATGTTTTTTAGGTTTTTTAATGTTTTTGGTGAATTTTTGGTAATTTTCTAAGATATATTTTATTTTCTAAAAATCAAACAGTGCTAAAAAGAAAGGGTACTGTCCAGCAAGGCCCAAAACCCAAAGATAAAATATCTAAGGATCTCAGAGGGCCCTGGAGGTAATTTTCCTGTATTCTAGAGAAAATAAGGAAAATTTGGGCACCAAAATTATTGTTTTTGGATTTTTAGATTATTTATTATAATTTTTATGAGTTTTTAGGTGTTTTTCAATTTTTAGGGTTTTTACTCAATGAAAAATAGCCAAAATTGGCTAGAAAATCAAACAACAAACAAAGAACAGTAGATAAATTTTTTGGAATTTTTGGGGGTGATTTTATATTTTTTTGGTATTTTTAAACCTAGACAGTAGCTAAAAAGGATGTTTTTGAATTTTTAAAAATACTAAATGAAATCAAAAATGTCCTCAAAACTTCTCAAAAATCCAACAACATGGCAGGAGCCATGTGTCAAATTTTCATCGAATTTGGAGGTGGTTTGATATTTATTCAAAAAACAAAGAGGGGGCACTGTGCACAGGGACGTAAGTGCAAATACCCGCAAGTCTGGGGGCCAAGGTGCAAAAATCCCAGATAAACACGTGCGTGGCGCGTGCCTGGGGCACTCAGGGGCCTTTTGGTAATAAAAACCAAGTTCCTGGACCTTTTGGTAACTCGTACCAAAAGTCCAGGGGCTTGGATGCAAAAATCCCACTAAAATCCGCACATGCGTGAATAAAAGGCTCACAGGGGCATAAATGCAATTACCAAAAAGTTATCATTCATTAACAAACCAGCCAGAACTACAGGACTAATACTGCAAATAACCCAAACAAGCACGTGACGAAGCACGTGAGCTCACATACACAGGGGTATATATGCAAATAAAAACAAGCACAAGGTCCTCAGTGCAAATTACCCTACGTAAATAAAATAACTAAAATATTTACAGGACTAGAAATAAAAGACTCAAACTACGAGGGGGCCTAAGTAATTTACCCCTTTATTCATCGACGGCTGGATGCGCGCCACGTGGAAGATCGGGCGGTCCTGGATGGCTGGCGCTCCTCTTCGTCTGCCCTTGAGCCGGATCGACGGTGCAGGAGAGGACACGTGGGAGATCGAACGGCCTCAGGTGCTGATGGTTCCTCTCTCTGCTGCTAACGGTCCTGATCAGCCCCTCCAGGTGATCGACGGTAGCTGCTCCTCAGTGAATGGACGGCTGCGATCGAGACTGGAGCGAAGGGGCGATCGGACGGTGCTGGAGGCTCCTCGAAGAACAGGTGGCCGGCGAGGTTCGCCAGCCTCGTGCGCGAGCTGGGGACCTCCTCAGCTGCCTCTGAAGATCGGAGCAGGTCCGCCTCGGTGTGCCGCAGCTGTGGGTGCTATCCGATGGCCCAGCCGAGCCCTGGAGGGGCTCCGGCGAGGTCAGCGGCGTACGAGCTCCTGGACTGAAGTTGGGAAGCCTCAGATGGCCTCCTTGGTACCTGCAAAGCAAACCAGAAGCTTCACGGGTCGAGGGCAAAGTGCCTCGACCCAAGGAAGCGGCGTGAGGGTGAACGGGGCGTCGGGACGAATGAGCTCCGGCGAGCGGAGGATGGGGGAGCTCGACTCCCAGCTCCGGGGCGAGCTCCTGGGTGATGCGGGAGACTATGCTGGAGCTTAGCTAGCTCCTGGTCGTCGCCTCGAAGGGCGTCAAGGCCTGAGGCTCGAGCTCCGGTCGAGTGGCGGAGCACGGCGGCGCGAAGCTGCCGGATCAGTGACCGGCCACCTCCTCCTCGCTGCAACAAGGGCCAATGCGAGCTGTCACCTCGGTGGTTACGATGGAGGTCACGGGAGTGAAGGTAGGGAGCCAAAGATGGCGAGAGGAGGCGGCTGAGCTCAGACTATATAGTGTGGAGGGTCCGGCAAGAAGGTTGCGGGTAGGGCGAGCTGATGCGCGGATCCCGAGGCGAAAGCTCCGGCGAGCTTCTCGGATGTGACGTGATCAATGCGGACCCGGATTTGGGGCGAAAGGGATTCGGGTCATCAAAAGAAAAATCCGAGAAGATGGGTCGGGTGAACAGACCCGGGCTCTGGTGGTCCTGGGGGAGGTGTTGACCGGGGGTCAACAGTCCCCCGTGGACCAATCAGAGCCCGCCAAGGCTTAATTTTTTATTTGATTTTTTTGGGGCCTTAAATGGCCGAATTTTCAAAAACTTAAAACATAAAAAATATTTGTTTTAATTTTTTCTATTTTTTGTGATTTTTAATTAATTTTTGGAAATAAAAATAAAGTATATACAATATATAGCTATACATAGGTATATATACAATATATGATTTTTAATTTTGATTTTTAATTAGTTATTTTTATACATTTTTATTCCTATTTTATATTTTATTTATTTATAGGATAAAATGAGAAATAAAAGGCTATTTTTATTTTATTTTTATTATTTATATACATAGGTGAAATAATTAGTTATATACAACTATATACATGGTATATGTACACATATTTTTGTATTTTTAATTTTTTGTAATTTTTATTTGATTTTTGTTTTGTTTCTTTTTATATATTTTATTTACAATATATAGCATAGGATATTTACAAAAAGTTTAGAAAATAAAGTTTATTTATTTACAAGGTGAAATAAATAAGGATGATGGACTTATGTACATGGTGAAGGGGTCTTTTTGGTCTTTTTAATTTTTGAATTTTTATTTTGTTTTTAATAGTTCTAAATATATACAAAATATATACAAGCATATTTTTGGTTGAGGAAAATATAATTTTATTTGTTTACATAAGTATGTACATATGAGCCCCTATCTCTCTCTACTTTTGTTTTTATGCGGTCAGGCCCATGCTGAGCCCTCCCTTGGGTTAGGTTGCTCAATATTTCTTCTAAATATTTCCCTCTTTTTCTTTTTCATCTTTATTCTTTTATTTTTGCACAAAAACATGCTAATTATCTATATTTACAAACATGCATGCTTTTGCTAACTTTTCCTATTTACACATATCTACATGCATTTGCATAGGTTTTTGTAGCTAAAATATAAGAATAAAGAGTGATGAATGGGTATTCATCACCCCCCTATACTATACTTTGCTAGTCCCTTAGCAAACACTTATTTGAAAAAGAAGTGAAAAAGAAAGAAAGAAAAAGAAAAAGAGAATGTACATGGATCAAGGTTGATTATTAAACTTGCCTTCATTAAATTGAGGTATGGAGCTCAATCAGATCTTTGGATTATTAATGTGTCGGAACCTTATTCAGACTTAAGCTTAAAACCTAACAGCCTCTAAGTTCCACTATCCTATAACCAAGACTCCTCAATGCTCCAGATCAGAACAAGTCATCAATCACAAACCCTGAAGACCATGAATCCTTTCTTGTCCTGTGAAAGTGAGGTCTAAGCTCTCCACCTCAGAAATGGCAACTTGACAACCCTCCCTAACAAGGTAACTCTATGACCTCAATCTGGCCACTCTTTCCTCGAGGAGCGGGGTATTCCCTTTTAAGTTCAAGTACAACCGGCTCAAGAAGAGGGGGAAGAAGAGAATGGGTCAAGGCCAGTGTAGCCAAGTACCCTTGGGAGCTTGACCAGTGTAGCCAAGTCTCCCTGCTGCAAGCTACAACAGGTGTATCATGAAACCAAGCGTTGCTTATTGCACTTATATACATACTCCGGTGGGATTATCATTTTCTCTCAGACCCACCACTTTTTTGGAGTTCTTTTCTTTTTGCATTTTTTTTTTCGAGTGCATCTATACAACATGTACATGTGCAGCATATATACAAGGAGTCTTTCCTCTTGAGCCAGTAGACTATCCCTCTTTTGAAGCTTTATTGCAACCCACAACTCCCGTCGTTAGACCTCATGGCAACCAGACCAAGTTGAGACGCACTTCCTTCACTAAATGAAGAAGAGAGGTTCCGCCTAGAAGTACTACCCTCATATGCTACCCCAAGCCAAGGAAGACTGCCTCCTCACCATCTCATCCGTAGAGAGCTCGGTGCATAGTGCGGTTGTCCAAGTAAAGCCATAATCTATATGAGTCATGTGTTGTTGTTAAGTGCTCTACTTAGGCTCATTGAGATGACATGTGATCATAGCCTAGTGGACTCAAAGAATTAAGTCTCCATGGACCTGAAAAGCCTTAAACCTAAGCCCTATAAGGTTCCTCTTAGAAATTAGGTGGATTAAGATCTTAATCAAGCTCCATTTCTCAATTTGATTCCAGGCTAGTTTAAATGTCAACTATCATCCAGAAAAACTATATACATATGTACAGAAAGATGCATATTTACACACTATTTTACAATCATGCAAAAAATTTTTGAAAAATGTTTTGAAATCATGAATGATGATGCATGAAGTGCAAGTTTTGCAGAAAGGTATTTACACACATTTACACAAGATTTTTGCAAACTTTTGATTTTTCAAACATTTTGGAAAAATTTTGTACTATATACATAATTTTGATACAAAAATATTTACACAAGCTTTACACAAAAGATTTTTGAAATCATTTTTACAAAAATAATTTGTACACTAGCTATGTATGTGCAAATAAAAGAAGATTATGTACATGAAAAATTTTTAATTTTTGTGGTTTTTAGCCATTTTTATTTATTAACACACTCACACAAAGTACGAGTTATGGCTAAAGTATATATGAAATATATACACACCCCCCTATACTTAGCTCGAATGATGTCCTCAGAGTCAAGAGCGTTGAAGAAGACATAACTCGTGCTTTGTATAGGGAAGTGAAAAGGAAGGCTATACGAAAGGAGAATGAAAAGTCAAGAGGGACTCGGGTCTTCCCCCTATACTTAGGATCAAGTAATCCTAAGTATAGCAGGCTGTACACGAAGGGAAAACCGAGTGGAGAATGTACAGGGTCTACCCCCCCCCTATACTTAGGGTAAGATATCCCTAAGTATAGGCAGCAAAACAGGGGTAGACAGAAACAAAAGAAATACCCGAAAGGTCTCACATCCCCCCTATACTTAGGGTAAAGTGCACCCTAAGTATAGCATAATCACAAGATGAAGAAAGGGATGTGGGACTAAGGAATGTGGTGATATGGACATCTGGATCTATATACAGCGGAGGATCAGTAAAGCTCAGGCGTGAGATGCATTAGATGTGAGTCAAAGACCACATCTCACGCAAAATGAATAGGGGCAAGATCAACGACCCGCGGCTCATGATCTAGAAATGGCTTGAGCCGCTGGCCGTTCACTCGGAAGGTACTCTCAGAAGACAACTCAGATATGTCGATGCTACCGTTGTCGTGTACCTTCCGAACCAGATAAGGTCCTTTCCATTTGCTCTGTAGCTTCCCTGGAAATAATCTAAGCCTCGCATCAAACAGCCATACTCTCTGTCCAATCTCAAAATGCTTGTGGCTGATATGAGAATCATGCCACTCCTTGACTCTCTCCTTATAATGTAGGCTGCTTGAGAAAGCTGAATCTCTAAGCTCCTCCAGGGCAGCTAGCTCTTCCCTCCTCTGGTCTCCTATACCATCTGGATCCATAAGTATGTCTGTAACTGCCCAAAGTGACTTGTGCCTCAGCTCAACAGGTAAATGGCAAGGCTTGCCATATACGAGGCGAAAGGGAGATGTGCCCAAAGGTGTCTTGAAAGACGTCCTATATGCCCACAAGACCGAGTCCAAAAGCTGTGACCAGTTCTTTCGGTCAGGGCGGACGACTTTCTGCAGAATCGTCTTGATCTCCCTATTCGACACTTCGGCTAGACCATTCGTCTGTGGATGGTATGGTGTAGCAACACGATGGTCTATGCCGAACTCGCTAGCAAGTGCCTTCACCTGGTCATTGATGAAGTGAGATCCCCCATCAGAAATCAGAACTCGTGGAACCCCGAACCGCATGATGATATGCTTCCTCAAAAATCTGCAAACTGTCCTCGCATCAGCGGCTCGGGCGGGGATAGCCTCCACCCAACGACTCACATAATCTACGGCCAACATAATGTACTCAAATCCCTGACTCTTAGGGAATGGACCCATGAAATCGATGCCCCATGCGTCAAAAACCTCACAGAAATGAATGGGCTGCATCGGCATCATATCACGCTGTCCACAAGTGCCCATCCTCTGACAGTCAGTACACCTCTTCACGAACTCATCTGAGTCCTTGAAGAGGGTAGGCCACCACAAACCGGATTGGAGCACTTTCTGTGCCGTTCTCCTCCCAGAATGATGTCCTCCTGCCTCAAGCTTGTGGCAGTAAGTGAGGACGCTATGGTGTTCCTCCTGAGGACTACACCGACGCCAGACGCTATCCCCTCCTTCGTGGTAAAGGATGGGATCCTCCCAATGGTAGGACTTGGCCTTCGCTAGGAAGGTCTCAAGCCTCTGCCTGGGCCAATCTTGTGGGACTTTCCCAGCAACGAGAAAGTTCACAATATCGGCATACCATGGGAGTGAGGCGATAGCAAGGATCGCCTCATCTGGGAAGGTATCTCTGATAGGATCAATCTTCTCAGTCTCCTCAGGCTGCTCTAATCGGGAGAGGTGATCCGCCACCACATTCTTGACTCCAGGCTTATCCTTAATCTCAATGTCGAACTCCTGGAGTAGAAGGATCCATCTAGTCAGTCTGGCCTTGGCATCCTTCTTTGCCATGAGGTACCTGATGGCGGTATGATCTGTAAACAAAGTCACTCTAGATCCAATGATATATGATCTAAACTTATCCAGGGCAAACACTACTGCTAGCATCTCCTTTTCTGTGACTGTATAATTCCGCTGGGCGGAATCCAATGTGCGACTAGCATAGTGTATAGCAAATGGTACTCCATCCCTCCTCTGTCCCAGCACTGCCCCTACGGCAAAATCGGAGGCGTCCGTCATGATCTCGAATGGGAGAGACCAATCAGGTGGCTGGAGGACAGGAGCCTCAATCACGCACTGCTGGAGAGTAGCAAATGATGAAAGACACTTGTCATTGACAAGGAACTCGGTGTCTTTCGTCAAGAGGTCGGTCAACGGTCGGGCAATCCTGCTAAAATCATGAATGAATCTCCTGTAAAATCCAACGTGCCCCAGGAATGACCGTAACTGCCTCAGATTGGACGGCGGATTGAGTTTCCTAATGACATCAACCTTGGTCGGATCAACCTCCATGCCCCTGTTGGAGATGATGTGGCCAAGCATCGTCCCTTGAGTCACCATGAAGTGACTCTTCTCCCAAGATAGCACCAAGTGATACTCAATACATCTCTGAAGTACTCGATCTAGGCAGTCAAGACAAGAATCAAATCCGTCGCCGTAGATCGAGAAATCATCCATGAAGACCTCTAGGCACTCCCCTACCATGTCCGAGAAGATCGACAGCATGCACCTCTGAAAAGTCGCAGGGGCATTGCATAGCCCAAATGGCATGCGTCGAAAAGCATATGTGCCGAAGGGACAGGTAAAGGTGGTCTTCTCCTGGTCCTCAGGAGCGATGGCCACTTGGTTGTAGCCCGAGTACCCATCCAGGAAGCAATAATGGCTCTTCCCTGCCAGTCTCTCAATGATCTGGTCAATAAAAGGCAGGGGGAAATGGTCCTTCTTGGTGGCTTGGTTGAGTCTCCTGTAGTCAACACAAACCCTCCAAGAGGTGGGCACTCGTGTAGCAATCTCCTCTTCCGACTCACTGATCACAGTCGTGATGCCCGTCTTCTTGGGCACCACATGCAAGGGGCTAACCCACTTGGAGTCGGAAATGGGATAAATAAAACCTGCACCCCACCACTTCGATATTTCCTTCATGACAACCTCTCTCAGGTTGGGGTTCAGACGTCGCTGGAACTCACGCGACGGCTTCGCCCCATCCTCGAGATAGATGTGGTGGGAGCACACTGATGGACTAATCCCATGGAGATCTGCTACGCTCCATCCGATCGCGTTGCGGTTCTTTTCAAGAACCCCCATCAAACGGGATTCCTGCTCTCCAGTCAACTCGGCGGAGATGATGACTGGGTACATCTCTGGATCGCCTGCAAGGAATCGATACTTCAGCGAAGTAGGGAGCGGCTTCAGCTCTGGAATGCTGGGTGCCGGCAAATCTGGCTGTGGAAGAAACTGAGTGAACGCTGCAAGGTCGGCCAAATCTGCCTGGGAAAGTGAAAGTGTACTCTCGCAAACTGGATCGGGAGAAGGCTGCTCAACTGTACTGTCTCTGCTCTGCTCTGCATCTGCCTCCTCCTCATCCCTAGGCTCAGCTGAACTCAGGTCTGGCATCTGATCATAACAATCGGCCCAATCAGACTCTGAATCCGAGGGATCTGCATCAGAAACGGTGGCATCAGCACCACCGGAAAACAAGGTGGCATCATCACCACCAGAAAATAAGGTGGCATCAGCACCACCATCACAAATCATCGTGCTGCGATCAAGGACCGGCTCTGCTGCCGCAATGGTATCCTGAACCAGGTCTGTGCTCTCCAGACTCTCCTCTGCTGTCATCTCTGCATCAGCTGTGTCTGAAAGTGAGAGGGTGGTCTGTGTCTCAAGGTCTGCCCAAGCTGCCTCATCATCTGTGATCACAAAATCACAGTCCTGGTGGATGTCTGGCTCTGCGTCTGTCAGCTGCTCTGAATCGGTACTCGCATCTGAGCGGAATCTGAATCTGGCTCTATAGTCCTCGACCGTCTCTATTTGTATACTCTCGCCCTGGACGCGAAAGTATACCTTCCCACTATCATGATCAGTCACCGCCTTGGCTGTGGCCAAGAACGGACGGCCAAGGATGATGGGGGTATCGGTCACTGACTCAGGGATCTCCATGTCCAACACTACGAAGTCCACGGGGAATTGCAGACCCTGAATCGTGACGATAACGTCTCGTAATAACCCCTTCGGCCTCTTGACAGATCGATCAACGAACTGAAGGACTATCCTGCTCTGTCGAAGAGTGCCCAACTCGAATCGGTCGAGAAGGGCTGCCGGAAGAAGGTTGATCGACGATCCGCTATCTAGAAGAGTACGGTCGAACCACTGCTCACTAATCTGGCATCTGACATACGGGGCCCCTGCATCTGGCCTCTTGGCTGGCAGTCGGTTCTGGATCGCAAAGCACGTGGCTTTGGTCAGCACATGTATCTCTGAAGTGTGGTTCCTCCTCCTCCTCCTGACTGTAGTCCTCTCTCTCAAAGATCTCTGGAGAAGGGGAATGTGCTGCAAAGCCTCCTGGAGGGTCAGCTGAATGTGAAACCGATCTATCATGCTCTGGCTGAACTCCTCAAGCTCTCTCTTTTTTAGATCATTTTTCTTCCCCTTCCCCATCTGAAGGGCTCTAGGGAAGGGGATCACTGGGTCCTTCACAGATGAAGGACTAGGAAAAGGTCTAGACGGTTCAAGGACCGGATCCACACATACATCACGCACCACAGTGGGACCAAAAGAAAGTAAACCTTTTCCTTTATTAATATCAGAATTCTGAGATACATAACCACGAGGAAAAACATCAGATCTCTCTCTACAAACATCGGTGGCCTCAGTACCACCACGGGCTGGCTGCTCTGCTGCTGCTGAAGGAAGACGTCGCGCGGCATCAGTACCGCGGGCTGGCTCGGCTGCATGGGTGGCATCAGTACCACCTCCTAGCTCCGGTGAAGTGGCGGCCTCAGTACCGCCGGTGGGATCAGCATCCTTGGTGGCCTCAGTACCACCGTCATCATCTAGAGCGGTCTCAGTACCGCTCTCCTCATCCTCCTGTGGCGCCTCGGGATGGTGCTCAAATGAGGCGCCGCCGCCTGCTGGGGTCCTACCGCTCCTAAGTGTGACAAAATCAGCATCAAATAAATCCGAAGATGTATCATCAAATGGGTCACTAGGAGTGGCTGACTCAGTATGTACTACCTGCTCAGACTTCCGCTTGAGGCTGTTCGGATTGGGCTCTATCTGGGCTGGTATGGCGGCCTTCCCTCTCACCAGGTCCCGCATCTCCTGGCGGAACTCGTCCATCTCCCGTCGGAATGTAGCCTGCTGGTCCGTGAGGAGGCGGGCGATATCATCCAAAGCGGGGCTCTCGTGGGAGCCCGACGGGTGGCCTCTCTGTGGATGAGGCTGTGGCTGCTGGTAAGGGTAAGAGGGGTAGGAAGGAGGGTGCTGCTGGTGCTGGTATCCCTGGTGATCCTGCTGCTCACGTCTCCAAGGCTGTCCCTGCTGCTGATAGGGACGAGGACCGTAGGCTGACTGCTGCTGATACGCTGGGGGCTGCTGCTGCAGCTGGTGATGGTCTCTTTGCTGGGAGTACTGCCCTCCCTGACCTGACGGCTGCTGCTGGGGCTGGGCACCACCACTCCTCCACCTGAATCCGGGATGGTCTCGTCGGATCCCAGGCTGGGGACGGTCGTACCAGATCCGGTTGACATCCATCAACGGCTCGGCATCCAAGGGGGCTGGCGGGAGTACTGCCAGAGGCTGGTCCGGCTGGTAGACCACCATCTGCATCTCTGGAGATGGTGGAGACTGGTAGGTGGGCTGTGGCTGCTGGTACGGCTCCGCCTGTACAAGGTGAACCTGTCTAGGCTGCACTGGAGTGCTGGAGCGCTGGGACGAGCTGCTGCTGCTGCCGGCGTCGCCTCGCGACTAAAGACGGGGCTGAGAAGCCGTCTGTGCCTCCTGGAGACACATGAGCTGTGTCTTCATGTCGCTCAAGACCTGTGCCATCTGATCCATCTGCGCTATGCCCTGGCACTGCTTCTTCTCTATCAGCTCCATACGGTCCAACTTCTCGCTGATGATGCCCATGTCCGCAGCTGACGACTCTAACTGTGCTGCTGCTGTGGCTGTGGACGAACTGGAAGGACCTGCATCCACCCGTGCTATCCTCTGGTACTGCACGGGTCCTGGCTGATGTGGCTGGGTCTTCTGAGTGTAGAGCCGGGTCTGGGACATGACCATGTAGTTCTCTGCCATCTCATCAAAAATAGCCCAGACCTGGTCGTGGTCCTTGGCGAAGTAGGACCCGCCACAAGAAGCATTCACCAGGCCCTGTAGCTCTGGTGACAGTCCGCTGAAGAAGCTCTGAACTAGGTTCGGCTTCGTGATATCATGGTGCGGGCATCTGTCCAGGAGCTCTCTGAACCTCTCCCAAGCCTCGTGAAACTGCTCGTTGGGGAACATGGAGAAGTTGCTGATCAGGGCCCTCGCTGCGTTCGTCCGCCCGAGTGAATAGTACTTGTTCAAGTACTCGGTGCGGAGCTGCTCCCAGGTATATACAAATCTCCCCAAATGCTTCAGCCAGGTGGCTGCTCTGTCTGCCAGTGAGAAGGGGAAGGCGATCATCCTGATCGTGTCCTGGTCCACATGTCTGTCGTGGACAGTACTGCAAATCATAAGAAACTCCTGGAGGTGGAGGTGGGGCTCCTCTGTAGCAAGTCCGTGGAACCGAGGAAGCATTTGCAAGGTGTTCGGGGGGAACTTGAAGTCCCCCACGATGGCTGGAACCACAACCCAATGGTGCATCAAAGTAGATCCGGGGTTGTGCAACTCCCGCATCGGTCTAGGTGGTCCTGCTCCTCCTGCGGCTGCTGCCGCTGCGGCGGCGGCCGCGGCTGCTGCTGCTGCTGCTGCGGCTCGTGCCTGTGCATCTGCATCCGGGATCTCCTCGGGCTCGCTCTGCTGGTCTCTCTCTAGTCTGATCCTCTCCAACTCACGCCTCATCTCAATCATGAAAGCTCCCTGATCGCGGAGCTGCTGCTGAACTGTATCAAGCGATGCGATCAGGGTGGAGTTGATCGCTCCCTGGTCTAGTACGATATGCTCTGGTCTACGGGAGTGATCATCTGAACTGCCTGCGCCTGCCATCTCGACGTCTGCAAAATCAAATGAGCCCAACTCAGGTGCCGTCAAATGAATCAGTCTCTCCTCGGGCTCATGTCTCTCGGGAAGGTCAGAAAGGGGATCGAGGGGGAATAGGGTGGAGTCGTACTCGGGCTCGGAGAGCTGGTCTGAGCTCTCGCGAGCCAACCTAGATGATGAGGTAGACGCGCCCGAAAGCGGTGCAGCCAGAGGCTGCCTAAGAGATCGTCTACCCATCATCTCGATCTGGCGAGTAGGGCGGATGAGATCTGGAAAAACTATGATCTGAAAACAAACCCCCGGTTCACCAACGCAACGCGAGCTGAAGACCGTGAAAGTTCGGTCAAATTATCTTGTCGATTTTATTTTGGTGAACACACAAATATCAGAGCGCTTACGTGACCTGTTGGGATATCCGCTGCTAACCCCAACCGACTGGCCCGCACGGAAGAGTCGGTAGTCAGTCGAGTTTAGCAACGGGGGGCTCTACCTAGTGTGTGGGGTCACTCTCTCGCGCATACAAACCAAGCAATGAGGGGGTTGCTCTCCCCAAGACAGAATTTTTAGGGTGAGCCAGTTTTAAGGTCAATAGTCTTAGCAGTCCCAATTTTATGGTTACACTTTTTTAGGTATTTTTCAAATCAAACAAAATCGCCTAACGAATTTTTCGGTTCTCCTGATTATTAAGTCCAAAATCGGGGGGAGAAGTCGAAAAAGCCGATGCACGAAAAATCAATGATGCATGCAAAGTCAGAAATGCGTACCTGTCTCCAGCTCTCTACATGCAAAATGATCCGTGCATAAAATAAAGACAGAAATGTAAACTAAGCTATATGATGCAACGGTGAAAGCCGAGTCCTAGACGAGCAACTTATAGCGAAGAACCGTCTAACCGGTCACTGACCTCCAAGCCAAAGGGTCCGATCTTGGCTCGTCCCTCCCCTGCCCGACAAATCGGGGGTAGGAGTAAGCGCTTTACAGGACGAGCTACGGCACGTAGGCTACGGAGGCTAGCGATTCGGTTATTTTTATTATTGATTTTAAGTAGGTCCAATACGGTCTATAGGAACAGATAAGCCTTAGGTGTGTGGATCCTACTCAGTTACGTCACAGTCACCAGAAAGTCCTAAGTCTAGGGGCTCGAGCAAAAACCGTGAAAAATCCAGAAAATGACAGTAAGAAAGGAAAAAGAAATCCGCGAGAAAAGCCGCGAAAAAGCCGCAGGTCCTAATGGGTCCCCCGAGCACGCCGGTGCTCGGCGAAACAGATCCGCTACGGTCTAAGTGTCCAAGCAGAAAGGCCTGTATTATTACAATTAATAATGAATGAATAAAACTATCCTAATGCCTCGCCCACTCACTCTCTCTCTCGCTCTCTCTTGCGGCTTCGTAGAGAAAGAAGCCGCCTCCGAACTCCGCGGCTGCACCAGCTCCTCGAAAGTCGCCTCCGCGGTCCTCGAGCCCTCGCAAAAAAGACAGAAGAGTGGTCAGACCAATAAACAATAATCAAATAATGAATGAAAATAAAAGAAAGGGTATATGTGCAAAAATGGAAATAAAATAAACACTCAATAGAAAACAAAAATAAAAATAAAAATAAAAGAAAATCAAAATAAAACAAAAATAAAACAAAAAGAAACTAAATACAAAAGCCGTGAAAAAGCCGCGAAAATAAAAACGAAAATAAAAACAAAAATACTACTAAGCCGTGCTCCCCAGCAACGGCGCCATTCTGATAAGCGACCCGAGCGAACGAGGTAAAGGTACTAAATAGGTCGTTGCGACCTCTATCACTCAGAGTCACTAAATCAAGAAAAATATCGAACCGCGAAAGAAATCAGAGATCAAAACACGAAGTGCGGTCCTAGCTATAAGATTAACCTGGTATAGCTCCCAGGGTCGAACACAAGGAGCACGGGTTGGCCTAGGGCCTACGAAGTAGTAAAAAAGAAAATAAAATAAAAGAAAAGTATTTTTTAGTGGTTTTTAATAATTTTTATATTTTTTTTGGATTTTAGAATATGAAGAAAATTGAAGAACACAAAATCAAGCACACTTACACAATTTATTTAACACACCAAAAATCAAGCAAAAATTCAAGAAAAATGGTTTTTATGTTTTTTAGGTTTTTTAATGTTTTTGGTGAATTTTTGGTAATTTTCTAAGATATATTTTATTTTCTAAAAATCAAACAGTGCTAAAAAGAAAGGGTACTGTCCAGTAAGGCCCAAAACCCAAAGATAAAATATCTAAGGATCTCAGAGGGCCCTGGAGGTAATTTTCCTGTATTCTAGAGAAAATAAGGAAAATTTGGGCACCAAAATTATTGTTTTTGGATTTTTAGATTATTTATTATAATTTTTATGAGTTTTTAGGTGTTTTTCAATTTTTAGGGTTTTTACTCAATGAAAAATAGCCAAAATTGGCTAGAAAATCAAACAACAAACAAAGAACAGTAGCTAATTTTTTTGGAATTTTTGGGGGTGATTTTATATTTTTTTGGTATTTTTAAACCTAGACAGTAGCTAAAAAGGATGTTTTTGAATTTTTAAAAATACTAAATGAAATCAAAAATGTCCTAAAAAATTCTCAAAAATCCAACAACATGGCAGGAGCCTTGTGTCAAATTTTCATCGAATTTGGAGGTGGTTTGATATTTATTCAAAAATCAAAGAGGGGGCAATGTGCACAGGGACGTAAGTGCAAATACCCGCAAGTCTGGGGGCCAAGGTGCAAAAATCCCAGCTAAACACGCGCGTGGCGCGTGCCTGGGGCACTCAGGGGCCTTTTGGTAATAAAAACCAAGTTCCTGGACCTTTTGGTAACTCGTACCAAAAGTCCAGGGGCTTGGATGCAAAAATCCCACTAAAATCCGCACATGCGTGAATAAAAGGCTCACAGGGGCATAAATGCAATTACCAAAAAGTTATCATTCATTAACAAACCAGCCAGAACTACAGGACTAATACTGCAAATAACCCAAACAAGCACGTGACGAAGCACGTGAGCTCACATACACAGGGGTATATATGCAAATAAAAACAAGCACAAGGTCCTCAGTGCAAATTACCCTACGTAAATAAAATAACTAAAATATTTACAGGACTAGAAATAAAAGACTCAAACTACGAGGGGGCCTAAGTAATTTACCCCTTTATTCATCGACGGTTGGATGCGCGCCACGTGGAAGATCGGGCGGTCCTGGATGGCTGGCGCTCCTCTTCGTCTGCCCTTGAGCCGGATCGACGGTGCAGGAGAGGACACGTGGGAGATCGAACGGCCTCAGGTGTTGATGGTTCCTCTCTCTGCTGCTAATGGTCCTGATCAGCCCCTCCAGGTGATCGACGGTAGCTGCTCCTCAGTGAATGGACGGCTGCGATCGAGACTGGAGCGAAGGGGCGATCGGACGGTGCTGGAGGCTCCTCGAAGAACAGGTGGCCGGCGAGGTTCGCCGGCCTCGTACGCGAGCTGGGGACCTCCTCAGCTGCCTCTGAAGATCGGAGCAGGTCCGCCTCGGTGTGCCGCAGCTGTGGGTGCTATCCGATGGCCCAGCCGAGCCCTGGAGGGGCTCCGGTGAGGTCAGCGGCGTACGAGCTCCTGGACTGAAGTTGGGAAGCCTCAGATGGCCTCCTTGGTACCTGCAAAGCAAACCAGAAGCTTCGCTGGTCGAGGGCAAAGTGCCTCGACCCAAGGAAGCGGCGTGAGGGTGAACGGGGCGTCGGGACGAATGAGCTCCGGCGAGCGGAGGATGGGGGAGCTCGACTCCCAGCTCCGGGGCGAGCTGGATTGAATGACTGGGCGAAGGACGTGCGTGGGTGGATGGCGAAGATGATGGTGTGTCCCGATGATCGAAATGGTACTCGATGTGGCCGGAATCAGCGGAACACGGTGGAGATGCGATTTGGGGGAAATGAGAAATTACACTAAATGGGCGAGCTAAATGGATACCTGGGTGATGCGGGAGACTATGCTGGAGCTTAGCTAGCTCCTGGTCGTCGCCTCGAAGGGCGTCAAGGCCTGAGGCTCGAGCTCCGGTCGAGTGGCGGAGCACGGCGGCGCGAAGCTGCCGGATCAGTGACCGGCCACCTCCTCCTCGCTGCAACAAGGGCCAACGCGAGCTGTCACCTCGGTGGTTACGATGGAGGTCACGGGAGTGAAGGTAGGGAGCCAAAGATGGCGAGAGGAGGCGGCTGAGCTCAGACTATATAGTGTGGAGGGTCCGGCAAGAAGGTTGCGGGTAGGGCGAGCTGATGCGCGGATCCCGAGGCGAAAGCTCCGGCGAGCTTCTCGGATGTGACGTGATCAATGCGGACCCGGATTTGGGGCGAAAGGGATTCGGGTCATCAAAAGAAAAATCCGAGAAGATGGGTCGGGTGAACAGACCCGGGCTCTGATGGTCCTGGGGGAGGTGTTGACCGGGGGTCAACAGTCCCCCGTGGACCAATCAGAGCCCGCCAAGGCTTAATTTTTTATTTGATTTTTTTGGGGCCTTAAATGGCCGAATTTTCAAAAACTTAAAACATAAAGAATATTTGTTTTAATTTTTTCTATTTTTTTGTGATTTTTAATTAATTTTTGGAATAAAAAATAAAGTATATACAATATATAGCTATACATAGGTATATATACAATATATGATTTTTAATTTTGATTTTTAATTAGTTATTTTTATACATTTTTATTCCTATTTTATATTTTATTTATTTATAGGATAAAATGAGGAATAAAAGGCTATTTTTATTTTATTTTTATTATTTATATACATAGGTGAAATAATTAGTTATATACAACTATATACATGGTATATGTACACATATTTTTGTATTTTTAATTTTTTGTAATTTTTATTTGATTTTTGTTTTGTTTCTTTTTATTTATTTTATTTACAATATATAGCATAGGATATTTACAAAAAGTTTAGAAAATAAATTTTATTTATTTACAAGGTGAAATAAATAAGGATGATGGACTTATGTACATGGTGAAGGGGTCTTTTTGGTCTTTTTAATTTTTGAATTTTTATTTTGTTTTTAATAGTTCTAAATATATACAAAATATATACAAGCATATTTTTGGTTGAGGAAAATATAATTTTATTTGTTTACATAAGTATGTACATATGAGCCCCTATCTCTCTCTACTTTTGTTTTTATGCGGTCAGGCCCATGCTGAGCCCTCCCTTGGGTTAGGTTGCTCAATATTTCTTCTAAATATTTCCCTCTTTTTCTTTTTCATCTTTATTCTTTTATTTTTGCACAAAAACATGCTAATTATCTATATTTACAAACATGCATGCTTTTGCTAACTTTTCCTATTTACACATATCTACATGCATTTGCATAGGTTTTTGTAGCTAAAATATAAGAATAAAGAGTGATGAATGGGTATTCATCACCTACCATCCACAGACGAATGGTCTAGCCGAAGTGTCGAATAGGGAGATCAAGACTATTCTGCAGAAAGTCGTCCGCCCTGACCGAAAAGATTGGTCACAGCTTTTGGACTCGGTCTTGTGGGCATATAGGACGTCTTTCAAGACACCTTTGGGCACATCTCCCTTTCGCCTCGTGTATGGCAAGACATGCCATTTACCTGTTGAGCTGAGGCACAAGTCACTGTGGGCAGTCACAGACATACTTATGGATCCAGATGGTATGGGAGACCAGAGGAGGGCAGAGCTAGCTGCCCTGGAGGAGCTTAGAGATGCAGCTTTCTCAAGCAGCCTACATTATAAGGAGAAAGTCAAGGAGTGGCATGATTCTCATATCAGCCACAAACATTTTGAGATTGGACAGAGAGTATGGCTGTTTGATGCGAGGCTTAGACTATTTCCAGGGAAGCTACAAAGCAAATGGAAGGGACCTTATCTGGTTAGGAAGGTACACGACAACGGTAGCATAGACATATCCGAGTTGTCTTCTGAGAGTACCTTTCGAGTGAACGGCCAGCGGCTCAAGCCATTTCTAGATCATGAGCCGCGAGTCGTTGATCTTGCCCCTATTCATTTTGCGTGAGATGTGGTCTTTGACTCACATCTAATGCATCTCACGCCTGAGTTTCACTGATCTTCTGCTGTATATAGATCCAGATGTCCATATCATCACATTCTTTAGTCCCACATCCCTTTCTCCATCTTGTGATTATGCTATACTTAGGGTGCACTTTACCCTAAGTATAGGGGGGATGTGAGACCTTTTGGGTATTTCTTTTGTTTCTGTCTACCCCTGTTTTGCTGCCTATACTTAGGGATATTTTACCCTAAGTATAGGGGGGGTAGACCCTGTACATTCTCCACTCGATTTTTCCCTTCGTGTACAGCCTGCTATACTTAAGATTATTTGATCCTAAGTATAGGGGGGAGACCCGAGTCCCTCTTGACTTTTCATTCTTCTTTTGTATAGCCTTTCTTTTCACTTTCCTATACCTAGCACGAGTTATGTCTTCTTCATCGCTCTTTACTCTGAGGACATCGTTCGAGCTAAGTATAGGGGTGTGTGTATATATTTCATATATACTTTAGCCATAACTCGTACTTTGTGTGAGTGTGTTAATAAATAAAATGGCTAAAAACCACAAAAAATTTAAAATTTTTTTAAAATTTTTCATGTACATAGTCTTCTTTTATTTGCACATACATAGCTAGTGTACAAATTATTTTTGTAAAAATGATTTCAAAAATCTTTTGTGTAAAGCTTGTGTAAATATTTTCGTATCAAAATTATGTATATAGTACAAAATTTTTCCAAAATGTTTTGAAAATCAAAAGTTTGCAAAAATCTTGTGTAAATGTGTGTAAATATCTTTTTGCAAAACTTGCACTTCATGCATCATTCACTCATGATTTCAAAACATTTTTCAAAAATTTTGCATGATTGTAAATCTTTATGTAAATAAGCATCTTTTTGTACATATGTATATAGTTTTTCTGGATGATAGTTGACATTTAAACTAGCCTGGAATCAAATTGAGAAATGGAGCTTGATTAAGATCTTAATCCACCTAACTTCTAAGAGGAACCTTATAGGACTTAGGTTTTAGGCTTTTCAGGTCCATGGTGACTTAATTCTTTGAGTCCACTATGCTTTGATCACATGTCATCTCAATGAGCCTAAGTAGAGCACTTAACAACAACACATGACTCATATAGACAATGGCTTTACTTGGACACCAGCACTATGCACCGAGCTCTCTACGGATGAGGTGGTGAGGAGGCAGTCTTCCTTGACTTGGGGTAGCATATGAGGGTAGTACTTCTAGGCGGAACCTCTCTTCTTCTTATAGTGAAGGAAGTGCGTCTCAACTTGGTCTGGTTGCCATGAGGTCTAACGACGGGAGTTGTGGGTTGCAATAAAGCTTCAAAAGAGGGATAGTCTACTGGCTCAAGAGGAAAAACTCCTTGTATATATGCTGCACATGTATATGTTGTATAGATGCACTCGAAAAAAAAATGTGCAAAAAGAAAAGAACTGCAAAAAAAAATGGTGGGTCTGAGAGAAAATAATAATCCCACCGGAGTATGTATATAAGTGCAATAAGCAAAGCTTGGTTTCATGATCCTCCTGTTGTAGCTTGCAGCAGGGAGACTTGGCTACACTGGTCAAGCTCCCAAGGGTACTTGGCTACACTGGCCTTGACCCATTCTCTTCTTCCCCCTCTTCTTGAGCCGGTTGTACTTGAACTTAGAAGGGAATACCCCGCTCCTCGAGGAAAGAGTGGCCAGATTGAGGTCATAGAGTTACCTTGTTGGGGAGGGTTGTCAAGTTGCCATTTCTGAGGTGGAGAGCTTAGACTTCACATTCACAGGACAAGAAAAGATTCATGGTCTTCAGGGTTTGTGATTGATGACTTGTTCTGATCTGGAGCATTGAGGAGTCGTGGTTATAGATTAGTGGAACTTAGAGGCTGTTGAGTTTTAAGCTTAAGTCTAAATAAGGTTCCGACACATTACTAATCCAAAGATCTGATCGAGCTCCATACCCCAATTTAATGAAGGCTAGTTTAATAATCAACCTTGATCCATGTACATCCTCTTTTTCTTTTTCTTTCTTTCTTTTTCACTTCTTTTTCAAATAAGTGTTTGCTAAGGGACTAGCAAAGTTAAGTATAGGGGGGTGATGAATACCCATTCATCACTCTTTATTCTTATATTTTAGCTACAAAAACCTTTGCAAATGCATGTAGATATGTGTAAATAGGAATAATTAGCAAAAGCATGCATTGTGTAAAAACCTATAATTAGCATGTTTTTGTGAAAAAATAAAAGAATAAAGATTAAAAATAAAAAGAGGGAAATATTTAGAATAAATATTGAGCAACCTAGCCCAAGGGAGGGCTCAGCATGGGCCTGACCGCATAAAAGCCAAGTAGAGGGAGATAGGGGCTCATGTGTATACATTTATGTAAATAAATAAAATTATATTTTCCTCACCCAAAAATATGCTTGTAAATATTTGTATATATTTATTAATATAAAAACAAATCAAAAAGTTAAAAAAATCAAAAAGATCAAAAATATCCCTTTCCTCATGAACATATACCACATCTATGTATTTATCTAACCTTGAAAATATACAAAATTAATTTTTAAACTTTTTGTAAATAATCTATGTTATACTTTGTAAATAAATAAAATAAAAAGAATCAAAACAAAAATCAAAATAAAAATAGAAAAATCAAAAATACAAAAATACCTTGTACATATACCATGTATATAGTTGTATATATCTATTTATTTTACCTATGTATATAAATAATAAAAATAAAATAAAAACCCTCTTTTTATTCCTTATTTTATACTATAAATAAATAAAATATAAAATAGGAATAAAATTGTACAAAAATAATAATTAAAAATCAAAAATCAAAAGCCTACATATTGTATATATACCTATATATAGCTATATATTGTAAATACCTTTTTCTTATTTCCAAAAATTAATTAAAAATCACCAAAAAATAGAAAAAAATAAAATAAAAATAGTTTGTGTTTTGAGTTTTTACAAAATCGGGCCATAACTACCTTAATTTTGAACTTTAAAATCCTGCCACGTGGCCTGACCCCATTGGGTCCTGGGGATGTTGACCACCCGATCAACTGACCCCCCCCAGGACCACTTCTCATGGGTTCGAGCGTCGGACCCCACTTCTCGGATTTATGCCCGCTCGACCCGATCACCAATCCACCAAGCCCCGGGTCCGAATCGTTCCCCTTGCATCCGACATCCTCGCCGGAGCCGCTCCCTCGGGATCCGCGCGCTCCTGAGCTTGGCCGGACCCCCTCTTCTCGGATCTCCCGCCATATATATAGTCGTCTCCGGCGACCTAATTCTTCCATCTTTGGCCATTCGCGTAGCTTTCCAGTGAGCTCCAGAGAGAGAGCGAGGTGACAGCTCGCCGCCCCACCCTGTTGCAGCGAGGAAGGCCGGCGAATCCACTGATCCGGCGATACCCCCGCCGTAGCTCCGCCACCTGAAGCGAGCTCGAGCCTCGGGCCGAGACGACCCTTGAGGCCACGACCGGGAGCTTCCCCAGCTCCAGCGCAGTCTCCTCGACCACCTAGGTAGTCCCTTAGCTCCGCCTTTTCATTCGATTTTAGGTTATCCCCAAATCTCGCCGTCACCGTGTTTCGTCGATTCCGACCACCTTACACCTCCATTCGATCATCGGAATCCATCGTCACCTCCGCCTTCCTCCCGCGCACCTTCTCCATATCCCCATCCAACCCAGCTCGCACAGGAGCTGGGGTTCGAGCTCCTCCGTCCATCCCCTCGCCGGAGCTCGCCCATATCGCCCCACCGGTCACCTCCACGACGCCTAACGGGGTCGAGGCACTTTGCCCTCGACCCGCGAGTCTCCTGGTTTACTTTGCAGGTCATTGCAAGCCCATCTGAGGGCTTGAGTCATCCGGGCCAGGAGCTTCACCTCCGCCGACCTCGCCGGAGCCCTCCAGGGCTCGGCTGGGTCATCGGAGCCTACCATCAGCTGCGGAGCATCATCGCGGAGCTTCTCCGATCTCCAGACGCAGCAGGGGAGGAAACCAGCGCACGCACGAGGCCGGCGAAACTCGCCGGCCAACTGTTCTTCCAGCATCTTCCCCGACCGTTCGATCGTCCTCGACCTCCAGTTCTTATCCTGACCGTCCACTTGAGGAGATCCAGCCACCGTCAGATCTTGGAGAGGCGATCTGGACCGTCCGTTGCACGAGGTTTAGCCACCGAGAGCCGCACCCGTTCGATCCCCCACGTGGCATACCCTCGACCGCCCGATCGCTGCGAGGACCTCAGCATTGGAGCGCCACCCATTTCCAGCCGTCCATCTACCCACGTGGCGCGCATCCATCGGGCGACTTAATAAAGGGTAATTTACCCTTAGGCCCTTCCTTGTCTTTTATTTCGTTTTAGTCCTATAAATATTTTAGTCAGTTGTTTAGTTTTAGGGTATTTTGCATGTAGGACCTCGTACTTTAGATATTTGCATTTATTCCCCTGCCTGTGTGAGCCACGTGCTTCGTCACGTGTTTTGTTGGTGTATTTGCATTGATGCCCCTGTAGTTCTGGATGTTTATGAATGAATGAAACTTTTTGAGTAATTGCATTGATGCCCCTGTAGTTCTGGATGTTTATGAATGAATGAAACTTTTTGAGTAATTGCATTTATGCCCCTGTGAATGGTTTAATTTCGCATGTGCGTTTATCTGTGGGTAATTTGCAACATAGCCCCCTGGTCTTTTGGTACGAGTTACCAATAGGTCCTCGGGACTTGTTTTCTTTACAAATAGGTCCCTAAGTGCCCCAGGCACGCGCTTGGCGCATGATTGGCTGGGTTAATTGCACCGGGACCCCCAGAACTTTGGTATTTGCATTTCAGTCCTTGTGCACATTACCCTCTTGTGATTTTTCAATAAAATATCAAATCACCTCCAAATTCGACGAAAATTTGACACATGGCTCCTGCCATGGTGTAGGATTTTTGTGAATTTTTGAGGACATTTTTGAGTTCGTTTGTTTTTTTTTAAAATCAAAAACCTTAATTTTTGTTACTGTCTAGATTGAAAAATCACAAAAAAAATATAAAAACGCCCCTAAAAATTCTATAAAAATTAGTTACTGTTTAGTTTGTGTTCTTTGATTTTCTAGCCAATTTTGGCTATTTTTCTCTGATTAAAAACCTTAAAAACTTAAAACACCCAAAAACTCATAAAAATTCTATTAAATAATCTAAAAACCCAAAAACAATAATTTTGGTACTCAAATTTTCCTTGTTTTACCTAGTTTACAGGAAAAATACCTCCAGGCCCTTTTGAGGCCTTAGATATTTTATCTAGGGCTTTTGGTCCTGGTTGGACAGTACCTTGCATTTTTGCTACTGTTTGATTTTTAGAAAATAAAATATATATCAGAAAAATCCCAAAAATTCACCAAAAACATAAAAAATATAAAACACATAAAAATATTTTTGTTTGAATTTTTGCTTGATTTTTGTTGCATTAAATAAATTGTTGAAGTGTGCTTATTTGTGTCTCTTTTATTTTCTTTATATTTTAAAAATCCGAAAAAATATAAAAATAATTAAAAACCACTAAAAAAATATTTTGTCTTTAATTTTGTTTATTTTTACTACTTCGTAGGCTTTTGGCCAATCCGTGCTCCTTGAGTTCGACCCTGGGTGCTATACCAGGTTAAACATATAGCAGGACCGCTTTATTCGTGCCTGATTGATTTTTGATTTAGTTAGTGGTCTGAATATTTTTCTTGATACACAACCGAGTGATTGAGGTCGCAACGACCGTCTCAGTTACCTGATTGCCTTAGTCGCTCGGGATTCTTGTGCTATCATATATATTTGTATATATTTATAAATATAAAATCCAAATAAAAATTGAAAAAGTAAAAAGAAAATAAAAATGTTCACCTTGCACATATTCACCATGTACATACACCCACACCTATCTATTTATTTAACCTTGTAAATAAATAAATTAAAATCCCTAAAATTTGTATATATTCCATCTTCTATGTTGTAAATAAATAAAATAAAAACCACAAAACAAAAACCAAAATAAAAAGAACAAAATTAAAAACCAAAAATAACATTGTACATATACCATGTATATAAATGTATATATCTAATTATTTACCCCTTGTATATAAATAATAAAAATAAAATAAAAATACCTTTTTATTGCTAATTTTATGTTATAAATAAATAAAATATAAAATAGGAATAAAAATGCACAAAAATAACTAATTAAAAATCAAAAATTAAAAATCAACATTGTATAAATACCTATGTATAGTACTATATTGTAAATACCTTATTTTTATTTTGAAAAATTAATTAAAAATCACAAAAAATAGAAAAAAATTAAAACAAACATTTTTTATGTTTTGAGTTTTTAATAATTCGGCCATTTCCTATTTTAAATTGATTTTTCAAATCTTTTTGACGTGGCCTTCTCTGATTGGTCCACGGGGGATGTTGACCCCCCCGGTCAACTCCTCCCCTGAACCACTGCGTCTCGGATCTGAGTGCCCGACCCGATTTCTACCTTTTCTTCCCACTCGATCCGACAGCCAAATACCCTAACCCCGGGCCCCTATTGATCCTTGTCCATCCCAGATCCACGCTCGGGGTGGGTCTGAGGGATCCGAGTTGCGAGCTACTCGCCCGATCGATTCCTTCTCGGACCCCTAGGCATATATAGCTTCTCCTCCGGCAGCTCTGTTCTTCATCTTTGGACCTCCCACTCGCAGCCAAGGAACTCCTCCGGTTAGCCTGAGTGACAGCGGTGCTCGTTGGAGTGGAAGCGTGGCTCGAGGACCTCGGGAAGCCTCTGATCCGGTGGCTTCGCCGCCGTGCGCCGCCGCGAGCGCGCCCAGCCTCGGGAAGATGACGGTCCCTTGCAAGAAATGACCTAGGAGCTCCCCGAGCTCCAGCCCAGTCGATCTCCTCCGCCAGGTAGCCTCTTTAGCCCTTAGTTTAGCGTATATTTGCATCTTTCGATTTCAGTAGCCGTAGCTCCGCCGCCTCCGCCCGTCGTCTCCGTCCATCCATTTGCCCATCCGACACCGCCACCACCTTCATGAGCCTCCTCCGCATCTTCTCCACCTACCCATTCCCCCTGACTCGCCCCGGAGCAGGGACTTCGACCCTCCACCTCCGCTGCTCGCCGGAGGACCGCCATACCGCCTCATTCTTCATCGTTCACGTGCGCTGATGGGTCGAGGCAGTTTGCCATCGACCCATCTTTCTTCTTGTGCAGGTTACATCGTCAGGAGAGCCTCATCTGGAGGCCAACAACTCAGGCACAGGAGCTCCAGGGCACCGCTGTCGCGGGGCCGTTCTGATGGTCGTCAGCCTCATCGGTGACCATCTTCAGCTGCGAGGCTTCACGGCGGAGCTCTTCCGCACTTCAGGAGCAGCAGGGGAGGACCATAGTGCGTGTATCGGGCCGGCGAAGCTCGCCGGCCAACTGTTCTTCCACCATCCTCTCCAGACGTCCGATCGACCTTGATGCTCCAGATTAGATCTGATCCGTCCATACGAGGAGCCGCAGACACCGTTAGATCCTTGGAGGTTTGATCGCGACTGTCGATTCCGCGAGGTTTAGCCATGACTTTTTGCAGCCGTCAGATCCAGCACGTGGCTACACCTCCTCCGTTCGATCTGATCCAGGACCCTTCGCAGACCCACGTCACAGCACAACCGTTCGATCGTCCATGTGGGAGCTTCTCAGCCGCTCGATCGTGTCGAGGGTTCCCTGTGTTGTCCATTGCGCCCTCCCTACCGTCAGATCTACCACGTGGCGAGGTCCCAGCCGTCGATCAACACCGAGGGATCTTTGCTGAGGCGCCACCCTTTCCTCCACCGTCCGATTCACCACGTGGCAGCCATCCATCCCTCGATTTAATAAAGGGTAACTTTCACTTTAGGCCCTTAGCTTTTTAGTAGTTCTTCTGTAGTCCTGTAAATATTTTAGATACTTTATTTTAGTTTGGTAAATTGCATAGTGGACCCTGTCATTTTATGCATTTACGTGTATGCCCCTGTGTATAGTGGACCACATGCGTCGACACGTGCTTACTTGGGTTATTTGCATGTTTAGCCTTGTTGTTCTAGGGTGTTACTGAATGGAATGAAAGTTTGTATTAATTGCATATATACCCATGTGCGTGGTTTATTTGCACATGTGCTTAATTTAATGGGTATTTTATACTGAGGCCCCTGGACTTTTAATACCTGTTATTAAATAGTCCATGAACCTTAGTTTCTTTGCAATTAGGTCCCTGAGTGCCCAAGTCACGCGCCCCGCACGTGTTTTCTTGGAAAATTTGCACCAGACCCCCTGGAACTTCTACTATTTGTGTACAGGTCCCTGTGCACTGTTCCTTAGTTTGGATTTTTAATAAAATAGCAAACTAACTCCAAATGTGATGAATATTGGAAACATATCTCCTGCCATAGTGTAAAATTTTCTCCTATTTTTGGAGACATTTTTGATTTCATTTACTATTTTTAAAAATTCAAAAACAAGCATTTTCTTTACTGTCTAACTTTAAAATTCACAAAAAAAAACTAAAATACCTCTAAAAATTACAAAAAATTAGGTAGTGTTTATTTTACCTTGTTCGATTTTCTGACCAATTTTGGTCATTTTTTGATATATAAAACCCATAAAAATTGAAAAACACTAAAAACCTTATAAAAATTCTAATAATTAATTGAAAAAACCAAAAATAATAATTCCAGTGCCCAAATTTTCCTTATATTTTCTACTTTTTAGGAAAATTACTTTAGATCTTGACAAGGCCTCTATCTATTTTATATTGGCCCTCCAAGTCTGACTAGACAACACCTTTATTTTTCTGTCTTGTTTGATTTTTATAAAATTCAATAAAAATCAGAAAAATACCAAAAATTAACCAAAAACAGTAAAAATATAAAAAATATAAAAATATTTTTTATTTGAATTTTTGAGTGATTTGTGAGTGCTTTAATAATTGTTTGTATTGGCTTATTTGATTTCTTTTCTATTTTCTTTATTAATTAAAAATCCAAAAAAATTTATAAAAATTTAAAACCCACCAAAAAGACTTATATTTTCTTTTATTTCTTTTTTAGACTACTTCGTAGGCCGCAAGGCCATCACGTGCTCCCTGAGTCCGACCCTGGTCGCTATACCAGGCTAATCCAATAGCCAGGACTGCTATCGTATCTTCTTTGATTTTTATCTGATTTTGGTGGTGTGAACCTTATTTTCTTGATTGAGCTGAGATTCTTATCGATCCGGGTCGCAATGACCTGAGTGATATTTTTACCTGATCTGGATCATTAGGAATCTTCGGCTCATCAGAATGGCACCGTTGCTGGGGAGGCACGGCTTATTAGTCGTTTTAGTTTTCCTTTTATTTCATTTTCTTTTTCACGGCTTTCCGCAGCTTTTTTCTGAGTCCGCGGCTTTTCGCGGCTTTTTATTTTTCATTTATTTTTGTTTTATTTTATTTTCTTTTATCTTTGTTCTTGTCTGATTTTGCTTGTTTATTTTATTTGCCATTTTTGCATATATACACCTATTTAGTTTCCTGCCTTTATTATTTTATTTTATTTTGGTATGTGACACTTGTCTTATTTCTTGCGAGGGCCCGAGGATCGAGGCGGCGACTTTCGAGAAGCCGGCGTAACCGTAGGATTCGGAGGCGGCTCCCTTCTGCACGGAGCCGCAGGAGAGCGTGAGAGAGTAGCCGAGTGGGAGAGGAGTAGTTAGAGTAGCTATACTTTCTTTTATTCATTTGGATAATTGTAATAACACAGGGACACTCAGCAGGACTTGGACTTCTTTCTCGGGTCTGTTTCGCCGAGCACCGGTGTGCTCGGGGGACCCTTAGCTTTTTCGCGGCTTTTCGCGGTTTTTGGTTTTTCGCTGCCTTTTACGATTTTACGCGGTTTTCTCGAGCACCTAGCAGTAGGATTTTCTGCTTGACTATGCTGTACTGAGTAGGATCCACACACCTAATAGATTGCATGTTCCTATAGATCGTTAACTGGACCTACTAATAAAACATTAATAAAAATAGCTGATTCATTTTCCTTCGAGCCTACGTGCCGCAGCCTGCCCTGCCAAGCGCTGCTCCTGAACCTGATTTGTCGGGAGGAGGAGGGGTAGACCGAGACCGGACTCTCTGGATCGAAGGCTGGTGACCAGCTAGACGGTTCTATCGAGTAGAAGTTGCCTGCTTAGGACTCGGCTTTTCCCGTTGCACCATATAGGTAGTTTACTTTCTGTCTTTACATTCTGCGCGGATCATATTGCATGTAGAGTGCTGGAGTCAGGTACGCCTTTCTTACTTTGCATGCATCATTGATTTCATCGCGCATCGGCTTTTTCGTCTTCTCCCCCTGTTTTTGACTTAATAACCAGGAGAGCCGAAAAATTCATTAGGCATTTCTTTTTATTTGAAAAATACCTAAAAACAAAAACAATAAAATCGGGACTGCTAATCACACGACCTAAAAGACACCGAATTGAAAATTTTGTCTTGAGGAGACTAACCCCCTCCTTGTTTGGTTTGGATGAGCGAGAGAGTGACCCGTACCTTAGGATAGAGCCTCCGATTTTTCTCGATTGATTACCGGCTTTCTGTACGTGACAGTCGGTTGAGAAATCTCGGATTCCTATTACCTCACGTAATCGCTCTGATAGACTGGATGATCACCTAAAATAAAATCGATAAGATAATTGACCGATCCCTTCGGTCTTCAGCTCGTGTGCATAGGTGAATCGGGGGTTTGCTTGTTCATCTTGAGTGATTTCCATATCCCTTCGATCCTTCCCCATCCTCCTCTCTATCCATCTGTTTCCCACCCTCCCTCCCTTCAGTCTTCTTCTTCTCCTCCTTTACCTCTGGATGATGGATCCCCCTCACTTCGTGCCGACCCTTGCGGCTTTTTCTTCGCTATCTGACCATCAGTCCAGTCCACCTTCTAGGGAGGTCGGATCTCCAACCAACCTCCCGCTCCCTCCCTCCCTTTCATCTCACTACTCTGGGCATGCTATGCGAGACGTCCGAGGAAACCAGATAGAGCAGATGTGAGACCCGGACGATGCTGTTGCTGAGTTGAGAGCACACTCCGTTGGTGATCAGAGAGAGCAGTGGAGATCAACAGACAGATCCTATTCCAGAAGGATGGAGCAGAATATAGCACAGGGAGCTGAGTCAGCTTCTACACTAGGACCATTCGTCTTGGATTTGGATTACATTCAGCGACTGCCAGCATTTTCAGGAGAGGCGCACGAGGAGCCGTATCTTCACCTGTCGGCATTCGAGGAGTTTTGTCGAGCATAAAGATATTCAGATATCACTGCAGAGGAGCTGATGAGAAGGACCTTCCCATTCACACTTCACGAGAGAGCCATGCGATGGCATCGCCGATTGGGGAGGACATTTGATACGTGGGGAGAGTTATGCCGAGAGTTCCTTCAGAGATACTTCCCCCGAGTAGAGCTGAGTTTATGCGGTCTTTGATCGTCGAGTTTTCAGTTGACCCCCAGGAGCCATTGCAGGAGGCATGGCCGAGGTTTCTTGACCTCTTGCGGAGATTTCCAGACCACGGTCTTCCACTGACAGACTTGATTGAGATCTCCATGCGGGGGATGACCGCAGAGCAGATAGCACTGATGATTACCACATGTGGCAGTTCACACCGCAGTTCCGGCATTCACTTACTGGACACCATCTCGAGTTTACTTTCACAGAGATTTTCTTCACGAGATGCCGTAGTCGGGACAACACATGCGGACGATGTTGTACCAGTGCGGTGTGTCACATTACATTAGGATTCAGTTTTTACACACCAGCCCGAGGACTTGGATGATGCAACACCACATAGTACAGAGGAGATGACTGCGATAGCAGAGGTTCGGACCCAGAGTCTTCTCGAGTTCCCGTTGGTTTTCCAGCCAGAGTTCGAGTCAGCAACAGAGTTTCCAGTTGATGAGTCTTGGATATCAGTCCTTCTGATACTCCAAGAACCGGAGGAGCCCCCGCTACTACAGCCATTGATTCAGCCATTACAGTTTCCAGTATCGGAGGAGTCGGCCGCTTTTCTGCAGAACACTTCTCGGATTCTGACAGTCACCAGGATTCAGCCCAGCAGCTTCAGCTCGATATGGGACACCACTTTGAGAGTACAGGCACAGAGAGTCCCATATTTGAGTCTTTTGTTCTGCACTCTGACGAGAGAGACACCTTTGATGAGGACCAGTTGGCAGCCAGTAGGGCCGCAGGGCGAGGATCAGCCGCAGACACTTTGCCAGCTTCTGCGGTGTTGACTTGTACCTTCTCCTGCTTCCAGATTGCCGAGAGCTACACTTCCAATGATGATGCAGCCTGGTGCACCGAGTGGATACTTGATAGTAGCATATATGCCCATCTAGATCCTGATCCTCTTCTTGTCACTTCTGATCCTGCATCTCTCCCCGAGGGTTATCTGCGGGAGGATGCCACACTCGATGAGTACTCGGTTTCACTTGCTGAGAGTGTTTCCGATCTGGCGGAGCACGAAACCGAGTCTTTAGATACTTCTGATTCTGAGACTTCTCACCTCGACGACCCTCGCGAGGATGAGCCCATCCTGGAGATATTCGATGATCTGTCTGATCTGCTTCTCTTTCATGCATCGGATATCAGTCTTCTTAGAGAGTCTTCTCCTGATCTTGACTATACATACCTTTTTAAGACATTGATTGACATGGAGGATTCCATGACAGATACATCCTTCTCCACGTTCGATTTCGTCAGCTCCACACTTCCACTCCAGTCTGACCTAGAGCCGACGATCTCTTTTGTGCTACCGGATCTCGATCACTTACTTCCACATCCATGGCCGGTAGCAGACACCCGCATGATTGCATACCTGTGTGTCTTACTTTATACTTTCGAGTTCGTCGATGTTCTCATACCGAGACTGCGACGATAGTACGGTATTCGACTTACTGATGCTGTACTGAACCTTGATACCGCATTGTCCTAGCCTTTGCGCCCACCTAGGGGTGAAAAATCTAGCGCTTGTTAAGAGGCACCTCAACATTGTACTCTTTTGTATATACATGTTTTGTCTTGATCTTTCTTCCTTCCGTTCTTGTTTTCACCCCAGGTCTCGTCTAGTATTATCTTTGCTATACTTAGGATATGACTCATCCTAAGTATAGGGCGGTGGAAACACCAGGTTGTTCTTCGTTCTGTTTCATCACTTCTGTTGTGTTGCCTATACTTAAGGTTCCTCACCTTAAGTATAGGGGGAGTGATGCTCCTCCACCTTGTATATATTTGTCAGTTTTTCTTCGTGTCTTGCTACCCCTATTTTGCTGCCTATACTTAGGGATATTTTACCCCAAGTATAGGGGGGTAGACCCTGTACATTCTCCACTCGGTTTTCCCTTTGTGTACAGCCTGCTATACTTAGGATTACTTGATCCTAAGTATAGGGGGAAAAAGCCGAGACTCTCTCGATCTTCTATTCATTCATTCGTCTTTGTATATAGCCTTCCTTTTCACTTCCCTATACATAGCACGAGTTATGTATTCTTCATCGCTCTTGACTCTGAGGATATCGTTCGAGCTAAGTATAGGGGGGTGTGTATATATTTCATATATACTTTAGCCATAACTCGTACTTTGTGTGAGTGTGTTAATAAATAAAATGGCTAAAAACCCTAAAAAATCACAAAAATTAAAATTTTTTTCCTGTAAATAAAAATTCTTTTATTGCACATACATAGCTAGTGTACAAATTATTTTTGTAAAAATGTTTTCAAAAATCTTTTGTGTAAAGTTTGTGTAAATATTTTCTTATCAAAATTATGTATATAGTACAAAATTTTTCCAAAATGTTTTGAAAATCAAAAAGTTTGCAAAAATCTTGTGTAAATGTGTGTACATATTTTGCAAAACTTGCATTTCATGCATCCATCCATTCATGATTTCAAAACATTTTTCAAAAATTTTGCATGTTTGTAAAAATTGTGTAAATAGCATCTTTGTATATATGTATATAGTTTTTTCTGGATTATAGTTGACATTTAAACTAGCCTGGAATTAAATTGGGAAATGGAGCTTGAGTAAGATCTTAATCCACCTAATTTCTAAAAGGAACCTTATAGGGCTTAGGGTTAAGGCTTTTCAGGTCCATGGTGACTTAATTCTTTGAGTCCACTAGGCTATGATCACATGTCATCTCAATGAGCCTAAGTAGAGCACTTAACAACAACACATGACTCATATGGACAATGGCTTTACTTGGACACCAGCACTTAGCACCGAGCTCTCTATGGATGAGGTGGTGAGGAGGCAGTCTTCCTTGACTTGGGGTAGCATATGAGGGTAGTACTTCTAGGCGGAACCTCTCTTCTTCTTTTAGTGAAGGAAGTGTGTCTCAACTTGGTCTGGTTGCCATGAGGTCTAACGACGGGAGTTGTGGGTTGCAATAAAGCTTCAAAAGAGGGATAGTCTACTGGCTCAAGAGGAAAAACTCCTTGTATATATGCTGCACATGTATATGTTGTACAGATGCACTTGAAAAAAAATGCAAAAAGAAAATAACTCCAAAAAAGTGGTGGGTCTGAGAGAAAATGATAATCCCACCGGAGTATGTATATAGTGCAATAAGCAAAGCTTGAGATTCATGTCCCACCTTATGTAGCTTGCAACAGGGAGACTTGGCTACACTGGTTGAGCTCCCAAGGATACATGGCTACACTGGCCATGGTCCATTCTCTTCTTCCTCCTCTTCTTGAGCCGGTTGAACTTGAACTTAGAAGGGAATACCCCGCTCCTCGAGGAAAGAGTGGCCAGACTGGGGTCATAGAGTTACCTTGTTGGGGAGGGTTGTCAAGTTGCCATTTCTGAGGTGGAGAGCTTATACTTCACATCCACAGTACAAGGAAAGATTCATGGTCTTCAGGGTTTGTGTTTGATGACTTGTTCTGATCTGGATTGTTGAGGAGTCTTGATTAGAGATTAGTGGAACTTAGAGGCTGTTGAGTTTTAAGCTTAAGTCCAAATAAGGTTCCGACACATTAATAATCCAAAGATATGATTGAGCTCCATAATTCAATTTAATAAAGGCAAGTTTAATATTCAACCTTGATCCATGTGCATTCTCCTCTTTTTCTTGTTCTTTCTTTCTTTTTCACTTCTTTTTTCAAATAAGTGTTTGCTAAGGGATTAGCAAAGTTAAGTATAGGGGGGTGATGAATACTCATTCATCAGTCTTTATTCTTATATTTTAGCTACAAAAACCTTTGCAAATGCATGTAGATGTTTGTAAATACAAATAATTACCAAAAGCATGCATTGTGTAAAAACTAATAATTAGCATGTTTTTGTGCAAAAATAAAAGAATAAAGATTAAAAAGAAAAAAAGAGAAATATTTAGAATAAATATTGAGCAACCTAATCCCAAGGGAGGGCTCAACATGGGCCTGACCGCATAAAAGCCAAAGTAGAGAGAGATAGGGGCTCATGTGTATAAATATACCGGTAAATATCACAAAAATATTTTCCTCCAAAAATAGAATAAAATGGGCCTGTATATATTTATAAATATAAAATCCAAATAAAAATTGAAAAAGTAAAAAGAAAATAAAAATGTTCACCTTGCACATATTCACCATGTGCATACACCCACGCCTATCTATTTATTTAACCTTGTAAATAAATAAATTAAAATCCCTAAAATTTTGTATATATTCCATCTTCTATGTTGTAAATAAATAAAATAAAAACCACAAAAACAAAAACCAAAATAAAAAGAACAGAATTAAAAACCAAAAATAACATTGTACATATACCATGTATATAAATGTGTATATCTAATTATTTACCCCTTGTATATAAATAATAAAAATAAAATAAAAATACCTTTTTATTCCTAATTTTATGTTATAAATAAATAAAATATAAAATAAGAATAAAAATGCACAAAAATAACTAATTAAAAATCAAAAATTAAAAATCAACATTGTATAAATACCTATGTATAGTACTATATTGTAAATACCTTATTTTTATTTTGAAAATTAATTAAAAATCACAAAAAAATAGAAAAAATTAAAACAAACATTTTTTTATGTTTTTAGTTTTTATAATTCAACCATTTCCTATTTTAAATTGATTTTTCAAATCTTTTTGACGTGGCCTTCTCTGATTGGTCCACGGGGGATGTTGACCCCCCGGTCAACTCCCCCCCTGGACCACTGCGTCTCGGATCTGAGTGCCTGACCCGATTTCTACCTTTTCTTCCCACTCGATCCGACAGCCAAATACCCTAACCCCAGGCCCCGATTGATCCTTGTTCATCCCAGATCCACGCCCGGGGTGGGTCTGAGGGATCCGAGTTGCGAGCTACTCGCCTGATCCATTCCTTCTCGGACCCCTAGGCATATATAGCTTCGCCTCCGGCAGCTTTGTTCTTCATCTTCGGACCTCCCACTCGCAGCCAAGGAACTCCTCCGGTGAGTCTGAGTGACAACGGTGCTCGTTGGAGTGGAAGCGAGGCTCGAGGACCTCGGGAAGCCTCTGATCCGGTGGCTTCGCCGCCGTGCGCCGCCGCGAGCGCGCCCAACCTCGGGAAGACGACGGTCCCTTGCAGGAAATGACCCAGGAGCTCCCCAAGCTCCAGCCCAGTCGATCTCCTCCGCCAGGTAGCCTCTTTAGCCCTTAGTTTAGCGTAGATTTGCATCTTTCGATTTCAGTAGCCGTAGCTCCGCCGCCTCCGCCCGTCGTCTCCGTCCATCCATTTGCCCATCCGACACCGCCACCACCTTCACGAGCCTCCTCCGCATCTTCTCTACCTACCCATTCCCCCTGGCTCACCCCGGAGCAGGGACTTCGGCCCTCCACCTCCGCCGCTCACTGGAGGACCGCCATACCGCCTCATTCTTCATCGTTCACGTGCGCTGACGGGTCGAGGCAGTTTGCCCTCGACCCATCTTTCTTCATGTGCAGGTTACATCGTCAGGAGAGCCTCATCCGGAGGCCAACAGCTCAGGCACAAGAGCTCCAGGGCACCGTCGTCGCGGGGCCGTTCTGGTGGTCATCAGCCTCATCGGTGACCATCTTCAGCAGCGGGGCTTCACGGCGGAGCTCTTCTGCACTTCAGGAGTAGCAGGGGAGGACCATAGTGCGTGTATCGGGCCGGCGAAGCTCGCCGGCCAACTGTTCTTCCACCATCCTCTCCAGACGTCCGATCGGCCTCGATGCTCCAGATTAGATCTGATCCGTCCATACGAGGAGCCGCAAACACCGAGATCCTTGGAGGTTTGATCGCGACCGTCGATTCCGTGAGGTTTAGCCACAACGTTTTGCAGCCGTCAGATCTAGCACGTGGCTACACCTCCTTCGTTCGATCCGAGCCAGGACCCTTCGCAGACCCACGTCGCAGCACAGCCGTTCGATCGTCCACGTGGGAGCTTCTCAGTCGCTCGATCGTGTCGAGGGTTCGCTGCATTGTGCATTGCGCCCTCCCTACCGTCAGATCTACCACGTGGCGAGGTCCCAGCCGTCGATCAGCACCGAGGGATCTTTGATGAGGCGCCACCCTTTCCTCCACCATCCGATCCACCACGTGGCAGCCATCCGTCCCTCGATTTAATAAAGGGTAACTTTCACTTTAGGCCCTTGGCTTTTTAGTAGTTCTTCTGTAGTCCTGTAAATATTTTAGATACTTTATTTTAGTTTGGTAAATTGCATAGTGGACCCTGTCATTTTCTGCATTTACGTGTATGCCCCTGTGTGTAGTGGACCATGTGCGTCGACACGTGCTTACCTGGGTTATTTGCATGTTTAGCCTTGTTGTTCTAGGGTGTTACTGAATGGAATGAAAGTTTGTATTGATTGCATACATACCCCTGTGCGTGGTTTATTTGCGCATGTGCTTGATTTAATGGGTATTTTACACTGAGGCCCCTGGACTTTTAATACCTGTTATTAAATAGTCCATGAACCTTAGTTTCTTTGCAATTAGGTCCCTGAGTGCCCAAGTCACGCGCCCCTCGCGTGTTTTCTTGGAAAATTTGCACCGGACCCCCTGGAACTTCTACAATTTGCATACAGGTCCTTGTGCACTGTGCCTTAGTTTGGATTTTTAATAAAATAGCAAACTAACTCTAAATGTGATGAAAATTGCAAACATGGCTCCTGCCATAGTGTAAAATTTTCTCCTATTTTTGGAGACATTTTTTATTTCATTTACTATTTTTAAAAATTCAAAAACAAGCATTTTCTTTACTGTCTAACTTTAAAATTCATAAAAAATATTAAAATACCTCTAAAAATTACAAAAAATTAGGTAGTGTTTATTTTACCTTGTTCGATTTTCTGACCAATTTTGGTCATTTTTGGATATATAAAATCCATAAAAATTGGAAAACACTAAAAACCTTATAAAAATTCTAAAAATTAATTGAAAACCCCAAAAATAATAATTCTAGTGCCCAAATTTTCCTTATATTTTCTACGTTTTAGGAAAATTACCTTCAGATCTTGACAGGGCCTCTATCTATTTTATATTGGCCCTTCCAAGTCTGACTGGACAACACCTTCATTTTTCTGTCTTGTTTGATTTTTATAAAGCTCAATAAAAATCAGAAAAATACCAAAAATTAACTAAAAACATTAAAAAATATAAAAACAAAACATAAAAATATTTTTTATTTGAATTTTTGAGTGATTTTTGAGTGCTTTAGTAATTGTTTATATTGGCTTATATTATTGCTTTTCTATTTTCCTTATTAATTAAAAATCCAAAAAAATTTAAAAAAATTTAAAATCCACCAAAAAGACTTTTATTTTCTTTTATTTCTTTTTTAGACTACTTTGTAGGTCGCAAGGCCATCACGTGCTCCCTGAGTCCGACCCTGGTCGCTATACCAGGCAAATCCAATAGCCAGGACCGCTATCGTATCTTCTTTGATTTTTATCTGATTTTGGTGGTCTGAACCTTATTTTCTTGATTGAGCAGAGATTCTTATCGATCCGGGTCGCAACGACCTGAGTGATATTTTTACCTGATCTGGATCATTAGGAATCTTCGGCTCATCAGACCCCTAGCCACTTAAATGCTCAGCTCCACCGCACGATGCCAGCATCTTTGGCTCCGCATTCTTCTTCCCAGGACCTCCATTTCTCTCGCCTGAGTGACAGCAAGCTGAGGGTAGTGTCGCAGTGAGGTGAGAGTGTCCAGACCATTGATCCGACGACCTAGCGCCGCCGTGCGCCGCCCCCTACGTGGTGCTCGAGCCTCAGGCATCGACGACCCTCGAGGCAAGGACCTAGAGCTTCAGCAGCTCGTCCCCAGTCGACTCCGACCATCTGGTAAGCCTAGTTTCCCCTATCTTTCTCTTATTTCCATTTACGCCCAAATCAGCCATTCACCGTCGACCTTCGATTCCGACCATATCCGTCCCCCATTCGATCATCGGAACCGACCTTCACCGTCGTTCTACTTCCCCGCACGTTCTTCGCCCCCTCATTCAACCTAGTTCGCCACGGAACTGGGAGTCGAGCTCCTTCGCCGTCGCATCGCTGGAGCTCCTTCGCCCCGACGTGCCGACCCCCCACTTCGCACCTAACCGGGTCGAGGCATTTTGCCCTCGACCCAGGAGTGTTCCTGTGCAGCTTTGCAGGTGAGAGGAGGACCATCTGAGGTCCTCCACGTTCAGCGCGGAGCTTCAGCTCCGTTGTGGTCGCTGATGAATACTCATTCATCACTCTTTATTCTTATATTTTAGCTACAAAAACCTTTGCAAATGCATGTAGATATGTGTAAATACAAATAATTACCAAAAGCATGCATTGTGTAAAAACCTATAATTAGCATGTTTTTGTACAAAAATACAAGAATAAAGATTAAAAAGAAAAGGAGGGAAATATTTAGAATAAATATTGAGCAACCTAACCCAAGGGAGGGCTCAGCATGGGCCTGACCGCATAAAAGCCAAAGTAGAGGGAGATAGGGGCCCAAGTGTGTAAATATTTAGGTAAATAAAATAAAAGTATTTTCCTCACAAAAATAGACTTGTAAATATTTGTATATAAATATAAATATAAAATCAATATAAAATATAAAAATTAAAAAGAAACGAAAAATCTCATTCACGTACATGATCACCTTGTACATAGTTCCATCATCCCTATTTATCCTTATAAATAAATAAAATTAACCCCCAGAATTTTTGTAAATATTCTATATTATATAATGTAAATAAATTAAATAAAAAACAATTAAAACAAAAACAAAATAAAAGTAACAAAATTAAAAACACAAAAATATATTGTAAATATACCATGTATACACATGTATATATGTATTTATTTCACCTTTGTATATAAATAATTAAAATAAAATAAAAATATCTTTTTATTCCTTATTTTATAATGAAAATAAATAAAATATAAAATAGGAATAAAATTGCACAAAAATAAGAAATTAAAAATCAAAAATCAAAATCCTACATATTGTATATATACCTATATAACCCTACTATGTATATACCCTATTTTCACTTTGAAAAATTAATTAAAAATCACTAAAAATAGAAAAAAAATAAAATAAAAATATTTCATGTTTTGATTTTTCTTTAAATCGTCCATTTTCTATGTTTAATTTCACTTTTAAAATCCAGCCACGTGGCCGCCACCCATTGGCTCTGGGGGATGTTGACCACCCGGTCAACTCCCCCCCGCAGGACCACCTCTCGCGGGTCTGCAACGCCCGACTCTCCTTCTCGGATTTTTCCCAGGCAGACCCGACTCCCTCTCGCCTAAACCTCGGGTCCGACTCCTTCACGACATACCCGAGACCCTCGCCGGAGCTACCGCATCAAGATCTGCGCTCCTGATTTCCCTACCCGCGCGCTTCTTTCCGGATCATCCCTGCATATAAAGCCGAGCTCCGCCACCTTCATTGATCATCTTTGGCCATTTGATTCCACCCCCTGTGAGCTCCAGTGTGCTCGTGAGAGTGACAGTTCGCGTCCGGTGCTGTTGAAGCGAGGAGAGGGAGCGTGACCACTTATCCGGCGAGCTTCGCCGCCGTTGCTCCGCCACCAGCTGGAGCTCGAGCCTCGGAGGGAGACGCTCCTCGAGGCGAAGACCCAGAGCATCCTTAGCTCATCCCCAGTCTCCTCATCCACCCAGGTAGTCCCTTAGACCCTTCTTTTCCTTTGATTTTCCATTACGCCCAAATCGCCGCTCCGCCGTGTTTCGCCGATTCCGTCCACGACCGACCCCCAATCGATCATAGGGCTTCACCATCGCCCTCGCCTCCTTCCCGCGCACCTTCTCCATATCCCCATCCAACCCAGCTCGCACAGGAGCTGGGGTTCGAGCTCCACCGTCCCCCCTTCGCCGGAGCTCGCCCATATCGCCCCATCGTTCACCGTAAATCTGCCTAACCGGGTCAAGGCAGTTTGCCCTCGACCCGCGAGTCTCTTGGTCATCTTTGCAGGTACTACCAAGCCCATCTGAGGGCTTGGGTCATTCAGGCCAGGAGCCTCATCTCCGCCGACCTCGCCGGAGCTCCCCAGAGCTCGGCTGGGCCATCGGAGGCCATCAGCAGCTGCGGAGCACCACGCCGGAGCTTCTCCGATCTTCAGGCGCAACAGGGGTGGTCAGGAGCGCACGCACTGAGCCGGCGAGCTTCGCCGGCTACCTGTTCTTCCTCGACCTTCAACCGCCGTCCGATCAGCCCTCCAGCTCCAGTTTGCATCTGGGCCGTCCGTGCAGGAGCAGCAGTCACCGTTCGATCTGAGGAGAAGAGATCTGGACCGTCCGATGCTCGAGGGTTAGCCACCTGCGCCCTACACCGTCTGATGGACCACGTGGACTAGCCCCGCTGTTGGATCACCCCGAGGAACGTAGCGTTGGAGCCCCTGTCGTTTGATGGCACAAAAATCCCGAGAGACTAAGGTAAAGGTATTGAATCGACGGTCGTTGAGACCTCAATCACTCGGATGTGTCCATCAAGAAAAATGAACCACTCGCGAAAAATAAAATCAATCAAAACAAAGAAGCGGTCCTGCTATGTGATTAACCTGGTATAGCTCCCAGGGTCGAACTCAAGGAGCACGGATTGGCCGAAGGCCTACGAAGTAGTAAAGACAAATAAAATAAAGAAATAAAATCTTTTTAGTGGGTTTTAAGTATTTTTATATTTTTTTTGGATTTTTAATTGATTAAGAAATTAAGAAAAACAAATACAAGCACACTTTATCAATTTATTTAAAGCAACAAAAGTCAACCAAAAATTAAAACAAAAATGTTTTTATGTGTTTTATATTTTTTTATGTTTTTGGTGAATTTTTGATAATTTTTTTGATATTTATTTTATTTTCTAAAAATCAAACAGTAGCAAAAACAAGGGGTACTGTCCAGCCGAGCCAAGAAGCCCTAGATAAAATACCTAAGGGCCTCAAAATTGCCTGGAGGTAATTTTCCTGTAAAATAGATAAAATAAGGAAAATTTAGGTACCAAATTTATTATTTTTGGGTTTTTAATTATTTACTAGAATTTTTATGGGGTTTTTGGTGTTTTTAAGTTTTTAAGGTTTTTAAGCAATGAAAAATAGCCAAAATTGGCTGGAAAATCAAACAAACTAAACTAAACAGTAACTAATTTTTATAGAATTTTTAGGGGAGTTTTTATATTTTTTTGTTATTTTTCAATCTAGACAGTAACGAAAATAAAGGTTTTTGAATTTTTAAAAATAGAAAACAAAATCAAAAATGTCCTCAAAAATCCTTGAAAATCCTACACCATAGCAGGAGCCATGTGTCAAATTCTCATTGGATTTGGAGGTGATTTGATATTTTATTCGAAAATACAAAGAGGGTACTGTGCACAGGGACTGAAATGCAAATACCCGAAGTTCTGGGGGTCCAGGTGCAATTAACCCAGCAAATCACGCGCCAAGCACGTGCCTGGGGCACTCAGGGACCTAAATGTAAGGAAAATAAGTCCCGAGGACTTATTGGTAACACGTACCAAAAGTCCAGGGGCCTCTCTTGCAAATAACCCAAAAAAATATCGCACATGCGGAAATAAACCACGCACAGGGGTATAAATGCAATTAACTAAAAACTTTCATTCATTTCATAACAACCAGAACTACAAGGGCATAGACTGCAAATACACCAAAATAACACGTGACGACGCACGTGGCTCACAACAGGCAGGGGTATAGATGCAAATATCTAAAGCTCAGGGTCCTCTATGCAATTAAACCTAAAACTAAATAACTGACTTTAATATTTACAGGACTCAAACGAAATAAAACAAAGATAAGGGCCTAAGGGTAAATTACCCTTTATTAAGCGGGGTCGTTGGATGCGCTCCACGTGGCTGATCGGAAGGCTGGGACTGGTGGGCGCTCCAGATGACGTCTCCTCAGATCTGACGGTGCCGGCTGCTCCAGGGATGGACGGCCCAGATTAGAACTGGAGCGAGGGGTGGAGATCGACGGCGCTGGAAGATGCTGGAAGAACAAGGCTCCGGCGAGCTTCGCCGGGCTCGTACGTGCGCTGCGCTCCTCCTTGGAGCACTCTGGAGGTCGGAGAAGAATGCTGGAATGCTCCTGCGTCCGCTGCGATGCTCTGATGATCGGCCCAAGCTCGGAGGAGCTCAGGCGAGGTCGACGGAGCTGGTCTTCTGGCTGAATGACGGAGAGCCTCAGATGGCCCTCGTTCTGACCTGCAAAGTGCACCAAAAGACTCGTGGGTCGAGGGCAAATTGCCTCGACCCGGTTAGGCGATGTGAAAGTGGCTGGTGCGTCGGGGCGGCGGGCTCCGGCGAAGGTGAAAGACGGAGGAGCCCGGTTCCCAGCTCCTGTGCGAGCTGGGTTGCGTGAGTGGGTGGAGAACGTGCGGCGGAGGAAGGCGAACGTGAAGGTCGGGTCCGATGGTCGGATGGTGGTCGGAACTGGGGTGAATCGAAGAAATACGATGACGAAGCGATTTGGGGGAAAGCTGAAATCGAACGAAATAGCTAAGCTAAGGGGCTACCTGGATGATCGATGAGACTGGGGAAGAGCAGGGGGTGCTCCTGGTCGTCGCCTCGAGGGTCGTCTCGGCCCGAGGCTCGAAGCTCGCTCAAGTGGCGGAGCTACGGCGGCTACGTCGCCGGATCGATGGATTCGCCGGCTCTCCTCGCTGCAACAGGTCGGGGATGCGAGCTGTCACCTCTCTCTCTCTCTGGAGCTCACTGGAGAATGAAGCAAATGGCCAAAGATGGAGAAAATGGATGGCGGAGCTCGCTTATGTATGCTGGAGGGATCCGAGAAGGAAGGCTCGGGTAGGGTCGTGGTGGCGCGCATATCCCAAGGTTGATGCCCGGCGAGGGTGTCGGATGTGGGAGGTTCAAAACGGAGCCGGGGTTTGGGTGATAGGCAATCGGGTTGAGCGGGGAAAAATCCGAGAAGTTGGGTCCGAAGCTCGAACCCGTGAGAAGTGGTCCTGGGGGGGCTAGTTGACCGGGCAGTCAACATCCCCAGGACCCAATGAGATCAGGCCACGTGGAAAAACTTTGAAGCTCAAAAATAAGGTAGCAAATGGCCGATTTTGCAAAAACTTAAAACATGAATTATTTTTATTTTATTTTTTTCTATTTTTTGGTGATTTTTAATTAATTTTTGGAAATAAAAATAGGCTATATACATAATATGTACTAGATATAGGTATATACAATATATATAGGGTTTTGATTTTTGAATTTTTATATATTATTTTTATACAATTTTATTCCCATTTTATATTTTATTTATTTATAGAATAAAATAAGGAATAAAAAGGTATTTTTATTTTATTTTTATTATTTATATACATAGGTAAAATAAATAGCTATGTACATCTATATACATGGTATATGTACAATGTATTTTTGTATTTTTTATTTTTCTATTTTTATTTTGTTTTGATTTTTAATTGTTCTTATTTTATTTATTTACAATATAACATAGACTATTTACAAAAAATACTTTTTATTTATTTACAAAGCTAAATAAATAGATAGGTGTGGTTTATGTACATGATGAAAGGAGGTATTTTTGATCTTTTTGGATTTTTAACTTTTTATTTTGTTTTTATATTTTTATAAATATATACAAGTATTTACAAGCAAATTTTTGGTAAGGAAAAATGTTTTTATTTATTTACATAAATATATACACAAGAGCCCCTATCTCCCTCTACTTTGGCTTTAATGCGGTCAGGCCCATGCTGAGCCCTCCCTTGGGTTAGGTTGCTCAATATTTATTCTAAATATTTCCCTCTTTTTCTTTTTAATCTTTATTCTTTTATTTTTGCACAAAAACATGCTAATTATAGGTTTTTACACAATGCATGCTTTTGGTAATTATTCCTATCTACACATATCTACATGCATTTGCAAAGGTTTTTGTAGCTAAAATATAAGAATAAAGAGTGATGAATGGGTATTCATCACCCCCCTATACTTAACTTTGCTAGTCCCTTAGCAAACACTTATTTGAAAAAGAAGTGAAGAAGAAAGAAAGAAAAAGAGGATGTACATGGATCAAGGTTGATTATTAAACCTGCCTTCATTAAATTGGGGTATGGAGCTCGATCGGATCTTTGGATTATTAATGTGTCGGAACCTTATTTAGACTTAAGCTTAAAACCTAACAGCCTCTAAGTTCCACTAATCTATAACCAAGACTCCTCAATGCTCCAGTTCAGAACAAGTCATCAATCACAAACCCTGAAGACCATGAATCTTTTCTTGTCCTGTGAATGTGAAGTCTAAGCTCTCCACCTCAGAAATGGCAACTTGACAACCCTCCCCAACAAGGTAACTCTATGACCTCAATCTGGCCATTCTTTCCTCAAGGAGCGGGGTATTCCCTTCTAAGTTCAAGTTCAACCGGCTCAAGAAGAGGGGGAAGAAGAGAATGGGTCAAGGCCAGTGTAGCCAAGTACCCTTGGGAGCTTGACCAGTGTAGCCAAGTCTCCCTGCTGCAAGCTACAACATGTGGATCATGAAACCAAGCTTTGCTTATTGCACTCTATATACATACTCCGGTGGGATTATTATTTTCTCTCAGACCCACCACTTTTTTGGAGTTCTTTTCTTTTTGCACATTTTTTTTCAAGTGCATCTGTACAACATATACATGTGCAGCATATATACAAGGAGTTTTTCCTCTTGAGCCAGTAGACTATCCCTCTTTTGAAGCTTTATTGCAAACCACCCGTCGTTAGACCTCATGGCAACCAGACCAAGTTGAGACGCACTTCCTTCACTATAAGAAGAAGAGAGGTTCCGCCTAGAAGTACTACCCTCATATGCTACCCCAAGTCAAGGAAGACTGCCTCCTCACCACCTCATCCGTAGAGAGCTTGGTGTATAGTGCTGGTGTCCAAGTAAAGCCATAATCCATATGAGTCATGTGTTGTTGTTAAGTGCTCTACTTAGGCTCATTGAGATGACATGTGATCATAGCCTAGTGGACTCAAAGAATTAAGTCACCATGGACCTGAAAAGCCTTAAACCTAAGCCCTATAAGGTTCCTCTTAGAAATTAGTTGGATTAAGATCTTAATCAAGCTCCATTTCTCAATTTGATCCCAGGCTAGTTTAAATGTCAACTATCATCCAGAAAAACTATATACATATGTACAAAAAGATGCTTATTTACACAAATTTTACAATCATGCAAAATTTTTGAAAAATGTTTTGAAATCATGAATGGATGGTGCATGAAGTGCAAGTTTTGCAAAAAGATATTTACACACATTTACACAAGATTTTTGCAAACTTTTTGATTTTCAAAACATTTTGGAAAAATTTTGTACTATATACATAATTTTGATACAAAAATATTTACACAAGCTTTACGCAAAAGATTTTTGAAATCATTTTTACAAAAATAATTTGTACACTAGCTATGTATGTGCAAATAAAAGAAGATTATGTACATGAAAATTTTTTAATTTTTGTGGTTTTTAGCCATTTTATTTATTAACACTCACACAAAGTACGAGTTATGGCTAAAGTATATATGAAATATATACACACCCCCCTATACTTAGCTCGAACGATGTCCTCAGAGTCAAGAGCGATGAAGAAGACATAACTCGTGCTAGGTATAGGGAAGTGAAAAGAAAGGCTATACAAAAAGAAGAATGAAATAGAAAAGTCAAGAGGAGCTCGGGTCGTCCCCCTATACTTAGGATCAAATAATCCTAAGTATAGCAGGTTGTATACTAAGGGAAAACCTGAGTGGAGAATGTACAGGGTCTACCCCCCCTATACTTAGGGTGAAATATCCCTAAGTATAGGCAGCAAAAACAGGGGTAGACAGAAACAAAAGAAATACCCGAAAGGCCTCACATCCCCCCTATACTTAGGGTAAAGTGCACCCTAAGTATAGCATAATCACAAGATGAAGGAAGGGATGTGGGACTAAAGAATGTGGTGATATGGACATCTGGATCTATACAAGGCGGAAGATCAGTGAAACTCAGGCGTGAGATGCATTAGATGTGAGTCAAAGACCACATCTCACGCAAAATGAATAGGGGCAAAATCAACGACCCGCGGCTCATGATCTAGAAATGGCTTGAGCCGCTGGCCGTTCACTCGAAAGGTACTCTCAGAAGACAACTCAGATATGTCAATGCTACCGTTGTTGTGTACCTTTCTAACCAGATAAGGTCCCTTCCATTTGCTCTGTAGCTTCCCTGGAAATAATCGTAGCCTCGCATCAAACAGCCATACTCTCTGTCCAATCTCAAAATGCTTGTGGCTGATATGAGAATCATGCCACTCCTTGACTTTCTCCTTATAATGTAGGCTGCTTGAGAAAGCTGCATCTCTAAGCTCCTCCAGGGCAGCTAGCTCTGCCCTCCTCTGGTCTCCCATACCATCTGGATCCATCAAAATATCTGTAACTGCCCAAAGTGACTTGTGCCTCAGCTCAACAGGTAAATGGCATGGCTTGCCATATACGAGGCGAAAGGGAGATGTGCCCAAAGGTGTCTTGAAAGATGTCCTATATGCCCACAAGACCGAGTCCAAAAGCTGTGACCAATCCTTTCGGTCAGGGCGGACGACTTTCTGCAGAATAGTCTTGATCTCCCTATTCGACACTTCGGCTAGACCATTCGTCTGTGGATGGTAAGGTGTAGCAACACGATGATCTATGCCGAACTCGCTAGCAAGTGCCTTCACCTGGTCGTTGATAAAGTGAGATCCCCCATCAGAAATCAGAACTCGTGGAACCCCGAACCGCGTGATGATGTGCTTCCTCAAAAATCTGCAAACGGTCCTCGCATCAGCGGCTCGGGCGGGGATAGCCTCCACCCAACGACTCACATAATCAACGGCCAACAGAATGTACTCAAATCCCTGACTCTTAGGGAATGGACCCATGAAATCGATGCCCCATGCGTCAACCTCACAGAAGTGAATGGGCTGCATCGGCATCATATCACGCTGTCCACAAGTGCCCATCCTCTGACAGTCAGTACACCTCTTCACGAACTCATCTGAGTCCTTGAAGAGGGTAGGCCACCAAAAGCCGGATTGGAGCACTTTCTGTGCCGTTCTCCTCCCAGAATGATGTCCTCCTGCCTCAAGCTTGTGGCAGTAAGTGAGGACGCTATGGTGTTCCTCCTGAGGAATACACCGATGCCAGACGCTATCCCCTCCCTCGTGGTAAAGGACGGGATCCTCCCAATGGTAGGACTTGGCCTTCGCAAGGAAGGTCTCAAGCCTCTGCCTGGGCCAATCTTGTGGGACTTTCCCAGCAACGAGAAAGTTCACAATATCGGCGTACCATGGGAGTGAGGCGATAGCAAGGATCGCCTCATCTGGGAAGGTATCTCTAATAGGGTCAATCTGCTCAGAATCCTCAGGCTGCTCTAATCGAGAGAGATGATCCGCCACCACATTCTTGACTCCAGGCTTATCCTTGATCTCAATATCGAACTCCTGGAGTAGAAGGATCCATCTAGTCAGTCTGGCCTTGGCATCCTTCTTTGCCATGAGGTACCTGATGGCGGTGTGATATGTAAACAAAGTCACTCTAGATCCGATGATATACGATCTGAACTTATCCAGGGCAAACACTACAGCTAGCATCTCCTTCTCTGTAACCGTGTAATTCCGCTGGGCGGAATCCAATGTGCGGCTAGCGTAGAGTATGGCAAATGGAACTCCATCCCTCCTCTGTCCCAGCACTGCCCCTACGGCAAAATCGGAGGCATCCGTCATGATCTCGAATGGGAGAGACCAATCAGGCGGCTGGAGGACAGGAGCCTCAATAACACACTGCTGGAGAGTCGCGAACGACGAAAGACACTTGTCATCGATAAGGAACTCGGTGTCTTTCGTCAAGAGGTCAGTCAACGGTCGGGCAATCCTGCTGAAATCCTGAATGAATCTCCGATAAAATCCAACGTGCCCCAGGAATGACCGTAGCTGCCTCAGATTGGACGGCGGTGCGAGTTTCCTAATGACATCAACCTTGGCCGGATCAACCTCCATGCCCCTGTTGGAGATGATGTGGCCAAGCACCGTCCCTTGAGTCACCATAAAGTGACTCTTCTACCAAGATAAAACCAAATGATACTCAATACATCGCTGGAGTACCCGGTCTAGACAGTCAAGACAGGAGTCGAATCCGTCGCCGTAGACCGAGAAGTCGTCCATGAAGACCTCTAAACACTCCCTTACCATGTCCGAAAAGATCGACAGCATGCACCTCTGAAAAGTCACAGGGGCATTGCATAGCCCAAATGGCATGCGTCGAAAAGCATATGTGCCGAAGGGACAGGTAAAGGCGGTCTTCTCCTGATCCTCAGGAGCGACGGCCACTTGGTTGTAGCCCGAGTACCCATCCAAGAAGCAGTAATGGCTCTTCCCTGCCAGTCTCTCAATGATCTGGTCAATAAAAGGCAGGGGGAAATGGTCCTTCTTGGTGGCTTGGTTGAGTCTCCTGTAGTCAACGCAAACCCTCCAAGAGGTGGGTACTCGTGTAGCGATCTCCTCTCCCGACTCGCTGATCACAGTCGTGATGCCCGTCTTCTTGGGCACCACATGCAAGGGGCTGACCCACTTGGAGTCGCAAATAGGATAAATAAAATCTGCGCTCCACCATTTCAATATTTCCTTCATCACAACCTCTCTCAGGTTGGGGTTCAGTCGCCGCTGGAACTCACGCGACGGCTTCGCCCCCTCCTCGAGATAGATATGGTGGGAGCACACTGATGGACTAATCCCATAGAGATCTGCTACGCTCCATCCGATCGCCTTGCGGTTCCTTTCAAGAACCCCCATCAAACGGGATTCCTGCTCTCCAGTCAACTCGGCGGAGATGATGACTGGGTACATCTCTGGCTCGCCCGCAAGGAATCGATACTTCAGCGAAGTAGGGAGCGGCTTCAGCTCTGGAATGCTGGGTGCTGGCAAATCTGGCTGCGGAAGAAACTGGGTGAATGCTGCTAAGTCTGCCAAATCTGCCTGGGAGAAGTGAAGCGAACTCTCGCAAACTGGATCGGGAGAAGGCTGCTCAACTGCACTGTCTCTGCTCTGTTCTGCCTCTGCCTCCTCCTCATCTGTAGGCTCAGGGGGAATCAGGTCTGGCATCTGATCATCACAATCGACCCAATCAGACTCTGAATCCGAGGGATCTGTATCAATCGTGGTGGCATCAGTACCACCGTAAAGCAAGGTGGTCTCAGCACCACCATCACTGGAATCCGTGTAGCGATCAAGAACCGGCTCTGCTGCCTCTGTGGTATCCTGAACCAGGGTTGTGCTCTCCAAACTCTCCTCTGCTATCATCTCGGCATCAGCTGTATCTGAATATGAGAGGATGGTCTGTGCTGCAGGATCTGCCCAAGCTGCCTCATCGTCTGTGATTACAAAATCACAATCCTGGTGGATGTCTAGCTCTGCGTCTGTCAGCTGCTCTGAATCTGTACTCGCATCTGAGCGGGCTCTCTCTCTAGCTCTGTAGTCCTCGACCGTCTCTATTTGTATACTCTCGCCCTCGACGCGAAAGTACACCTTCCCGCTATCATGATCAGTCACCGCCTTGGCTGTAGCAAAAAACGGATGACCAAGGATGATGGGGGTATCGGCCACTGACTCAGGGATCTTCATGTCCAACACTACGAAGTCCACGGGGAATTTCAGGCCCTGAATCGTGACGATAACGTCTCGTAACAACCCCTTCGGCCTCTTGACAGATCGATCAGCGAACTGAAGGACTGTCCTGCTCTGTCGAAGAGTGCCCAACTCGAAGCGGTCGAGAAGGGCTGCCGGAAGAAGGTTGATCGACGATCCGCTATCTAGAAGAGTACGGTCGAACCTCTGCTCACTGATCTGGCATCTGACATACGGGGCCCCTGAATCTGGCCTCTTGGCTGGCAGTCGGTTCTGGATCGCAAAACACGTGGCTTTCGTCAGCACATGTATCTCTGAAGTGTGGTTCCTCCTCCTCCTCCTGACAGTGGTCCTGTCTCTCAAAGAACGCTGAAGAAGGGGGATGTGCTGCAAAGCCTCCTGGAGGGTCAGCTGGATGTGGAATCGATCAATCATGCTCTGGCTGAACTCCTCAAGCTCTCTCTTTTTTGGATTTTCTTTTTTTCTTCCCCTTCCCCATCTGAAGGGCTCTAGGGAAGGGGATCACAGGGTCCTTCGCAGATGAAGGACTAGGAAAAGGCCTAGACGGTTCGACAACCGGATCCACACATACATCATGCACCACAGTGGGACCAGAAGAAACTAAACCTTTTCCTTTATTCAAACCAAAGTTCTGAGATACATCAAGGTGAGGGAAGACAACATCTCTCTCAATACAAACACTGGTGGCCTCAGTACCACCATGGGTTGGCTCTGCTGCTGCTGCTGGTAGACGTCTCGCGGCCTCAGTACCGCGGGCTGGCTCGGCTATCTTGGTGGCGTCAGTACCACCTCCTCGATCTGGTGAAGCGGCGGCCTCAGTACCGCCGGTGGGATCAGCATCCTTGGTGGCCTCAGTGCCACCGTCATCATCTGGAGCGGCCTCAGTACCGCTCTCCTCCTCCTCATGTGGCGCCTCTGAAGTATCCTCGTGGTGAAGCTCAGATGAGGCGCCGCCTCCTGCTGGGGTCCTACCGCTCCTAAGTGTGACAAAATCAGCATCAAATAGATCCGAAGATGTATCAACAAATGGGTCACTAGGAGTGGCAAACTCAGTGTGTACTACCTGCTCAGATTTCCTCTTGAGGTTATTCGGATTCGACTCAATCTGGGCTGGAATGGCAGCCTTCCCTCTCACCAAGTCCCGTATCTCCTGGCGGAACTCGTCCATCTCCCGTCTGAATGTGGCCTGCTGGTCCGTGAGGAGGCGGGCGATGTCATCCAAAGCGGGGCTCTCGTGGGAGCCCGACGGGTAGCCTCTCTGGGGGTGAGGCTGCTGGAACTGCTGCTGGTGGTAAGAGGGGTATGAGGAAGGGTGCTACTGCTGAACTGGGTGAGCCTGCTGCTCACGTCTCCACGACTGTCCCTGCTGCTGATAGGGACGAGGACCGAAGGATGATGGCTGGTGCTGCTGGTATGCTGGGGCTGCTGCTGCGGCTGCTGGTGATCTCTCTACTGGGAGTACTGCCTTCCCTGTCCTGACGGCTGCTGCTGGGGCTGGGCACCACCACTCCCCCACCTGAATCCGGGATGGTCTCGTCGGATTCCAGGCTAGGGGCGGTCATACCAAATCCCGTTGACATCCATCAACGACTCGGTATCGTAGGGGGCTGGCGGGAGTACTGCCAGTGGCTGGTCCGGCTGGTAGACCACCATTTGCATCTCTGGAGATGGTGGGGACTAGTAGGTGGGCTGCGGCTGCTGGTACGGCTCCTCCTGTACAAGGTGAACCTGTCTAGGCTGCACAAGGGTGCTGGAGCGCTGGGACGAGCTGCTGCTGCTGCCGGAGTCGCCTCACAACTGAAGACGGGACCGAGAAGCCATCTGTGCCTCCTGGAGACACATGAGCTGTGTCTTCATGTCGCTTAGAACCTGTGCCATCTGTTCCATCTGAGTGATGCTATGGCACTGCTTCTTCTCAATCAGCTCCATGCGGTCCAACTTCTCGCTGATAATGCCCATGTCCGCAGCTGTCGACTCTGCCTGTGCTGATGCTGCTGCGGACGAACTGGATGGACCTGCATCTACCCGTGCTATCCGCTGGTACTGCACGGGTCCTGGCTGTTGTGGCTGGGTCTTCTGAGTATACAACCTGGTCTGGGACATCACCATGTAGTTTTCGGCCATCTCCTCATAGATGGCCCAGACCTGGTCATGGTCCTTGGCAAAGTAGGACCCGCCACAAGAAGCGTTCACCAGACCCTGAAGCTCTGGCATCAACCCGCTGAAAAAGCTCTGAACTAGGTTCGGCTTGGAGATATCGTGGTGCGGGCATCGGTCTAGGAGCTCTCGAAACCTCTCCCATGCCTCGTGAAACTGCTCGTTGGGGAACATGGAGAAGTTGCTGATCAGGGCCCTCGCTGCATTCGTCCGCCCGAGTGGATAGTACTTGTTCAAGTACTCGGTGCGGAGCTGCTCCCAGGTGTAGACAAACCTCCCAAGATGCTTCAGCCAGGTGGCTGCTCTATCTGCCAGTGAAAACGGGAAGGCTGTCATCCGGATCGTGTCCTGGTCCACATGGCGATCGTGGACAGTGCTGCAGATCATAAGAAACTCCTGGAGGTGGAGGTGGGGCTCCTCAGTGGCAAGTCCGTGGAAACGGGGCAGTAACTGCAAAGTGTTCGGGGGGAACTTGAAGTCCCCCACGATCGCCGACACTACTACCCAATGATGCATGAGTGTCGATCCGGGGTTGTGCAACTCCCGCATCGGTCGTGGTGGTCCTCCTGCCGCGGCGCCTCCCGCTGCTGCGGCTACTGCGGCTCGTGCCTCTGCATCAGGTATCTCCTCAGGCTCGCTCTGCTGGTCTCGCTCTGCTCTGAGCCTCTCCAACTCTCGCCTCATCTCTATCATGAATGCCCCCTGATCGCGTAACTGCTGCTGAACGGTCTCAAGTGATGCGATTAGGGTGGAGTTGATCGCTCCCTGGTCAAGTACAAAATGCTCGGGCTGACGGGAGCGATCATCTGAACTGCCGGCTCCGGCCATGACGTCTGCAAAACCAAACGAGCCCAACTCAGGTGCTGTCAAATTAATCAATCTCTCCTCGGGCTTGTGTCTCTCAGGTCGGACAGAAAGGGGGTCGAGGGGGAACAGGGTGGAGTCGTACTCGGGCTCGGAGAGCGGGTCTGAGCTCTCGCGAGCCAACCTAGATGATGAGGTAGACGTACCCGAAAGCGGTGCAGCCAGAGGCTGCCTAAGAGAGCGTCTACCCATCATCTTGATCTGGCGAGTAAGGCAGATGAGATCTGGAAAAATTATGATCAGAAAACAAACCCCCGGTTCACCAACGCAACGCGAGCTGAAGACCGTGAAAGTTCGGTCAAATTATCTTGTTAATTTTATTTGGTGAACACACAAAATATCAGAGCGCTTACGTGACCTGTTAGGATATCCGATGCTAACCCAACCGACTGGCCCGCACGGAAAAGTCGGTAATCAGTCGGGACTAGCACCGGGGGGCTCTACATAGGGTGCGGGTGACTCTCTCGCGCATCCAAACCATACAATGAGGGGGTTGCTCTCCCCAAGACAAAATTTTTAGGGTGAGCGGATTTTAAGATCAATAGTCTTAACCAGTCCCAATTTTATGGTTTCTCTTTTTAGTCTTTTTCAAATAACAACAAACGTCCTAACGAATTTTTCGGTTCTCCTGATTATTAAGTCCAAAACAGGGGGGAGAAGACGAAAAAGCCGATGCGCGATAAATCAATGATGCATGTTGAGTAAGAAATGCGTACCTGTCTTCAGCACTCTACATGCAATATGATCCGCGCATAAATGTAAAGACAGAAAGGAAACTACCTAAATGATGCAACGGGAAAGCCGAGTCCTAGATGAGCAGTTTCTAGCGAAGAATCGTCTAACCGGTCACCGACCTCCAAGCCAAAGAGTCCGGTCTTGGCCCGTCCCTCCTCTGTCCGACAAATCGGGGGTAGGAGAAAGCGCTTTACAGGACGGGCTGCGGCACGTAGGCTACGAAGGCAAATGAGTCGGTTATTTTTATTAATTATTTTTAGTAGGTCCAATTAACGATCTATAGGAACAGATAAGCAGTTAGGTGTGTGGATCCTACTAATTACGGTACAATCACCAGAAATTCCTAAGTCTAGGGGCTCAAGCAAAAACCGCGTAAACACCGGAAAAGGCAGAAAGAAAAGAAAACCGCGAAAAACCGCGCAAGTCCTAAGGGTCCCCCGAGCACACCGGTGCTTGGCGAAACAGACCCGCTACGGCAGAAGAGTCCAAGTGTCCAAGAGTGTCTTGTATTATTACAATAATAATGAATAAAAATAAAAATCTACTCTAATCCTCACCCACTCAACTCTCTCTCACTCTCTCCTGCGGCTCCGCGAAGAAAAGAGCCGCCTCCGAATCCCGCGGTTGCTTCGGCTTCTCGAGAGTAGCCGCCTCGGTCCTCGAGCCCTCGCAAGAGAAAACAGAGTGGTCAGAACCAATTATCAAATAATAATAAAGGAAAAAGAAATGAAAATGAAAATAAAAGGGTATATATGCAAAAATGTAAAATAAAATAAACACACAAAATAAAAAATAAAATCAAAAATAAAAGAAAAAGAAAATAAAACAAAATAAAACAAAAATGAAATATAAACAAAAAGCCGCGAAAAGCTGCGAGCTCTGAAAGAGCCGCGGAAAGCCGCGAAAATAAAAACGAAAAGAAAATCAACTACTAAGCCGTGCTCCCCGGCAACGGCGCCATTCTGATGGCACAAAAATCCCGAGAGACAAAGGTAAAGGTACTGAATCGACGGTCGTTGAGACCTCAATCACTCGGATGTGTCCATCAAGAAAAATGAACCACTCGCGAAAAATAAAATCAATCAAAACAAAGAAGCGGTCCTGCTATGTGATTAACCTGGTATAGCTCCCAGGGTCGAACTCAAGGAGCACAGATTGGCCGATGGCCTACGAAGTAGTAAAAACAAATAAAATAAAGAAATAAAATCTTTTTAGTGGTTTTTAAGTATTTTTATATTTTTTTGGATTTTTAATTGATTAAGAAATTAAGAAAAAACAAATACAAGCACACTTTATCAATTTATTTAAAGCAACAAAAGTCAACCAAAAATTAAAACAAAAATGTTTTTATGTGTTTTATATTTTTTTATGTTTTTGGTGAATTTTTGATAATTTTTTTGATATTTATTTTATTTTCTAAAAATCAAACAGTAGCAAAAACAAGGGGTACTGTCCAGCCGAGCCAAGAAGCCCTAGATGAAATACCTAAGGGTCTCAAAATGGCCTGGAGGTAATTTTCCTGTAAAATAGATAAAATAAGGAAAATTTAGGTACCAAATTTATTATTTTTGGGTTTTTAGTTTATTTACTAGAATTTTTATGGGTTTTTTTGGTGTTTTTAAGTTTTTAAGGTTTTTAAGCAATGAAAAATAGCCAAAATTGGATGGAAAATCAAACAAACTAAACTAAACAGAAACTAATTTTTATAGAATTTTTAGGGGAGTTTTTATATTTTTTTGTGATTTTTCAATCTAGACAGTAACGAAAATAAAGGTTTTTGAGTTTTTAAAAATAGCAAACAAAATAAAAAATGTCCTCAAAAATCCTTGAAAATCCTACACTATGGCAGGAGCCATGTGTCAAAATCTCATTGGATTTGGAGGTGATTTGATATTTTATTCGAAAATACAAAGAGGGTACTGTGCACAGGGACTGAAATGCAAATACCCGAAGTTCTGGGGGTCCAGGTGCAATTAACCCAGCAAATCACGCACCAAGCACGTACCTGGGGCACTCAGGGACCTAAATGTAAGGAAAATAAGTCCCGAGGACTTATTGGTAACATGTACCAAAAGTCCAGGGGCCTCTCTTACAAATAACCCAAAAAAATATCGCACATGCGGAAATAAACCACGCACAGGGGTATAAATGCAATTAACTAAAAACTTTCATTCATTTCATAACAACCAGAACTACAAGGGCATAGACTGCAAATACACCAAAATAACACGTGACGACGCACGTGGCTCACAACAGGCAGGGGTATAAATGCAAATATCTAAAGCTCAGGGTCCTCTATGCAATTAAACCTAAAACTAAATAACTGACTTTAATATTTACAGGACTCAAACGAAATAAAACAAAGATAAGGGCCTAAGGGTAAATTACCCTTTATTAAGCGGGGTCGTTGGATGCGCTCCACGTGGCTGATCGGAAGGCTGGGACTGGTGGGCGCTCCAGATGACGTCTCCTCAGATCTGACGGTGCCGGCTGCTCCAGGGATGGACGACCCAGATTAGAACTGGAGCGAGGGGTGGAGATCGACGGCGCTGGAAGATGCTGGAAGAACAAGGCTCCGGCGAGCTTCGCCGGGCTCGTACGTGCGCTGCGCTCCTTCTTGGAGCACTCTGGAGGTCAGAGAAGAATGCTGGAATGCTCCTACGTCCGCTGCGATGCTCCGATGATCGGCCCAAGCTCGGAGCATCTCAGGCGAGGTCGACGGAGCTGGTCTTCTGGCTGAATGACGGAGAGCCTCAGATGGCCCTCGTTCTGACCTGCAAAGTGCACCAAAAGACTCGCGGGTCGAGGGCAAATTGCCTCGACCCGGTTAGGCGATGTGAAAGTGGCTGGTGCGTCGGGGCGGCGGGCTCCGGCGAAGGTGGAAGACGGAGGAGCCCGGTTCCCAGCTCCTGTGCGAGCTGGGTTGCGTGAGTGGGTGGAGAACGTGCGGCGGAGGAAGGCGAACGTGAAGGTCGGGTCCGATGGTCGGATGGTGGTCGGAACCGGGGTGAATCGAAGAAATACGATGACGAAGCGATTTGGGGGAAAGCTGAAATCGAACGAAATAGCTAAGCTAAGGGGCTACCTGGATGATCGATGAGACTGGGGAAGAGCAGGGGGTGCTCCTGGTCGTCGCCTCGAGGGTCGTCTCGGCCCGAGGCTCGAAGCTCGCTCAAGTGGCGGAGCTACGGCGGCTACGTCGCCGGATCGATGGATTCGCCGGCTCTCCTCGCTGCAACAGGTCGGGGATGCGAGCTGTCACCTCTCTCTCTCTCTGGAGCTCACTGGAGAACGAAGCAAATGGCCAAAGATGGAGAAAATGGATGGCGGATCTCGCTTATGTATGTTGGAGGGATCCGAGAAGGAAGGCTCGGGTAGGGTCGTGGTGGCGCGCGGATCCCAAGGTTGATGCCCGGCGAGGGTGTCGGATGTGGGAGGTTCAAAACGGAGCTGGGGTTTGGGTGATAGGCAATCGAGTTGAGCGGGGAAAAATCCGAGAAGTTGTGTCCGAAGCTCGAACCCATGAGAAGTGGTCCTGGGGGGGCTAGTTGACCGGGCGGTCAACATCCCCAGGACCCAATGAGATCAGGCCACGTGGCAAAACTTTGAAGCTCAGAAATAAGGTAGCAAATGGCCGATTTTGCAAAAACTTAAAACATGAATTATTTTTATTTTATTTTTTTCTATTTTTTGGTGATTTTTAATTAATTTTTGGAAATAAAAATAGGCTATATACATAATATGTACTAGATATAGGTATATACAATATATATAGGGTTTTGATTTTTGATTTTTTATATATTATTTTTATACAATTTTATTCCCATTTTATATTTTATTTATTTATAGAATAAAATAAGGAATAAAAAGGTATTTTTATTTTATTTTTATTATTTATATACATAGGTAAAATAAATAGCTATGTACATCTATATACATGGTATATGTACAATGTATTTTTGTATTTTTTATTTTTCTATTTTTATTTTGTTTTGATTTTTAATTGTTCTTATTTTATTTATTTACAATATAACATAGACTATTTACAAAAAATACTTTTTATTTATTTACAAAGCTAAATAAATAGATAGGTGTGGTTTATGTACATGATGAAAGGAGGTATTTTTGATCTTTTTGGATTTTTAACTTTTTATTTTGTTTTTATATTTTTATAAATATATACAAGTATTTACAAGCAAATTTTTGGTGAGAAAAAATATTTTTATTTATTTACATAAATATATACACAAGAGCCCCTATCTCCCTCTACTTTGGCTTTAATGTGGTCAGGCCCATGCTGAGCCCTCCCTTGGGTTAGGTTGCTCAATATTTATTCTAAATATTTCCCTCTTTTTCTTTTTAATCTTTATTCTTTTATTTTTGCACAAAAACATGCTAATTATAGGTTTTTACACAATGCATGCTTTTGGTAATTATTCCTATTTACACATATCTACATGCATTTGCAAAGGTTTTTGTAGCTAAAATATAAGAATAAAGAGTGATGAATGGGTATTCATCATCGTTCGCCACCGTCAGATGCTACACGTGGCATCCATCCAGCCGCTCCATTAATAAAGGGTAAATTACCCTTAGGCCCTTATGTTTATTTCATTTCGCGTTTAGTCCTGTAATTAGTTAGTATAGTTGTTTAGTTTTTGGGATATTTGCATAGAGACCCTTGTGCTTGCATTTATTTACTGATATGCCCCTGTGTGTGGTCTAACACGTGCATCGACACGTGACCTTCTGGGCTTTTTACATTATCTACCCTGTAGTTCTGGTTGTTCCTTAATGAATGAAAGTTTTTAATTATTTGCATTTATACTCCTGTGCGTGATACATTTGAACATGTGCGTGATTTTTTGGGCTATTTGCAGATAAGCCCCTGGGCTTTTGGTACCTATTACCAAATAGCCCTCGGAACTTATTTTTCTTACATTTGGGTCCCTGAGTGCCCTAGGCACGTGCGTAGCATGTGTTTCGCTGGGTTAATTGCACCAGACCCCCCAGACTTTCGGGTATTTGCACTTTAGTCCCTATGCACAGTGCCCCTTCTTTATTTTTGGATAAAATAGCAAAATACCTCCAAATCCAACGAAAATTGGATACATGGCTCCTGCCATAGTGTAAAATTTTCGAGGATTTTTGAGGACATTTTTGTTTTCATTTGATATTTTTAAAAATGAAAAAACCTCCATTTTTGCTACTGTCTAAGTTTAAAAATCACAAAAAAATTTTAAATAGTGTCTAAAAATTACAAAAAAATTGTCTACTGTCTATTTTGTTGTGTTTGATTTTCTAGACAATTTTCGCTATTTTTCATTACTGAAAACCACTAAAAATTGAAAAACACTCAAAATCTTATAAAAAAATCTAGTAAATCAAATAAAAATCCAAGAACAATAAAATAGGTGCCTAAATTTTCCTTGTTTTATTCTCTTTACAGGAAAATTACCTCCCAGCTAATTTGGGGTCTTTAGATATTTTATCTAGGCCCTTTTAGCTCGGTTGGACAGTACCTACTGTTTTAGTTACTTTTTGATTTTTAGAAAATTAAATAAATCTCAGAAAAATCCCAAAAATTAACCAAAAACACTAAAAATTATAAAACACAAAAAAATATTTTTGTTAGAATTATCTGCCTACTTGATGAATACTCATTCATCACTCTTTATTCTTATATTTTAGCTACAAAAACCTTTGCAAATGCATGTAGATATGTGTAAATAGAAATAATTACCAAAAGCATGCATTGTGTAAAAACCTATAATTAGCATGTTTTTGTGCAAAAATAAAAGAATAAAGATTAAAAAGAAAAAGAGGGAAATATTTAAAATAAATATTGAGCAACCTAACCCAAGGGAGGGCTCAGCATGGGCCTGACCGCATAAAAGCCAAAGTAGAGGGAGATAGGGGCTCATGTGTGTAAATATATATGTAAATAAAATAAAAGTATTTTCCTCACAAAAATAGGCTTGTAAATATTTGTATATACTTATAATTATAAAATCAAAATAAAAATTCAAAAAAATTAAAAAGAAAACAAAAACACCTCTTGTATAGTCATCATGTACATAGAACCACCTTTATATTTATTTAACCTTATAAATAAATAAAATTAATTTCTAATTTTTTTGTAAATATTCTATATTATATAGTGTAAATAAACAAAATAAAAACAATTGAAACAAAACCAAAATAAAAATAACAAAATTAAAAACACAAAAATATATTGTAAATATACCATGTATATGAATGTATATACGTATTTATTTCACCTATGTAAATAAATAATAAAAATAAAATAAAAATATCTTTATATTCCTTATTTTATAATCTAAATAAATAAAATATAAAATGGGAATAAAATTGTATAAAAATAATAATTAAAAATCAAAAATTAAAATACCATATAGTGTATATACACCTATATATAACATATTATGTATATACCTTATTTTTATTTTGAAAAATTAATTAAAAATCACTAAAAAATAGAACAAATAAAATAAAAATATTTCATGTTTTAACTTTTTGCAAATTCGGCCATTTGCTACCTTAATTTTCACCTTCAAAATCCAGCCACGTGGCCGCTTCCTACTGGTCCTGGGATTGTTGACCGCCCGGTCAACTACCCCCCCCCCCCAGGACCACTTCGCACGGGTCCTTAGCGGGTACCCATCTTCTCGGATTTTTCCCCGCTAAACCCGATCGCCTACCACCTAAACCCCGGGTCCGACTCCTTAATGCTACATCCGAGACCCTCGCCGGGGTATCCACATCGGGATCCGCGCTTCTCCACGCCCTACCCGCGCCTGTCTTCCCGGACCCTCACCCATATTTAGCTCGAGCTCTGCCTCCTCATTTCCTATCTTTGGTCATTTGATTCCACCCCCAGTGAGCTTCAGTGTGTGCGCGAGAGTGACAGCTCGCGTCCGGTAATGTCGAAGCGAGGAGAGGAAGAGAGACCACTGATCCGACGAGCATCGCCGCCTTGCTCTGCCACCAGCAGGAGCATCGAGCCTCGGACGTTGGCGCTCCGTGAGGCAAAGACCCAGAGCTGCGCAAGCTCGCCCACAGCCCATTCAGCCACCCAGGTAGCTCCGTTAGCCTTTCTTTTTCAGTAATTTCTAGTTACCCCCAAATCGCTCCGCCGCCGTCCATCGTCGATTCCTATCGATTCCGACCACCATTCGATCATCGGGCATCGCCATAGCCTTCGCCGTATTCCCGCGCACCTTCTCCACATCCCCATCCAACCCAGCTCGCACAGGAGCTGGGATTCGAGCTCCACCGTCCTCCCTTCGCCGGAGCTCGCCCACATCGCTTCATCGTCCACCGTCAACCCGCCTAACCGGGTCGAGGCAGTTTGCCCTCGACCCGCGAGCTTCCTGAGCTGCTTTGCAGGTTCAAAGAGGGCCATCTGAGGTCCTTCGACATCAAGCCAGGAGGCGAAGCTTCCCCGACCTCGCCGGAGCTCCTCAGAGCTCGGCCGGGTCATCGGAGACCCCCATTCGACGCGGAGGTCCACGCCAGACATTTTCCGATCACCAGCGCCCCGCGAGGAGGTCAGGAGCGCACGCACGAGGCCGGCAAACTTCGCCGGCGACTTGTTCTTCCTCGACCTTCAGCAGCCGTCCGATCAGACCTCTAGCTCCAGTTTGCATCTGGGTCGTCCGTGCTAGAGCAGCAGTCACCGTTCGATCTGAGGAGGAGAGATCTGGACCGTCCGATGCTCGAGGATTAGCCACCTGCTCCCCACACCGTCCGATGCACTACGTGGACTAGCCCTCGCCGTTGAATCACCCAGAGGAGCGTAACGTTGGAGCCCCTGTCGTCCCCCACCGTCAGATGCTACATGTGGCATCCATCCAGCCGCTCCATTAATAAAGGGTAAACTACCCTTAGGCCCTTCTGTTTATTTTATTTCATGTTTAGTCCTGTAATTAGTTAGTATAGTTGTTTAGTTTTTGGGTTATTTGCATAGAGGACCTCATGCTATATTTAGTTTGCATGTATGCCCCTGTGTATGGTCTGACACGTGCATCGACACGTGAGTTTTTGGCGTATTTGCATAACATGCCCCTGTAGTTCTGACTGTTAATGGATGAATGAAAATTTTTGTTTATTTGCAATTATACCCCTGTGCGTAGTTTAATTGAACATGTGCGATTATTTTTGGGTCATTTGCAGATTAGCCCATGGGCTTTTGGTACCTGTTACCAAAAGGCCCTCGGAACTTATTTTCTTCACATTTAGGTTCCAGAGTGCCTCAGGCACGCGCGACGCGCGTGACTTCCTGGGTTAATTGCACCAGACCCCCCAGACTCTTGGGTATTTGCACTTTGGTCCCTGTGCACTGTGCCCCCTCTTTATTTTGGAATAAAATAGCAAATTACCTCCAAATCCAACGAAAATTGGACACATGGCTCCTGCCATAGTGTAAAATTTTCGAGGAGTTTTGAGGATATTTTTGTTTTCATTTGATATTTTCAAAAATTCAAAAACCTATATTTTCTTCACTGTCTAACTTTAAAAATCATAAAAAATATTAAATAGTGTCTAAAAATTACAAAAAAATTGTCTACTCTCTACTTTGTTGTGTTTGATTTTCTAGCCAATTTTGGCTATTTTTCATTACTGAAAACCACTAAAAATTAAAAAAACACTCAAAATCTTATAAAAATTCTAGTAAATAAATTAAAAATCTAAAAATAATAAACTAGGTGCCTAAATTTTCCTTGATTTATTCTCTTTACAGGAAAATTACCTCCCAGCTAATTTGGGGCCTTTAGATATTTTATCTAGGCCCTTTTAGCTCGGCTGGACAGTACCTTTCTTCTCAGCCACTTTTTGATTTTTAGAAAATTAAATAAACATCAGAAATTTCTCAAAAATTCATCAAAAACACTAAAAATTATAAAACACATAAAAATATTTTTGTCTGAATTTTTGGTTGATTTTTAGTGCTTTTAATAAATTGTTGAAGTGTGTGTTTATTTGTTTTTCTTATTTTCTTAATACATTAAAAATCCAAAAAAATATTAAATAATTAAAAACCACCAAAAATATTTTCTTCTTTTATTTTATCTCTCTTTTTGACTACTTCGTAGGCCGAGAGGCCAGTCCATGCTCCTTGAGTTCGACCCTGGTCGCTATACCAGGTTAATCTAATAGCGTGACCGCTATCGCATTTTTGACTGATTTTATTTCTCGTGGTGGTCTACTTTTTCTTGATTGTTCGCATTTGACTGCTTGGGTCGCAATGACCGATTAGCACCTTTATCCGAGTGGTCGTTTTAGTGGACATCAGAATGGCACCGTTGCTGGGGAGCAGGGCTTAGTAGTTTTTATTTTTATTTTCATTTTTGTTTTCGCGGCTTTTCGCGGCTCTTTCAGAGCTCGCGGCTTTTGTCTATATTTTATTTTTGATTTATTTTGTTTTATTTTCTTTTCTTTTGTTTTTATTTTTGTTTTATTTTGAGTGTTTATTTTATTTTGCATTTTTGCATATATACCCCCATTTCAGTTTCATTTCTTTTTCTGTTATTATTATTTGATTATTTTGGTCTGACCACTTGTCTCTGTTTCTTGCGAGGGCCCGAGGACTGCGGCGGCGAATTTCGAGGAGTCGACGCAACCGCAGGACTTGGAGGCGGCTCCCTTCTTTACGGAGCCGCAGGAGAGAGCGAGAGAGAGAGAGAGTTGAGTGGGAGAGGTTTAGTTAGATTTTTATTTTTATTCTAATTATTATTGTAATAATACAGGTACTCAGAGACTGGACTTGTGGACTTGGTTGACTTAGTGGGTTTGTTTCGCCGAGCACCGGTGTGCTCGGGGGACCCTTAGGAGTTTTTCGCGGCTTTTCTCGCGGTTTTGTTTTCTTTTCTTTTTAGCTGCCTTTTCCGGTGTTTACGCGGTTTTTGATCGAGCCCCTAGATTTAGGATTTTATACTTGCTTGTGTTGTAATTAGTAAGGTCCCCACACTTAATTATCTGCCTGCTCCTATAGTACGCTTAATTGGACCTACTAATAATCAATTAATAAAAATAACTGACTCATTTTCCTTCGTGGCTTACGTGACGTAGTCTACCCCACAAAGCGCTTTCTCCTACCCCCGATTTGTCAGGCAGAGGAGGGGTAGACCAAGACCGGACCTTTGGCCTGTAGGACGGTGACCAGTTAGACGGTTCTGCGAGTAGAACTTGCTCATCTAGGACTCGGTTTTCATCGCTGCATCATTTAGGTAGTTTAATTTCTGTCTTTACCTTTATGTGCGGATCATATTGCATGTAGAGTGCTGGAGACAGGTACGCCTTTCTGACTTTGCATGCATCATTGATTTATCGTGCATCGGCTTTTTCGTCTTCTCCCCCTGTTTTGGATTAAATAACAGGAGAACCGAAAAATTCGTTAGGCGTTTGTTTTTATTTGAAAAATATTAAAAAGAAAAACCATAAAATTGGGACTGGCTAAAACTATTGACCCTAAAAGACGCTCACCTTAAAAATTTGTCTTGGGGAGAGCAACCCCCTCATTGTTTGGTTTGATTGCGCGAGAGAGTGACCCGCACCCTAGGTAGAGCCCTCCGGTGCTATTTCCAGCTGACTACCGACTCTTCCGTGCGGGCCAGTCGGTTGGGATAGTATCGGGTATCCTAACAGGTCACGTAAGCGCTCTGATATCTTGTGTGTTCACCTAATAAAAATTGACCAGATAATTTGACCGAGCTTTTACGGTCTTCAGCTCGCGTTGCGTTGGTGAACCGGGGGTTTGCATTCTGATCATAGTTTCTCCAGATCCCATCCTCACTACTCGACCAGATCACGATGATGGGTAGACGCTCTCTTAGGCAGCCTCTGGCTGCACCGCTTTCGGGCACGTCTACCCAATCATCTAGGTTGGCCCGCGAGAGCCTAGACCAGTTCTCCGAGCCCGAGTACGACTCCGCCATGTTCCCCCTCGACCCCCTTTCTTTTGGTTCTGAGAGATATGAGCCAGAGGAGAGAATAGCAGATTTTACAGCACCTGAGTATGGCTCATTTGATTTTGCAGACGTCATGGCCGGTAGTTCAGAGGACCGCTCTAGGACAGAGCACATCGTGATGAACCAGGGAGTGATCAACTCCACCCTGATCGCCTCGTTAGAGACAGTGCAACAGCAGCTGAGGGATCAGGGAGCTTTCATGATTGAGATGAGGAGAGAGTTGGAGTGACTCAGAGCAGAGAGAGATCAGACCGATGCCCGCACCATGATATCTCGAAGCCGAACCTTGTGCAGAGCTTTTTCAGCGGGCTGACACCAGAGCTCCAGGGCCTGGTGAATGCTTCTTGTGGCGGGTCCTATTTCGCCAAGGATCACGACCAGGTCTGGGCCATCTTCGAGGAGATGGCCGAGAACTATATGGTGATGTCTCAGACCCGGTTGTACACTCAGGGGAGACCCCAGCAGTAGCCAGGACCCGTGCAGTACCAGAAGATAGCACGGGTCGATGCCGGTCCATCCAGTTCATCCGCAGTTGCAGCATCACAGGCAGAGTCGTCCGCTGTGGATATGGGTATCATCAGCGAGAAGTTGGACCACATGGAGCTGATCGAGAAGAAGCAGTGCCAGGGCATCACTCAGATGGAGCAGATGGCACATACTCTGAGCGACATGAAGACCCAGCTCATGTGTCTCCAGGAGGCACAAACGGCTTCCCAGCCCCGTCTTCAGTCGCGAGGCAATACCGGCGGCAGCAGCAGCTCGTCCCAGCGCTCCAGCTCCTTTCAGTAGCCTAGACAGGTTCACCTTGTACAGGCAGAGCCGTACCAGCAGCAGCAGCCCTCTTACCAGTCACCACCATCTCCAGACCTGCAGATGGTGGTATACCAGCCGGATCAGCCTCTGGCAGTACTCCCGCCAGCCCCGTACGATGCAGAGCCGTTGATGGATGTCAACGGGATTTGGTATGACCGTCCCCAGCCTGGGATCCGACGAGACCATCCCGGATTCAGGTGGGGGAGTGGAGGTACCCAGCCCCAGCAGCAGTCATCTGGTCAGGGAGGGCAGTATAGCCAATAGAGAGATCACCAGCAGCAGCATCCCCCAGCCCACCAGCCATACCAGCAGTTGTCCTTTGTTCCTCGTCCCTATCAGCAGCAGGGACAGTCTTGGAGACGTGAGCAGCAGGCTCACTAGTCACAGCAGCAGCATCCTTCCTCCTACCCCTCTCAGCACCAGCAGTACCAGCTCCAGCAGCCTCAGCACCAGAGAGGCTACCCGTCGGGCTCCCATAAGAGCCCCACCTTGGATGACATAGCCCGCATCCTCACAGATCAACAGGCTACTTTCAGACGGGAGATGGACGAGTTCCGCCAGGAGATGCGGGACCTGATGAGAGGGAAGGCCGCCATCCCTGCACAGATAGAGCCGAATCTGAACAGCCTGAAGCGGAAATCTGAGCAGGTAGTTTCCACTGAGCATGCCACTCCTAGTGATCCATTTGATGATATATCTTCGGATCTATTTGATGATGATTTTATTACACTTAGGAGCGGTAGAGCACCAGCAGGCGGCGCCTCATCTGAGTGACGACTCGAGGATCCACCCAGGGCGCCAGATGAGGAGGAGGAGAGCGGTACTGAGGCCGCACACGATGATGATGGTGGTACTGATGCCACCAAGGATGCTGATTCCACCGGCGGTACTGAGGTCGCCGCTTCACCAGTTCGAGGAGGTGGTGCTGATGCCACCAGAGTAGCCGAGCCAGCCCGCGGTACTGAGGCCGCGAGACGTCCAGTAGCAGAGCCAGCCCGAGGTGGTACTGAGGCCACCGGTGTTCGTTTTGATAGAGATGTTGTTTTTCCTTCTGTTGATGTACCTCAGAACACTGTTGTGAATAAAGGAAAAGGTTTAGTTTCTTCTGGTCCCACTGTGGTGATTGATCTATGTGCGGATCCGGCCGTCGAGCCGTCTAGACCTCTTCCTAGTCCTTCATCTGCGAAGGACCCTGAGATCCCCTTTCCTAGAGCCCTTCAGATGGGAAAGGGGAAGAAAAGAGAAAAAGACCCAAAAAAGAGAGAGCAGGAGGAGTTCAGCCAGAGCATGATCGATAGATTTCACATACAGCTGACCCTTCAGGAGGCTTTGCAGCACATCCCCCTTCTTCAGCGATCTTTGAGAGATAGGACTACAGTCAGGAGGAGGAGGAGGAACCATCATTCAGAGATACATGTTTTGACGAAAGCCACGTGCTTCGCGATCCAGAACCGTCTGCCGGCCAAGAGGACAGATTCAGGAGCCCCGTATGTCAGATGTCAGATTAGTGAGCAGAGGTTCGACCGTACTCTATTGGATAGCGGATCGTCTATCAACCTCCTTCCGACAGCCCTTCTCGACCGCTTCGAGTTGGGCACTCTTCGACAGAGCAGGACAGTCCTTCAGTTTGCTGATCGATCTGTCAAGAGGCCGAAGGTGTTGTTGCGAGACGTTATCGTCACTATTCAGGGCCTGCAATTCCCCGTGGACTTCGTAGTGTTGGACATGGTTATCCCTGATTCAGTGGCCGATACCCCCATCATCCTCGGTCGTCCGTTCTTGGCCACAGCCAAGGCAGTGACTGATCATGATAGCGGGAAGGTATACTTTCGCGTCGAGGGCGAGAGTGTACAAATAGAGACGGTTGAGGACTACAAAGCCAGAGAGAGAGCATGCTCAGAGACTAGCACAGATACAGAGCAGCTGACAGAGGCCGGGTTAGACATCCACCAGGACTGTGATTTTGTGATCACAGATGATGAGGCAGCATGGGCAGACCCTTCAGCACAGGCCATCCTCTCATTTCCAGACACCACTGATGCAGGGATGAAAACAGAGGAGATCTTGGAGAGCACAGCCCTGGTCCAGGATACTACAGAGGCAGCAGAGCCGGTTCTCGACCGCGACACGGTTGCTAGTGATGGTGGTACTGAGGCCACCTTGTGTGACGGTGGTACTGATGCCACCTTGTTTGATGCAGATCCCTCGGATTCAGAGTCTGATTGGGTAGATTATGATGATCAGATGCCAGACCTGAGTCCACCTGAGCCTACCGATGAGGAGGAGGTAGAGGCAAAGCAGATCAGAGACAGCCCAATTGAGCAGCCTCCTCCAGATCCAGTTTGCGAGAGCTCGTATTCTTTCTCCCAGGCAGATTTGGCAGACTTAGCAGCATTCACGCACCTTCTTCCGAGGCCAGATTTGCCAGCGCCCAGCTGTCCAGAGCTGAAGCCACTCCCTACTTCGCTGAAGTATCGGTTCCTTGCGGGCGAGCCTGAGATGTACCCAGTCATCATCTCCGCCGATCTGACTGGAGAGCAGGAATCCCGTGTTATGTGGGTTCTTGAAAATAACCGCAAAGCAATCGGATGGAGCGTAGCAGATCTCCATGGGATTAGTCCATCAGTGTGCTCCCACCATATTTATCTCGAGGAGGGGGCGAAGCCGTCGCGTGAGTTCCAGCGGCGACTGAACCCCAACCTGAGAGAGGTCGTGATGAAGGAAATATCAAAATGGTGGAGTGCAGATTTTATTTATCCCATTTCCGACTCCAAGTGGGTCAGCCCCTTGCATGTGGTGCCCAAGAAGACGGACATCACGACTGTGATCAGTGAGTCGGGAGAGGAGATTGCTACACGAGTACCTACCTCTTGGAGGGTCTGTGTTGACTACAGGAGACTCAACCAGGCCACCAAGAAGGACCATTTCCCCTGCCTTTTATTGACCAGATCATTGAGAGACTGGCAGGGAAGAGCCATTATTGCTTCCTGGATGGGTACTCGGGCTACAATCAGGTGGCCATCGCTCCTGAGGATCAGGAGAAGACCACCTTTACCTGTCCCTTCGGTACATATGCCTTTCGACGCATGCCATTTGGGCTATGCAATGCCCCTGCGACTTTTCAGCGGTGCATGATGTCGATCTTTTTGGACATGGTAGGGGAGTGTTTGGAGGTCTTCATGGACGATTTCTCGGTCTACGGCGACGGATTCGACTCCTGTCTTGACTGCCTAGACCGAGTACTCCAGCGATGTATTGAGTACCATTTGGTTCTATCTTGGGAGAAGAGTCACTTCATGGTGACTCAAGGGACGGTGCTTGGCCACATCATCTCCAACAGGGGCATGGAGGTTGATCCGGCCAAGGTTGATGTCATTAGAAAACTCGCACCGCCATCCAATTTGAGGCAGTTACGGTCATTCCTGGGGCACGTTGGATTTTATAGGAGATTTATTCAGGATTTCAGCAGGATTGCCCGGCCGTTGACTGACCTCTTGACGAAAGACACCGAGTTCCTTGTCGATGACAAGTGTCTTTCGTCCTTTGCGACTCTCCAGCAGTGTGTTATTGAGGCTCCTGTCCTCCAGCCGCCTGATTGGTCTCTCCCATTCGAGATCATGACAGATGCCTCCGATTTTGCCGTAGGGGCAGTGCTGGGACAGGGGAGGGATGGAGTTCCATTTGCTATTCACTGCGCTAGCCGCACATTGGATTCCGCCCAACGGAATTACACGGTCACAGAGAAGGAGATGCTAGCCGTAGTGTTCGCCCTAGATAAGTTTCGATCTTATATCATTGGATCTAGAGTGACTTTGTACACAGATCACATCGCCATCAGGTACCTCATGGCAAAGAAGGATGCCAAGGCCAGACTCACTAGATGGATCCTTCTACTCTAGGAGTTCGACATTGAGATTAAGGATAAGCCTGGAGTCAAGAATGTGGTGGCGGATCATCTCTCCCGTTTAGAGCAGCCTGAGGAGTTTGAGCAGATTGACCCTATTCGAGATACCTTCCCAGATGAGGCGATCCTTGCTATCGCCTCACTCCCGTGGTATGCCGATATTGTGAACTTTCTCGTTGCTGGGAAGGTCCCACAAGATTGGCCCAGGCAGAGGCTTGAGACCTTCCTTGCGAAGGCCAAGTCCTACCACTGGGAGGATCCCATCCTTTACCACGAAGGAGGGGATAGCGTCTGGCGTCGGTGTATTCCTCAGGAGGAACACCATAGCGTCCTCACTTACTGCCACAAGCTTGAGGCAGGAGGACATCATTCTGGGAGGAGAACGACACAGAAAGTGCTCCAATCCGGCTTGTGGTGGCCTACCCTCTTCAAGGACTATGATGAGTTCGTGAAGAGGTGTACTGACTGTCAGAGGATGGGCACTTGTGGACAGCGTGATATGATGCCGATGCAGCCCATTCACTTCTGTGAGGTTTTTGACGCATGGGGCATCGATTTCATGGGTCCATTCCCTAAGAGTCAGGGATTTGAGTACATTCTGTTGGCCGTGGATTATGTTAGTCGTTGGGTTGAGGCTATCCCCGCCCGAGTCGCTGATGCGAGGACAGTTTGCAGATTTTTGAGGAAGCACATCATCACGCGGTTCGAGGTTCCACGAGTTCTGATTTCTGATGGGGGGTCTCATTTCATCAACGACCAGGTGAAGGCCCTTGCTAGCGAGTTCGGTATAGACCATCGTGTTGCTACACCTTACCATCCACAGACGAATGGTCTAGCAGAGGTGTCGAATAGGGAGATCAAGACGATATTGCTGAAAGTCGTCCGCCCTGACCGAAAGGATTGGTCACAGCTTTTGGACTCGGTCTTATGGGCATATAGGACGTCTTTCAAGACTCCATTGGGCACATCTCCCTTTCGCCTCGTATATGGCAAGCCGTGCCATTTACCTGTTGAGCTGAGGCACAAGTCACTTTTGGTAGTTACTGATATACTCATGGATCCAGATGGTGTAGGAGACCAGAGGAGGGTAGAGTTAGCCGCCCTGGAAGAGCTTAGAGATACTGCTTTCTCAAACAGCCTACAGTATAAGGAGAGAGTGAAGGAGTGGCATGATTCTCATATCAGCCACAAGCATTTTGATATTGGACAGAGAGTATGGTTGTTTGATGCGAGGCTTCGTTTGTTTCCAGGAAAGCTACAGAGCAAATGGAAGGGACCCTACTTGGTCAGAAAGGTACACGACAACGGTAGCATTGATATATCCGAGTTGTCTTCTGAGAGTACCTTTCGAGTGAACGGCCAGCGGTTTCTAGATCATGAGCCACGGGTCGCTGATCTTGCCCCTATTCATTTTGCTTGAGATGTGGTCTTTGACTCACATCTAAGGCATCTCACGCCTGAGTTTCACTGATTTTCCGCCTTGTATAGATCCAGATGTTTATATCACTACATTCTTTAGTCCCACATCCCTTTCTTCATCTTGTGATTATGCTATACTTAGGGTGCACTTTACCCTAAGTATAGGGGGGATGTAGGACCTTTTGGTATTTCTTTTGTTTTGTTTCTGTTTACCCCTGTTTTTACTGCCTATACTTAGGGATATTTCACCCTAAGTATAGGGGGGGTAGACCCTGTACATTCTCCTCTCGGTTTCTCCTTAGTATACAGCCTGCTATACTTAGGATTACTTGATCCTAAGTATAGGGGGAAGACCCGAGACACTCTTGACTTTTCTATTTCATTCATCTGTGTATATAACCTTTCTTTTCACTTCCCTATACCTAGCACGAGTTATGTCTTCTTCATCGCTCTTGACTCTGAGGACATCGTTCGAGCTAAGTATAGGGGGGTGTGTATATATTTCATATATACTTTAGCCATAACTCGTACTTTGTGTGAGTGTGTTAATAAATAAAATGGCTAAAAATCACAAAAAAATTAAAAATTTTTCATGTACATAAACTTCTTTTATTTGCACATAAATAGCTAGTGTACAAATTATTTTTGTAAAAATGATTTCAAAAATCTTTTGTAAAGTTTGTGTAAATATTTTTCTTATCAAAATTATGTATATAGTACAAAATTTTTCCAAAATGTTTTGAAAATCAAAAGTTTGCAAAAATCTTGTGTAAATTTGTGTAAATATCTTTTTGCAAAACTTGCACTTCATGCATCATCCATACATGATTTCAAAACATTTTTCAAAAATTTTGCATGATTGTAAAAATTTGTGTAAATAGCATCTTTTGTACATATGTATATAGTTTTCCTGGATGATAGTTGACATTTAAACTAGCCTGGAATCAAATTGAGAAATGGAGCTTGATTAAGATCTTAATCCACCTAACTTCTAAGAGGAACCTTATAGGGCTTAGGTTTAAGGCTTTTCAGGTCCATGGTGACTTAATTCTTTGAGTCCACTAGGCTATGATCACATGTCATCTCAATGATCCTAAGTAGAGCACTTAACAACAACACATGACTCATATAGATTATGGCTTTACTTGGACACCAGCACTATGCACCGAGCTCTCTACGGATGAGGTGGTGAGGAGGCAGTCTTCCTTGACTTGGGGTAGCATATGAGGGTAGTACTTCTAGGCGGAACCTCTCTTCTTCTTTTAGTGAAGGAAGTGCGTCTCAACTTGGTCTGGTTGCCATGAGGTCTAACGACGGGAGTTGTGGGTTGCAATAAAGCTTCGAAAGAGGGATAGTCTACTGGCTCAAGAGGAAAAACTCCTTTTATATATGGTGCACATGTATATGTTGTATAGATGCACTTGAAAAAAAATGTGCAAAAAGAAAATAACTCCAAAAAAGTGGTGGGTCTGAGAGAAAATGATAATCCCACCGGAGTATGTATATAGAGTGCAATAAGCAAAGCTTGAGTATCATGATCCACCTGATGTAGCTTGCAGCAGGGAGACTTGGCTACACTGGTCAAGCTCCCAAGGGTACTTGGCTACACTGGCCTTGACCCATTCTCTTCTTCCTCCTCTTCTTGAGCCGGTTGAACTTGAACTTAGAAGGGAATACCCCGCTCCTCGAGGAAAGAGTGGCCAGATTGAGGTCATAGAGTTACCTTGTTGGGGAGGGTTGTCAAGTTGCCATTTCTGAGGTGGAGAGCTTAGACCTCACATTCACAAGACAAGAAAAGATTCATGGTCTTCAGGGTTTGTGGTTGATGACTTGTTCTGATCTGGAGCATTGAGGAGTCTTGGTTATAGATTAGTGTAACTTAGAGGCTGTTGAGTTTTAGACTTAAGTCCAAACAAGGTTCCGACACATTAATAATCCAAAGATCTGATCGAGCTCCATACCTTAATTTAATGAAGGCAAGTTTAATAATCAGCCTTGATCCATGTACATTCTCTTTTTCTTTTTCTTTATTTCTTTTCTTTCTTTTTCACTTCTTTTTCAAATAAATGTTTGCTAAGGGACTAGCAAAGTTAAGTATAGGGGGGTGATGAATACTCATTCATCACTCTTTATTCTTATATTTTAGCTACAAAAACCTTTGCAAATGCATGTAGATATGTGTAAATAGAAATAATTACCAAAAGCATGCATTGTGTAAAAACCTATAATTAGCATGTTTTTGTGCAAAAATAAAAGAATAAAGATTAAAAAGAAAACGAGGGAAATATTTAGAATAAATATTGAGCAACCTAACCCAAGGGAGGGCTCAGCATGGGCCTGACCGCATAAAAGCCAAAGTAGAGGGAGATAGGGGCTCATGTGTGTAAATATATATGTAAATAAAATAAAAGTATTTGCCTCACAAAAATAGGCTTGTAAATATTTGTATATACTTATAATTATAAAATCAAAATAAAAATTTAAAAAATTAAAAAGAAAACAAAAACACCTCTTGTATAGTCATCATGTACATAGAACCACCTTTATATATATTTAACCTTATAAATAAATAAATGTAATTTATAAATTTTTTTGTAAATATTATATATTATATAGTGTAAATAAACAAAATAAAAACAATTAAAAAAACGAAAATAAAAATAACAAAATTAAAAACACAAAAATATATTGTAGATATACAATGTATATGAATGTATATATGTATTTATTTCACCTATGTAAATAAATAATAAAAATAAAATAAAAATATCTTTATATTCCTTATTTTATAATCTAAATAAATAAAATATAAAATGGGAATAAAATTGTATAAAAATAATAATTAAAAATCAAAAATTAAAATACCATATAGTGTATATACACCTATATATAACATATTATGTATATACCTTATTTTTATTTTGAAAAATTAATTAAAAATCACTAAAAATAGAAAAAAAATAAAATAAAAATATTTCATGTTTTAACTTTTTGCAAATCCGGCCATTTGCTACCTTAATTTTCACCTTCAAAATCCAGCCACGTGGCCGCTTCCTACTGGTCCTGGGATTGTTGACCGCCCGGTCAACTACCCCCCCAGGACCACTTCGCACGGGTCCTTAGCGGGTACCCATCTTCTCGGATTTTTCCCCGCTAAACCCGATCGCCTACCACCTAAACCCCGGGTCCGACTCCTTAATGCTACATCCGAGACCCTCGCCGGGGTATCCACATCGGGATCCGTGCTTCTCCACGCCCTACCCGCGCCTGTCTTCCCGGACCCTCACCCATATTTAGCTCGAGCTCCGCCTCCTCATTTCCTATCTTTGGTCATTTGATTCCACCCCCAGTGAGCTCCAATGTGTGCGGAGAGTGACAGCTCGCGTCCGGTGCTGTCGAAGCGAGGAGAGGAAGAGAGACCACTGATCCGACGAGCATCGCCGCCTTGCTCCGCCACCAGCAGGAGCATCGAGCCTCGGTCGTTGGCGCTCCGTGAGGCAAAGACCCAGAGCTGCGCAAGCTCGCCCACAGCCCATTCAGCCACCCAGGTAGCTCCGTTAGCCTTTCTTTTTCAGTAATTTCTAGTTACCCCAAATCGCTCTGCCGCCGTCCATCGTCGATTCCTATCGATTACGACCACCATTCGATCATCGGGCATCGCCATAGCCTTCACCGTCTTCCCGCGCACCTTCTCCACATCCACATACAACCCAGCTCGCACAGGAGCTGGGATTCGAGCTCCACCGTCCTCCCTTCGCCGGAGCTCGCCCACATTGCTTCATCGTCCACCGTCACCCTGCCTAACCGGGTCGAGGTAGTTTGCCCTCGACCCGCGAGCTTCTTGAGCTGCTTTGCAGGTTCAAAGAGGGCCATCTGAGGTCCTTCGACATCAAGCTAGAAGGCGAAGCTTCCCCGACCTCGCCGGAGCTCCTCAGAGCTCGGCCGGGTCATCGGAGACCTCCATTCGACGCGGAGGTCCACGCCAGACATTTTCCGATCACCAGCGCCCCGCGAGGAGGTCAGGAGCGCACGCACGAGGCCGGCGAACTTCGCCGGCGACTTGTTCTTCCTCGACCTTCAGCAGCCGTCCGATCAGACCTCTAGCTCCAGTTTGCATCTGGGACGTCCGTGCTGGAGCAGCAGTCACCGTTCGATCTGAGGAGGAGAGATCTGGACCGTCCGATGCTCGAGGGATAGCTACCTGCTCCCCATACCGTCCGATGCACCACGTGGACTAGCCCTCGCCGTTTGATCACCCCGAGGAGCGTAACGTTGGAGCCCCTGTCGTCCCCCACCGTCAGATGCTACACGTGGCATCCATCCAGCTGCTCCATTAATAAAGTGTAAACTACCCTTAGGCCCTTCAGTTTATTTTATTTCACGTTTAGTCCTGTAAATAGTTAGTATAATTGTTTAGTTTTTGGGTTATTTGTGTAGAGGACCTCGTACTATATTTAGTTTGCATGTATGCCCCCTGTGTATGGTCTGACACGTGCATCGTCACGTGAGTTTTTGGCGTATTTGCATAACATGCCCCTGTAGTTCTGACTGTTAATGGATGAATGAAAATTTTTGTTTATTTGCAATTATACCCCTGTGCGTAGTTTAATTGAACATATACGATTATTTTTGGGTCATTTGCAGATAAGCCCCTGGGCATTTGGTACCTGTTACCAAAAGGCCCTCGGAACTTATTTTCTTCACATTTAGGTCCCTGAGTGCCTCAGGCACACGCGACGCGCGTGACTTCCTGGGTTAATTGCACCAGACCCCCCAGACTCTTGGGTATTTGCACTTTGGTCCCTGTGCAATGTGCCCCCTCTTTATTTTTGAATAAAATAGCAAATTACCTCCAAATCCAACGAAAATTGGACACATGGCTCCTGCCATAGTGTAAAATTTTCGAGGATTTTTTAGGACATTTTTGTTTTCATTTGATATTTTCAAAAATTCAAAAACCTCTATTTTCTTCACTGTCTGACTTTACAAAACATAAAAAATATTAAATAGTGTCTAAAAATTACAAAAAAATTGTCTACTGTCTACTTTGTTGTGTTTGATTTTCTAGCCAATTTTGGCTATTTTTCATTACTGAAAACCACTAAAAATTGAAAAACACTCAAAATCTTATAAAAATTCTAGTAAATAAATTACAAATCCAAAAATAATAAACTAGGTGCCTAAATTTTCCTTGATTTATTCTCTTTACAGGAAAATTACCTCCCAGCTAATTTGGGGCCTTTAGGTATTTTATCTAGGCCCTTTTAGCTCGGCTGGACAGTACCTTTCTTCTCAGTCACTTTTTGATTTTTATAAAATTAAATAAACATCAGAAATTTCTCAAAAATTCACCAAAAACACTAAAAATTATAAAACACATAAAAATATTTTTGTCTGAATTTTTGGTTGATTTTTAGTGCTTTTAATAAATTGTTGAAGTGTGTGTTTATTTGTTTTTCTTATTTTTTTAATACATTAAAAATCCAAAAAAATATTAAATAATTAAAAACCACCAAAAATATTTTCTTCTTTTATTTTATCTCTCTTTTTGACTACTTCGTAGGCCGAGAGGCCAACCCGTGCTCCTTGAGTTCGACCCTGGTCGCTATACCAGGTTAATCTAATAGCGAGACCGCTATCGCATTTTTGACTGATTTTAGTTCTCGTGGTGGTCTACTTTTTCTTGATTGTTCGCATTTGACTGCTTGGGTCGCAACGACCGATTAGCACCTTTATCCAAGTGGTCGTTTTAGTGGACATCACTGCTCCTATAGTACGCTTAATTGGACCTACTAATAATCAATTAATAAAAATAACTGACTCATTTTCCTTCGTGGCTTACGTGCCGTAGTCTACCCCACAAAGCGCTTTCTCCTACCCCCGATTTGTCGGGCAGAGGAGGGGTAGACCAAGACCGGACCTTTGGCCTGTAGGACGGTGACCAGTTAGACGGTTCTGCGAGTAGAATTGTTGATCTAGGACTCGGTTTTCATCGCTGCATCATTTAGGTAGTTTATTTTCTGTCTTTACATTTATGCGCGGATCATATTGCATGTAGAGTGCTGGAGACAGGTACGCCTTTCTGACTTTGCATGCATCATTGATTTATCGTGCATCGGCTTTTTCGTCTTCTCCCCCTGTTTTTGACCTAATAATCAGGAGAACCGAAAAATTCGTTAGGCGTTTGTTTTTATTTGAAAAATATTAAAAAGAAAAACTATAAAATTGGGACTGGCTAAAACTATTGACCCTAAAAGATGCTCACCTTAAAAATTGGTCTTGGGGAGAGCAACCCCCTCATTGTTTGGTTTGCTTGCGCGAGAGAGTGACCCGCACCCTAGGTAGAGCCCTCCGGTGTTATTTCCAGCTGACTACCGACTCTTCCGTGCGGGCCAGTCGGTTGGGGTAGTATCGGGTATCCTAACAGGTCACGTAAGCACTCTGATATCTTGTATGTTCACCCAATAAAAATTGACAAGATAATTTGACCGAGCTTTTACGGTCTTCAGCTCGCGTTGCGTTGGTGAACCGGGGGTTTGCATTTTGATCATAGTTTTTCCAGATCTCATCCGCCCTACTCGACCAGATCACGATGATGGGTAGACGCTCTCTTAGGCAGCCTCTGGCTGCACCGCTTTCGGGCACGTCTACCCAATCATCTAGGTTGGCCTGCAAGAGCCGAGATCAGTTCTCCGAGCCCGAGTATGATTCCGCCCTGTTCCCCCTCGACCCCCTTTCTTTCGGTTCTGAGAGATATGAGCCAGAGGAGAGAATAACAGATTTGACAGCACCTGAGTATGGATCATTTGATTTTGCAGACGTCATGGCCGGTAGTTCAGAGGATCGCTCCAGGACAGAGCACATCGTGATGGACCAGGGAGCGATCAACTCCACCCTGATCGCCTCGTTAGAGACAGTGCAGCAGCAGCTGAGGGATCAGGGAGCTTTCATGATTGAGATGAGGAGAGAGTTGGAGCGACTTAGAGCAGAGAGAGATCAGAGCAAGCCTGAGGACGGACCAGATGCAGAGGCACGAGCCGCAGCAGCCACAGCAGCAGCCGCCGCCGCCGCAGTGGCAGCCGCCGCGGCAGGAGGACCACCGAGACCGATGCGGGAGTTGCACAATCCCGGATCTACACTGATGCATCATTGGGTGGTGGTACATGCTATCGTGGGGGACTTCAAGTTCCCCCCGAACACCCTGCAGATGCTTCCCCGTTTTCACGGACTTGCCACCGAGGAGCCCCATCTCCACCTCCAGGAGTTCTTGATGATCTGCAGTACTGTCCACGACCGCCATGTGGACCAGGATACGATTCGGCTGATCGCCTTCCCCTTCTACCTAGCAGACAGAGCAGCCACCTGGCTGAAGCATTTGGGGAAGTTTGTTTATACCTGGGAGCAGCTCTGCACCGAGTACTTGAACAAGTACTATCCACTCGGGCGGACCAATGCAGCGATGGCCCTGATCAGCAACTTCTCCATGCTCCCCAACGAGCAATTCCATGAGGCATGGAGAGGTTCCGAGAGCTCACAGACCGATGCCCGCACCATGATATCTCGAAGTTGAACCTTGTGCAGAGCTTCTTCAGCGGGCTGACACCAAAGCTCCAAGGCTTTGTGGCGGGTCATATTTCGCCAAGGATCACGACCAGGTTTGGGCCATCTTCGAGGAGATGCCGAAAACTATATGGTGATGTCCCAGACCCGGTTGTATACACAGGGTAGACCCCAGCAGCAGCCAGGACCCGTGCAGTACCAGAGGATAGCACAGGTCGATGCCTGTCCATCCAGTTCATCCGCAGTTGCAACAGCACAGGCAGAGTCGTCCGCTGCGGATATGGGTATCATCAGCGAGAAGTTGGACCGCATGGAGCTGATCGAGAAGAAGCAGTGCCAGGGCATCACTCAGATGGAGCAGATGGCACAGACTCTGAGCGACATGAAGACCCAGCTCATGTGTCTCCAGGAGGCACAGACGGCTTCCCAGCCCCGTCTTCAGTCGCGAGGCGATACCGGCGGCAGCAGCAGCTCGTCCCAGCGCTCCAGCTCCTTTCAGCAGCCTAGACAGGTTCACCTTGTACAGGCGGAGCCGTACCAGCAGCAGCAGCCCTCTTACCAGTCCCCACCATCTCCAGACATGCAGATGGTGGTATACTAGCCAGATCAGCCTCTGGCAGTATTCCCGCCAGCCACGTACGATGCAGAGCCGTTGATGGATGTCAACGGGATTTGGTATGACCGTCCCCAGCCTGGGATCCGACGAGACCATCCCGGATTTAGGTGGGGGAGTGGAGGTACCCAGCCCCAGCAACAGTCATCCGGTCACGGAGGGCAGTATAGCCAGCAGAGGGATCACCAGCAGCAGCATCCCCCATCCTACCAGCCATACCAGCAGTCGTCCTTCGTTCCTCGTCCCTATCAGCAGCAGGGACAGTCTTGGAGACGTGAGCAGCAGGCTCACCAGTCATAGCAGCAGCATCCTTCCCTCCTACCCCCCTCAGCAGCAGCAGCACCAGGCCCAGCAGCCTCATCACCAGAGAGGCTACCCGTCGAGCTCCCACGAGAGCCCCGCCTTGGATGACATAGCCCGCCTCCTCACGGATCAGCAGGCTACTTTTCGACAGGAGATGGACGAGTTCCGCCAGGAGATGCGGGACCTGATGAGAGGGAAGGCCGCCATCCCTGCACAGATAGAGCCGAATCCGAACAGCCTGAAGAGGAAATCTGAGCAGGTAGTTTCCACTGAGCATGCCACTCCTAGTGATCCATTTGATGATATGTCTTCGGATCTATTTGATGTTGATTTGTTACACTTAGGAGCGGTAGAGCACCAGCAGGCGGCGCCTCATCTGAGCGACGACTCGAGGATCCACCCCAGGGCGCCAGATGAGGAGGAGAGCGGTACTGAGGCCGCACACGATGATGATGGTGGTACTGATGCCACCAAGGATGCTGATTCCATCGGCGGTACTGAGGCTGCCGCTTCACCAGTTCGAGGAGGTGGTGCCGATGCCACCAGAGTAGCCGAGCCAGCCTGCGGTAATGAGGCCGCGAGACGTCCAGGCAGCAGAGCCAGCCCGTGGTGGTACTGAGACCACCGGTGTTTTTGTAGAGAGAGATGTTGTTTTTCCTCATGCTGATGTATCTCAGAACACTTGTTTTGAATAAAGGAAAAGGTTTAGTTTCTTCTGGTCCCACTGTGGTGATTGATGTATGTGCGGATCCGGCCGGTCGAGCCGTCTAGGCCTTTTCCTAGTCCTTCATCTGAGAAGGACCCTGTGATCCCCTTTCCTAGAGCCCTTCAGATGGGGAAGGGGGAAGAAAAAAGAAAAAAGACCCAAAAAAGAGAGAGCAGGAGGAGTTCTGCCAGAGCATGATCGACAGATTTCACATACAGCTGACCCTTCAGGAGGCTTTGCAGCACATCCCCCTTCTTCAGCGATCTTTGAGAGACAGGACCACAGTCAAGAGGAGGAGGAGGAGGAACCACACTTCAGAGATACATGTGCTGACGAAAGCCACGTGCTTCGCGATCCAGAACCGTCTGCCGGCCAAGAGGCCAGATTCAGGATCCCCCTATATCAGATGTCAGATTAGTGAGCAGAGGTTCGACCGGACTCTATTGGATAGCGGATCGTCTATCAACCTCCTTCCGGCAGCCCTTCTCGACCGCTTCGAGCTGGGCACTCTTCGACAGAGCAGGACAGTCCTTCAGTTTGCTGATCGATCTGTCAAGAGGCCGAAGGGGTTGTTGCGAGATGTTATCGTCACTATTCAGGGCCTGAAACTCCCCGTAGACTTCGTAGTGTTGGACATGGGAGATCCCTGATTCAGTGGCCGATACCCCCATCATCCTCGATCGTCCGTTCTTGGCCACAGCCAAGGCGGTGACTGATCATGATAGCGGGAAGGTATACTTTCGCGTCGAGGGCGAGAGTGTACAAATAGAGACGGTCGAGGACTACAGAGCCAGAGAGAGCATGCTCAGTGACTAGCACAGATACAGAGCAGCTGACAGATGTCGGGCTAGACATCCACCAGGACTGTGACTTTGTGATCACAGATGATGAGGCAGCATGGGCAGACCCTTCAGCACAGGCTATCCTCTCATTTTCAGACACCACTGAGGCAGAGATGACAGCAGAGGAGAGCTTGGAGAGCACAACCCTGGTCCAGGATACTACAGAGGCAGCAGAGCCGGTTCTCGACCGCGACACGATTTCTAGTGATGGTGGTACTGAGGCCACCTTGTGTGATGGTGGTGTTGATGGCACCTTATTTGATGCAGATCCTTCGGATTCAGAGTCTGATTGGGCAGATTGTGAGGACCAGATGCCAAACCTGAGTCCACCTGAGCTACAGGTGAGGAGGAGGTAGAGGCAGAGCAGATCAGAGACAGCACAGCTGAGCAGCCTCCTCCAGATCCAGTTTGCGAGAGCTCGTATTCTTTCTCCAGGCAGATTTGGCAGACTTAGCAGCATTCACTCACCTTCTTCCGAGGCCAGATTTTCCAGCACCCAACTGTCCAGAGCTGAAGCCGCTCCCTACTTCGCTGAAGTATCGGTTCCTTGCGGGCGAACCTGAGATGTACCCAGTCTCATCTCGTCGATCTGACTGGAGAGCAAGAATCCCGTTTGATGGGGGTTCTTGAAAAGAACCGCAAGGCAATCGGATGGAGCGTAGCAGATCTCCATGGGATTAGTCCATCAGTGTGCTCCACCATATTTATCTCGAGGAGGGGCGAAGCCGTCGCGTGAGTTCTAGCGGCGACTGAACCCCACCTGAGAGAGGTCGTGATGAAGGAAATATCAAAATGGTGGAGTGCAGATTTTATTTATCCCCATTTCCGACTCCAAGTGGGTTAGCCCCTTGCATGTGGTGCCCAAGAAGACGGGCATCACGACTGTGATCAGTGAGTCGGGAGAGGAGATTGCTACACGAGTACCCACCTCTTGGAGGGTATGTGTTGACTACAGGAGACTCAACCAGGCCACCAAGAAGGACCATTTTCCCCTGCCATTTATTGACCAGATCATTGAGAGACTGGCAGGGAAGAGCCATTATTGCTTCCTGGATGGGTATTCGGGCTACAACCAGTTGGTTATCGCTCCTGAGGATCAGGAGAAGACCACCTTTACATGTCCCTTCGGTACATATGCCTTTCGACGCATGCCATTTGAGCTATGCAATTCCCCTGCGACTTTTTATAGGTGTATGTTGTCGATCTTTTCGGACATAGTACGGGAGTGTTTGGAGGTCTTCATGGATGATTTCTCGGTCTACGGCGACGGATTCGACTCCTGTCTTGACTGCCTAGACCGAGTACTCCAGCGATGTATTGAGTACCATTTGGTTCTATCTTGGGAGAAGAGTCACTTCATGGTGACTCAAGGGATGGTGCTTGGCCACATCATCTCCAACAGGGGCATGGAGGTTGATCCGGCCAAGGTTGATGTCATTAGAAAACTCGCACCACCGTCCAATTTGAGGCAGCTACGGTCATTCCTGGGGCACGTTGGAATTTATAGGAGATTTATTCAGGATTTCAGCAGGATTGCCCGACCGTTGACTGACCTCTTGACGAAAGACACCGAGTTCCTTGTCGATGACAAGTGTCTTTCGTCCTTTGCGACTCTCCAGCAGTGTGTGATTGAGGCTCCTGTCCTCCAGCCACCTGATTGGTCTCTCCCATTCGAGATCATGACGGATGCCTCCGATTTTACCGTAGGGGCCGTGCTGGGACAGAGGAGGGATGGAGTTCCATTTTCTATTCACTACGCTAGCCGCACATTGGATTTCGCCCAGCGGAATTACACGGTCACAGAGAAGGAGATGCTAGCCATAGTGTTCGCCCTAGATAAGTTTCGATCTTATATCATTGGATCTAGAGTGACTTTGTACACAGATCACACCGCCATCAGGTACCTCATGGCAAAGAAGGATGCCAAGGCCAGACTCACTAGATGGATCCTTCTACTGCAGGAGTTCGACATTGAGATTAAGGATAAGCCTGGAGTCAAGAATGTGGTGGCGTATCATCTCTCCCGTTTAGAGCAGCCTGAGGAGTCTGAGCAGATTGATCCCATTCAAGATACCTTCCCAGATGAGGCGATCCTTGCTATCACCTCACTCCCATGGTATGCTGATATTGTGAACTTTCTCATTGCTGGGAAAGTCCCACAAGATTGGCCCAGGCAGAGGCTTGAGACCTTCCTTGCGAAGGCCAAGTCCTACCACTGGGAGGATCCCATCCTTTACCACAAAGGAGGGGATAGCGTCTGGCGTCGGTGTATTCCTCAGGAGGAACACCATAGCGTCCTCACTTACTACCACAAGCTTGAGGCAGTAGGACATCATTCTGGAAGGAGAACGACACAGAAAGTGCTCCAATCCGGCTTGTGGTGGCCTACCCTCTTCAAGGACTCTGATGAGTTCGTGAAGAGGTGTACTGACTGTCAGAGGATGGGCACTTGTGGACAGCGTGATATGATGCCGATGCAGCCCATTCACTTCTGTGAGGTTTTTGACGCATGGGGCATCGATTTAATGGGTCCATTCCCTAAGAGTCATGGATTTGAGTACATTCTGTTGGCCGTGGATTATGTTAGCCGTTGGGTTGAGGCTATCCCCGCCCGAGCTGCTGATGTGAGGACAGTTTGCAGGTTTTTGAGGAAACACATCATCACGCGGTTCGGGGTTCCACAAGTTTTGATTTCTGATGGGGGGTCTCATTTCATCAACGACCAGGTGAAGGCCCTTGCTAGCGAGTTCGGTATAGACCATCGTGTTGCTACACCTTATCATCCACAAACGAATGGTCTAGCTGAGGTGTCGAATAGGGAGATCAAGACTATATTGCAGAAAGTCGTCCGCCCTGACCGAAAGGATTGGTCACAGCTTTTGGACTCGGTCTTATGGGCATATAGGACGTCTTTCAAGACTCCATTGGGCACATCTCCCTTTCGCCTCGTATATGGCAAGCCATGCCATTTACCTGTTGAGCTGAGGCACAAGTCACTTTGGGCAGTTACAGATATTCTTATGGATCCAGATAGTATGGGAGACCAGAGGAGGGCAGAGTTAGCCGCCCTGGAAGAGATTAGAGATACTGCTTTCTCAAACAGCTTACACTATAAGGAGAGAGTGAAGGAGTGGCATGATTCTCATATCAGCCACAAGCATTTTGAGATTGGACAGAGAGTATGGCTGTTTGATGCGAGGCTTCTTTTGTTTCCAGAGAAGCTACAGAGCAAATGGAAGGGACCCTACTTGGTCAGAAAGGTACATGACAACGGTAGTATTGATATATCTGAGTTGTCTTCTGAGAGTACCTTTCGAGTGAACGGCCAGCGGCTCAAGCCATTTCTAGATCATGAGCCGTGGGTCGTTGATCTTGACCCGATTCATTTTGCGTGAGATGTGGTCTTTGACTCACATCTAATGCATCTCACGCCTGAGTTTCACTGATCCTCCGCCTTGTGTAGATCCAGATGTCTATATCACTACATTCTTTAGTCCCACATCCCTTTCTTCATCTATTGATTATGTTGTACTTAGGGTGCACTTTACCCAAAGTATAGGGGGGATGTAGGACCTTTGGGTATTTCTTTTGTTTCCGTCTACCCCTGTTTTTGCTGCCCATACTTAGGGATATTTCACCCTAAGTATAGGGGGGTAGACCCTGTACATTCTCCACTCGATTTTTCCCTTAGTATACAGCCTGCTATACTTAGGATTACTTGATCCTAAGTATAGGGGGGAAACCCGAGACCTTTTTGACTTTCGATTTCATTTTATTCATCTTTGTATATAGCTTTCCTTTTCACTTCCCTATATCTAGCACGAGTTATGTCTTCTTCATCGCTCTTGACTCTGAGGACATCGTTCGAGCTAAGTATAGGGGGGGTGTATATATTTCATATATACTTTAGCCATAACTCGTACTTTGTGTGAGTGTGTTAATAAATAAAATGGCTAAAAACCACAAAAATTAAAAATTTTCATGTTCATAAACTTCTTTTATTTGCACATAAATAGCTAGTGTACAAATTATTTTTGTAAAAATGGTTTCAAAAATCTTTTGTGTAAAGTTTGTGTAAATATTTTCTTATCAAAATTATGTATATAGTACAAAATTTTTCCAAAATGTTTTGAAAATCAAAAGTTTGCAAAAATCTTGTGTAAATTTGTGTAAATATCTTTTTGCAAAACTTGCACTTCATGCATCATCCATACATGATTTCAAAACATTTTTCAAAAATTTTGCATGATTGTAAAAATTTGTGTAAAGAGCATCTTTTTGTACATATGTATATAGTTTTCCTGGATGATAGTTGACATTTAAACTAGCCTGGAATCAAATTGAGAATGGAGCTTGATTAAGATCTTAATCTACCTAACTTCTAAGAGGAACCTTATAGGGCTTAGGTTTAAGGCTTTTCAGGTCCATGGTGACTTAATTCTTTGAGTCCACTAGGCTATGATCACATGTCATCTCAATGAGCCTAAGTAGAGCACTTAACAACAACACATAACTCATATAGATTATGGCTTTACTTGGACACCAGCACTATGCACCGAGCTCTCTACGGATGAGGTGGTGAGGAGGCAGTCTTCCTTGACTTGGGGTAGCATATGAGGGTAGTACTTCTAGGCGGAACCTCTCTTCTTCTTTTAGTGAAGGAAGTGCATCTCAACTTGGTCTGGTTGCCATGAGGTCTAACGACGGGAGTTGTGGGTTGCGATAAAGCTTCAAAAGAGGGATAGTCTACTAGGCTCAAGAGGAAAAACTCCTTGTATATATGCTGCACATGTATATGTTGTATAGATGCACTTGAAAAAAAAATGTGTGTGCAAAAAGGAAATAACTCCAAAAAAGTGGTGGGTCTGAGAGAAAATGATAATCCCACCGGAGTATGTTTATAGAATGCAATAAGTAAAGCTTGGTTTCATGATCCACCTGATGTAGCTTGCAGCAGGGAGACTTGGCTACACTGGTCAAGCTCCCAAGGGTACTTGGCTACACTGGCCTTGACCCATTCTCTTCTTCCTCCTCTTCTTGAGCCGGTTGAACTTGAACTTAGAAGGGAATACCCCGCTCCCCGAGGAAAGAGTGGCCAGATTGAGGTCATAGAGTTACCTTGTTGGGGAGGGTTGTCAACTTGCCATTTCTGAGGTGGAGAGCTTAGACCTCACATTCACAGGACAAGAAAGATTCATAGTCTTCAGGGTTTGTGATTGATGACTTGTTCTGATCTGGAGCATTGAGGAGTCTTGGTTATAGAATAGTGGAACTTAGAGGCTGTTGAGTTTTAGACTTAAGTCCAAATAAGGTTCCGACACATTAATAATCCAAATATCTGATCGAGCTCCATACCTTAATTTAATGAAGGCAAGTTTACTAATCAGCTTTGATCCATGTACATTCTCTTTTTCTTTTTCTTTATTTCTTTTTCACTTCTTTTTCAAATAAGTGTTTGCTAAGGGACTAGCAAAGTTAAGTATAGGGGGTGATGAATACTCATTCATCACTCTTTATTCTTATATTTTAGCTACAAAAACCTTTGCAAATGCATGTAGATATGTGTAAATACAAATAATTACCAAAAGCATGCATTGTGTAAAAACCTATAATTAGCATGTTTTTGTGCAAAAATAAAAGAATAAAGATTAAAAAGAAAAAGAGGGAAATATTTAGAATAAATATTGAGCAACCTAACCCAAGGGAGGGCTCAGCATGGGCCTGACCGCATAAAAGCCAAAGTAGAGGGAGATAGGGGCTCAAGTGTGTAAATATTTAGGTAAATAAAATAAAAGTATTTTCCTCACAAAAATAGGCTTGTAAATATTTTTATATAAATATAAATATAAAATCAATATAAAATATAAAAATTAAAAAGAAACCAAAAATCTCATTCATGTACATGATCACCTTGTACATAGTTCCATCATCCCTATTTATCCTTATAAATAAATAAAATTAACCCCCAAAATTTTTGTAAATATTCTATATTATATAATGTAAATAAATTAAATAAAAAACAATTAAAACAAAAACAAAATAAAAGTAACAAAATTAAAAACACAAAAATATATTGTAAATATACCATGTATACACATGTATATATGTATTTATTTCACCTTTGTATATAAATAATTAAAATAAAATAAAAATATCTTTTTATTCCTTATTTTATAATGAAAATAAATAAAATATAAAATAGGAATAAAATTGCACAAAAATAAGAAATTAAAAATCAAAAATCAAAATCCTACATATTGTATATATACCTATATAACCCTACTATGTATATACCCTATTTTCACTTTGAAAAATTAATTAAAAATCACTAAAAATAGAAAAAAAATAAAATAAAAATATTTCATGTTTTGATTTTTCTTTAAATTGGCCATTTTCTATGTTTAATTTCACTTTTAAAATCCAGCCATGTGGCCGCCACCCATTGGCTCTGGGGGATGTTGACCGCCCGTTCAACTCCACCCCAGGACCACCTCTCGCGGGTCTGCAACGCCCGACTCTCCTTCTCGGATTTTTCCCAGGCAGACCCGACCCCCCTCTCGCCTAAACCCCGGGCCCGACTCCTTCACGACATACCCGAGACCCTCGCCGGAGCTACCGTATCGAGATCCGTGCTCCTGATTTCCCTACCCGTGCATTTCTTTCCGGACCATCCCTGCGTATAAAGCCGATCTCCGCCACCTTCATTGATCATCTTTGGCCATTCGATTCCACCCCTTGTGAGCTCCAGCGTGCTCATGAGAGTGACAGCTCACGTCCGGTGCTGTTGAAGCGAGGAGAGGGAGCGTAACCACTGATCTGGCGAGCTTCGCCGCCGTTGCTCCGCCACCAGCTGGAGCTCGAGCCTCGGAGGGAGACACTCCTCGAGGCGAAGACCCAGAGCATCCTTAGCTCATCCCCAGTCTCCTCGTCCACCCAGGTAGTCCCTTAGACCCTTCTTTTCCTTTGATTTTCCATTACGCCCAAATCGCCGCTCCGCCGTGTTTCGCCGATTCCGTCCACGACCGACCCCCAATCGATCATCGGGCTTCACCATCGCCCTCGCCTCCTTCCCGCGCACCTTCTCCATATCCCCATCCAACCCAGCTCGCACAGGAGCTGGGTTTCGAGCTCCACCGTCCCCCCTTCGCCGGAGCTCGCCCCTATCGCCCCATCGTTTACCGTCAATCCGCCTAACCGGGTCGAGGCAGTTTTCCCTCGACCCGCGAGTCTCTTGGTCATCTTTGCAGGTACTACCAAGCCCATCTGAGGGCTTGGGTCATTCAGGCCAGGAGCCTCGTCTCCGCCGACCTCGCCGGAGCTCCCCAGAGCTCGGTTGGGCCATCGGAGGCCATCAGCAGTTGCGCAGCACCACGCCGGAGCTTCTCCGATCTTCAGGCGCAGCAGGGGAGGTCAGGAGCGCACACACTGAGCCGGCGAGCTTCGCCGGCTACCTGTTCTTCCTCGACCTTCAGCCGCCGTCCGATCAGCCCTCCAACTCCAGTTTGCATCTGGGCCGTCCGTGCAGGAGCAGCAGTCACCGTTCGGTCTGAGGAGAAGAGATCTGGACCGTCCGATGCTCGAGGGTTAGCCACCTGCGCCCTACACCGTCCGATGCACCACGTGGACTAGCTCCCGCTGTTGGATCACCCCGAGGAGCGTAGCGTTGGAGCCCCTGTCGTTCGCCACCGTCAGATGCTACACGTGGCATCCATCCAGCCGCTCCATTAATAAAGGGTAAATTACCCTTAGGCCCTTCTGTTTATTTCATTTCGCGTTTAGTCCTGTAATTAGTTAGTATAGTTGTTTAGTTTTTGGGATATTTGCATAAAGACCCTTGTGCTTGCATTTATTTACTGATATGCCCGTGTGTGTGGTCTGACGCGTGCATCGACACGTGACCTTCTGGGCTTTTTACATTATCTACCCTGTAGTTCTGGTTGTTCCTTAATGAATGAAAGTTTTTAATTATTTGCATTTATACCCCTGTACGTGATACATTTGAAGATGTGCGTGATTTTTTGGTCTATTTGCAGATAAGCCCCTGGGCTTTTGGTACCTGTTACCAAATAGCCCTCAGAACTTATTTTTCTTACATTTGGGTCCCAGAGTGCCCCAGACACGCGCGTAGCACGTGTTTCGCTGGGTTAATTGCACCAGACCCCCCAAACTTTCGGGTATTTGCACTTTGGTCCCTGTGCACAGTGCCCCTTCTTTATTTTTTGATAAAATAGCAAAATACCTCCAAATTCAACGAAAATTGGACCCATGGCTCCTACCATAGTGTAAAATTTTCGAGGATTTTTTAGGACATTTTTGTTTTCATTTGATATTTTTAAAAAATAAAAAACCTCCATTTTTGCTACTGTCTAAGTTTAAAAATCACAAAAAAATATTAAATAGTGTCTAAAAATTACAAAAAAAATTGTCTACTGTCTATTTTGTTGTGTTTGATTTTTTAGCCAATTTTGGCTATTTTTCATTACTGAAAACCACTAAAAATTGAAAAACACTCAAAATCTTATAAAAATTCTAGTAAATCAATTAAAAATCTAAAAACAATAAAATAGGTGCCTAAATTTTCCTTGTTTTATTCTCTTCTTTACAGGAAAATTACCTCCCAGCTAATTTGGGGCCTTTACATATTTTATCTAGGCCCTTTTAGCTCGGCTGGACAGTACTTACTGTTTTAGTTACTTTTTGATTTTTAGAAAATTAAATAAATCTTCGAAAAATCCCAAAAATTCACCAAAAACACTAAAAATTATAAAACACAAAAAAATATTTTTGTTAGAATTTTTGGTTGAATTTTAGTGTGTTTAATAATTTGTTGAAGTGTGTAGTTCTTTAGCCTTTATTATTTTCTTAATTCATTAAAAATCCAAAAAAATATAAAATATTCAAAAACCACCAAAAACATTTCTTTTATTTTCTTTTATCTCTTTTTGACTACTTCGTAGGCCGAGAGGCCAACCCGTGCTCCTTGTGTTCGACCCTGGTCGCTATACCAGGTTAATCTAATAGCAAGACCGCTATCGCATTTTTGATTGATTTTATCTATCTTGGTGGTCTACTTTTTCTTGATCGACACGATCGAGTGACCGAGGTCGCGACGACCATCGTAGAGATACATGATTACCTTAGTCGCTCGGTTTTTCGTGTCGTCAGTCGTCCGGGCTCTTCGGAGCTCCTTGGCGCCATCGGAGGGGCTCTTCAGACGCGGGAGGCTCCGGTGACTCATTTCCGATCTTCAGCAGCCCCCGAGGAGGTCCACCGTGCGCGTACTGGGCCGGCAAAGTTCACCGGCCACCTGTTCTTCCTGGACCCTCCACAGCCGTCCATCTGTCTTGCCGTACCAGATCTGTCGTGGACTGTCCGATCAGGGTGAAGAAGAGGTCCAGCAGCCACCGTCAGATCAGACACGTGGCCTCTTCTCCGCCCTCCATCCAGCGAGGGTTAGCCAGCGCCTCTCGACCGTTGATTCCCCCACGTGGCGCACCCTCCACCGTTGGATCAGAGCCAGGGCTTCTTCGTTGAGGCACCACCACTCCCGACCGTTCGATCAGCCACGTGACGCCATCGCAGCCCTCGGATCAGAATAAGGGGTAATATCACTTAGGCCCCCCTTTTATTTGGTTTTATTGTTTAGTCTTGTAAATATCGACTCTAGTTCTTTTAATTTTGTAAAAATTGCACTTAGGACCTGCTAGTTTACCTTTATTGCATTTCTACCCCTACCTGTTGTGGACACGTGCATCGACACGTGATTTTGTGGTGAAATTGCATGTATGGGCCTGTCCTTTCTGATTGTTAATGAATGAGAAATATTTTGGGATATTTTCATTGATGCCCCTATGAGTGTTTTTATTTCCACATGTGTTGAATATAGTGGGCTTTTTACACTTTCGACTCTTGACATTTAGTACATGTTACTAATAGGTCCAGGGACTTAAGTTATTTGCAGATAGGTCCTCCCGTGCCAAATTCATGTTCCTAGCGTGTGCGAACCTGGTGTTTTTGCACAAGGAGCCCCTGCGGTTTTGTTCTTGTTACTTTTAGGTCCCTGAAAGATACTTTTATTGCAGACAGGTCCTTGTGACTGTCTCTTGTTTGCTTTAAATAAAATATCAAATCATCTCCAAATTAAGTGAAAATATGAAACATGGCTAATGCCACTGTGTAGAATTTTCACTGATTTATGGGAAATTTTTGGAGCTTTTTTATTATTTTAAAAATTCAAAAACCCTCATTTTTGTTTCTTTCCAAATATTAAATTCACAAAAAAATATAAAAACCTTCTCAAAAATTCTAAAAAATTCTTATTTTGTGTGTTTTAATTTGTTTGATTTTCTGACCAATTTTGGTAATTTTTGGATTTATAGAAAATATAAAAATTGGAAAACTTTGAAAATCTTATAAAAATTCTAGTAATTAATAGAAAATTCCAAAAATAATAATCTCAGTCTCTGAATTTTCCTTTTTATTTCTAGTTTACATGAAAAATACCTTCATGCTTTGTTAGGGATATTTTATATTTTATTTTGACCCTTGAAGCCTGGCTTGATAGTAGCATTATTTTTCAGCCTTCTTTTATTTTTATAAAATTCCCTAAAAATCAGAAAAATACCAAAAATTCACCAAAACATAAAAAATATAAAAATCATAAAAATATTTTTGTTTGAATTTTTGGACCTTTTTAGAGTGATTAAATAATTGCTTGAGTTGGCTTGTTTTATTGTTTTCTTATTTTTCTTTATAATTAAAAATTCCAAAAAAATATAAAAATATTAAAAATCCACCAAAAATTGCTTGTTTTTATTTTATTTGATTTTTGACAACTTTGTAGGCCGCAAGGCATCACGTGCTCCCTGAGTCCGACCCTCGTCGCTATACCAGGCTAATCCAATAGCCAGGGCCACTAGTTGATTTTATTGATTTTGTCTTTGTTTTGGTGGTCTGCTCTTACATTTTTCTTGTTGACTGAAGTATCTCTGAGATCCGGGTCGCAACGACCCTTGATCTATTTTATTCACCCGAGTCTCGGTGAATTTTTGGTCATCAGAATGGCGCCGTTGCCGGGGGGCACGACTTAGTAGTCATTTTATTTTTGTTTTATTTTTGTTTTTATTTTCGCGGTTTTCCGCGGCTTTTTCTGAGTCCGCGGTTTTTCACGGCTTTTTATTTTTCTTTTGTTTTTGTTTTGTTTTATTTTTATTTCTTTTCTTTCATTTTTGTTTGTTTTTGTTTGTTTATTTTTATTGTCATTTTTGCATATATATACTCTGTTTCCTTTTCCGAGCTTTATTTTCTTTATTGAGGCTTGACACACTCTTCTGTTTTCTTGCAAGGGCCCGAGGACCAAGGCAACGACTTTCGAGGAGCCGACGCAACCGCGGTAATCGGAGGTTGCTCCCTTCTACACGAGCCGCAGGAGAGCGCGAGGAGGCAGCCGAGTGCGGGATTAGAGTAGCTGTAGTTTAGATTTTCCTTTCAGCTTTTTTGGATAATTGTAATAATACAGGACACTCAACAGGACTCTCTCTTGGACTTAGACACTTTCGGGGTCTGTTTCGCCGAGCACCGGTGTGCTCGGGGGACCCCGCGGTTTTTACACGGTTTTCTTCGCGACTTTTGTTTTCTTTACTGCTTATTCAGTTTCTCGCGGATTTTCGAGCCCCTGGCCTTAGGATTTTCTGCTTGATTGTGACGTAAGTAGTAGGATCCAAGCACCCTAATATATCTGCCTGCACCTATAGATCGGTAATTGGACCTATAATAAAAAGATTAATAAAATAGCCGACTCACTACCTTCGAGCCTACGTGTCGTAGCCCACCCTGCCAAGCGCTACTCCCGAACCCGATTTGTCGGGGGGAGGAGGAGGGGAGGACCGAGACCGGACTCTTTGGATTGGAGGCTGGTGATCGACTAGTTGTTCTTTCGAGTAGAATTGCTATTTAGGGACTCGGTTTTCCGCCTGCACCATTTAGGTAGTTTATTTTCTGTCTTTAAATTTTGCGCGGATCATTTTGCATGTAGACTGCTGGAGTCCGGCACGCATCTCTTACTCTGCATGCATCATTGATTTCATCGCGCATCAGCTTTTTCGGCTTCACCCCCCTGATTTTTGGACTTAATAACCAGGAGAACCGAAAAATTCGTTAGGCGTTTGTTTTTATTTGAAAAATACCTAAAAACAAAAACAATAAAATCAGGACTGCTAATCAAACTTGACCTAAAAGACACGAACTGAAAAATTTGTCTTGGGGAGAGTAACCCCCTCCTTGTTTGGTTTGGATGAGTGAGAGAGTAACCCCCACCTTAGGTTAGAGCCATTCGATTTTTCTCGACTGATTACCGGCTCTTCGGTACGGGACAGTCGGTTGAGAAATATCGGATTCCTATTACCTCACGTAATCACTCTGATAGACTGAATGATCACCTAAAATAAAATCGACAAGATAATCGATCGATCCCTTTCGGTCTTCAGCTCTGTGTGCGTAGGTGAATCGGGGGTTATGTTTTCTCATCTTGTGTGATTTCTAGATCCTTTCTGCTTTCCCCCATCTTCTTCTCTTCTTTTGTCTTCTTCTTCTCCTTTACCCCTGGATGATGGATCCCCCTCACTTCGAGCCGACTCTTACGGCTTCTTCTCCATTCTCTGACCATCAGTTCAGTCCACCTTCTAGGGAGGTCGGATCTCCGACCAACCTCCCATTCCCTCCCTCCCATCCCTTTCTCTACTCTGGGCATGCTGCGGGAGACATCCGAGGATATCAGATAGAGCAGATGCGAGACCCGAACGATGTCGTTGTTGAGTTGACAGTGCACTCCGTTCGTCATCAGAGAGAGCAGTGGAGATCAACAGATAGATCCTATCCCAGATTGATGGAGGAGCAGATAGCACAGGGAGCTCAGTTAGCTTCTACACTACGTCCATTCATCTTGGATTTGGATTGCCTTCAGAGACTGCCGACATTTTCAGGAGAGGCGCACGAGGAGCCTTATCTTCACCTGTCCTCATTCGAGGAGTTTTGTAGAGCACAGAGATATTCAGACATCACTGTAGAGGAGCTGATGAGGAGGACCTTCCCATTTACACTTCATGACAGAGCCATGAGATGGCACAGACGATTGGGAGGACATTCGATACGTGGGGAGAGCTACGCCGAGAGTTTCTACAGAGATACTTTTCCCCGCGTAGAGCAGACTTAATGTGGTCTTTGATCACAGAGTTTTCAGTAGACCCCCAGGAGCCACTACATGAGGCATGGCCGAGGTTTCTTGACCTCTTGAGGAGATTTCCCGATCATGGACTTCCACTGACAGACTTGATAGAGATCTCCATGCGGGGGATGACCGCAGAGAAGATAGCACTGGTGACTACCACATGTGGCGGTTCACACCGCAGTTCCGACATTCACCTACTGGATACCATCTCGAGTTTACTTTCACAGAGGTCTTCTTCACGAGATGTCGTAGTCGGGACAACACATGAGGATGATGCAGTACCAGTGCGGTGTGTCGCTTTACATGATGAGACAGCTTCTACACACCAGTCCGAGGACTTGGAGCATACATCACCACTTACAGAGGAGATGACTACGATAGCAGAGGTTCGGACCCGGAGTCTACTCGAGTTCCCGTTGGTTTTCCAGCTGGAGTTCGAGGCAGCCCCAGAGTTTCCAGTCGACGAGTCTTGGATATCAGATCTTCTGATATTCCAGGAACCGGAGGAGCCCCCGCTAATACAGCCATTGATTCAGCCACTTCAGATTCCAGTCCCGGAGGAGTCAGTTTTGTTTCTGTAGAGATACTTGATTTAGCCGAAATCGAGTGCGGTCGTATTGACTCACAAGGCGAGTCAACAGTCGGTGTGTTGACCACACTAGATCCGGACTAAAGTCAACAAATAACCCACAAGCAAATCAAGCAATGAAAAACAGGTGTGAGTTAAGATTTATTTTTAACTCTGCACAAAAGATGTAAAGGGCAAGTATGCAGAGAGTTCGAACACAGGGAGCAAAACAGTGTAGCTCAGGCAAGTGAATGCACAAGTGAGTGAGTGTGTGAGGTGTCTACACTAAGCAATCAAACAAAGAAATGTTTTTGTGGGTTTTTAATTTTTAATAATTTTTTTTTTATTTTAATTTTATATTTTTGTAGTTGATTTTTGATTTTCTGATTTTTATATTTTATATTTTATATATTTTTTTTTTCTCTTTTTTTTTTCGAATATTGGAAAACAAGGGGATATAATACAAGGCAAGCTAAGATATTTATAAAAATGTGCAAAAATACTCTAAAATTCAGAAAATAAATGTTTTTGGTATTTTTAGGGTTTTTTACTGTTTTTGAGATTTTTGGGGATTTTTCAAGATGTTTTTGGTATTTTTAACAGCTGAAATAAGACAGAACAGTGCAAAATAGGCTGGCTGTGATGAAAATGGGTTTCAAAAATAGAAACCAGTAGCAAAAATATTTCACACTATTTTTCTAATAAAAAGAACAAGATAAGGAAGAAACAGAAGCTGAGTTTGCAATTTTTGGGTTTTTCTACTATTTTTTATATTTTTTTGAAGTTTTTGAGTGTTTTTCAATTTTTAGTGTTTTTCTTTTGAAATTTTTAATGATTTTTGGACTGACACTAAAATAGGATAAAATAGACACTAGGTAATTTTTTTGGAATTTTTAGAGGTGTTTTGATATTTTTTTGGTATTTTCTAAGGTAGACAGTGCACAAAATAAGAGTTTTTGATTTTTAATAAATATAAAACTAAAATAAAATCAAAAACTAAATATAGGGCGTTAAAGTATATGCATCCAGTAGCTTAAGCCTATTTTTGTGGGATTTTTGGAGTTAAGATGATATTTTAATTAATTAGAACAAGACTCCAATCATCAAACAGTGCTGGCAAGGGCATACATGCAAATAGTGAAACATTCAGGGGCTTGTACGCAATTTTTCCACAAAATATTATACTGCAACTTGCATTTACTGGACTAAACACCAATTTCCAAACCCGCAAGGGTATATGTGCAATATTTACCCACAGGACGCGTGACTTGCACGCGCCTGGGAAGGGTATTTTTGCAATATTACAAAGCTCAGGGGGTTCGATGCAATTTCTCCAAAATATTACAACTTGACAAAAATGTTCATGGACCTAAACGAAATAAACAAACAACCGAGGGTATCCTTGCAAAATGCCCACCCCCTCACGTGTACAGGTCACGTGAGGTGACGTGGCGAGGGACCCAAACGCAAATAAACAAAGCCTAGGGGTTGTTTTGCAAATATTACAAAATATTTTAACCTACAGACGAAAGTTTAAGTACTATTAAACTATTACAAAAATGGGCGGGGGTTCGTAGCAAAATACCCACGCACGGGCGCGATCAGACGGTGGGGATCATCCCACTTATCCACGTGTCGATGCGAGGCGCGCCGATACCCCTTCGGAAGCGGAGGGCTGAGATTAGATCTCAGCCCCTGATCTGACGGTGCCTGGGGTCTTCAATCGGACGGTGGCTGTGCTCCACGAAGAACAGAGGTTGATCGAACGGTAGCAGAGGTCGAGGGAGGAGCACGGAGGAGCTCCGGTCTGGCGAACTTCTCCGAGCTCTTCCGGCCAACCACGGCTACGCTGGAGCTTCAAAATCCACCGGAGCTTCTCCTGCAGGTGATGGCTGACGTCTGGAGGCTTCAAAATCCACCGGCGACGGCCGGTGCTCTCGCACGGAGGTGGCGGAGCTGCGAGGCTCCAGGTGCTCCGGCGAGAGAGCAAAATCGCTCCAGAAGCTGCGTTGCACTTCAAGACCTGCACAAAAACGTTAGAGAGGTCGAGGGCAAAATGCCTCGACCTCAGATGGCTCTCGAGATGAACGGGGAGGCGCAATAGGGTCTCGCCGGAGTTGCGCTCCGGCGAGGTGATCGATTAGGTGATGGGGATGAGCGATTCGACTGAGAACGATGGGGAAAATGGTCCTAAAACTAACAGGAACTGGAAGGGGATAAAGGGAAGGCAAGAACAGCCTCGATGGCCTAGGGCCAGAGGGTGAATACCTCACGGGGACGACCGCCGGAGGTGATGGTGGAACACGCCCAGCTTGCTCAACTCCGCCTCTTCGAAGGTGCAACTTGGAGCTGTCACCTCCACCTTGCTGAGCGACTCCAAAGAAGGGAGGAAACTGGATGAAATGCGGTTCAACCTGGGGAAGGTAGATGGGGGTTTGTATTTGAAGGGAGTTGAGGGCGTGACTTCGAGGAGGTGTCACGGGTGGAGGAAGAAGATCTGGGTGAATCTGATGGAGCGGCGATGGAGATGGATCGAAGGGGCACAACTTCCATGAAGGAAGCGGCTGGAGAGGACGAGCGGCGCAGCCTCGAAAAAAGGGTGAAAGAGGGGGAAAAACGAGGCGCGCGGAGCTCAAGGGGGTCAAGGACAAGCTGTTGACCTGCCGGTCAACAGTTCAAGGCGCCTGGTTGGTCCACGTGGACCAACCAGGGAAAAGATAAAAAAAATGTTTTGTTAATTCGTTTAAAAATAGAAATAGGTTGAATTAAATTATGGTTATAAAATAAAAAATGTTCAAAATTTTATGTAGTATTTTATTCTGATTTTTATTTATTTTTATAAGTTTTATTTTTACAAGTTGCCTTTTTAACCCTATATAGGTATAATACCTATGGATTTTAGTATTTTATTTTATTTTATGTATTTTGTTTCTTTATTATTTTTATTATAAAATTATAACATACTTTTATGTACATGAATATATTTTTATTGTATTTTTTTGGTTTGTTTTGTGTATGTAATAAAATATAAAGGTGTTTTATACAGGTATAAGTATAGGTAGTATACCTATGTACCTTTTATACAATTATTTTTATTTTGTGATTTCTTTGCATTTTTATTCTGATTTTAATGTACATATATATTGTAAGTAATATTTACAACAATATAAAATTATAAAAATGAATAAATAATGAATAAAGAATAAGTTGAATATTTTAATCTGTACAAGGTACAATGTGGGTCCAAAACTCAACTTTCAGACCGTAGCTCTGCCAAATGCGAATCCACCACCATTGGATAGATTATTTTATTCTATATACAATTAAAGGTGAGTAGGCTGCATTTGGAGTTTTTATTGGTGAGATACAGGTCTGGGAAGTTGGGGTTTTGGATTTTTATTCAGACCATATCTTTTTGTCTGTGCATTATTTTTCTGTGAAATCAATTTTGTATTTTTCTTTATTTTATTATCTACAACTTTCATGTACAAAGTTTCTTTATTTGATGTACAAAAAGTGGAACCAAAAATAGGTCCCAAAATGAATAAAGAATGAATAAAATGTATAGGTATTTTATCTGTATTTTGGCCCTTATCTCCCCCTACTTTATTCCTTGTCGACCTATTCATCAAGATGCCTAGGTCTCGGGGCTTCGGGTCATAAAATATTTACAATATTTTATTCTTTTTCTTTTCTTTATTTATTCTATAATTTTGGCCTTAATTACAGTAATTTTCACACTGTTGAGATGCACATGCATGAATGCTAAGATGCTGGTTTTAATGCTATTTACAGGCATTTGCTAGGGTTTTAGGTGCCAAAATGATAGAATAAAGATGATGAAATGTGGCTTCATCAATACTTCCCGGATTCCGACAGTTACCATGACTCAGCCCAGCAGCCACAGTTCGATATGGGACACCACTTTGAGAGTACAGACACAGAGAGTCTCGTATTCGAGCCTTTTGTCCTCCACTCTGACGATACATACACCTTTGTTGAAGACCAGTTGGCAGCCAGCATAGCCACAGAGCGAGGATCAGCCGCAGACACTTTTCCAGCCTCCATGATGTTGACCAGTACCTTCTCCTGCTTCCAGATTGCCGAGATTGACATTTCAGATGATGATGCAGCCTGGTGCACCGAGTGGATACTTGACAGCAACGCAGATGCTCATCTAGATCCTGATCCTCTACTTTTCACTTCTGATCTTGCATCTCTCCCCGAGGGTTATCTGCGGGAGGATGCCACACTCGATGAGTACTCGGTTTCACCTGCTGAGAGTGTTTCCGATCTGGCGGAGCATGAAACCGAGTCTTTTAATCATTCTGATTCTGAGTCTTCTCACATCGACGACCCTTGCGAGGATGAGCCCATCCTGGAGATATTCGATGATCCGTCTGATCTGCTTCTATTTCATTCATCGGATATCAATCTTTTTATAGAGTCTCTTGATCCTACTTGTCCACACCTTCTTGAGACATTGATTGACGTGAAGGATTCTATGACTGATCCATCCTTCTCCATGTTCGATTTCTTCGGCTCCATACTTCCACTCCAATCCGACCCAGAGCCGATGATTTCTTTTGTGCTACCGGATCCCGATCACTAACTTCCATATCCCTGGCCGGTAGCGGACACCCGCTTGATTGCATACATGGGTGTCTTACTTTACACTTTGCAATTTGTCGCGGTTCCCACACTGAGACTGCGACGACATTACGACATTCGCCTTACCGATGCCGTCCTGAACCTGGATACCGCTTTATCCTAGCCTTTGCGCCCAGCTAGGGGCGTAAAATCTAGCGCTTGTTGAGAGACACCTCAACATTGTACTCTTTTGTATATACGTGTTTCGTCTTAGTTTGATATTTCTTTCTTCCGTTCTTGTTTTCACCCCAGGTATCGCTTAGGATTATCTTTGCTATACTTAGGATATTCCTCATCCTAAGTATAGGGGGGTAGAAACACCGAGTTGTTCTTCCGTTCTGTTCCATCACTTTTGTTGTTGCCTATACTTAAGGTTTTTCACCTTAAGTATAGGGGGAGTGATGCCCCTCCTTCTTGTATATATTCGTGATTTTCTTTGTGTCTTTCTACCCATGTTTTTGCTGCCTATACTTAGGGATATTCTACCCTAAGTATAGGGGGGGTAGACCATGTACATTCTCCACTCAGTTTTCCCTTTGTGTACAACCTGCTATACTTAGGATTATTTGATCCTAAATATAGGGGGAAAAGCCGAGACTCTCTTGATTTCTATTTCTTTCGTCTCTGTATGTAGCCTTCCTTTTCACTTCCCTATACATAGCACGAGTTATGTCTTCTTCATCGCTCTTGACTCTGAGGACATCGTTCGAGCTAAGTATAGGGGGGTGTGTATATATTCCATATATACTTTAGCCATAACTCGTACTTTGTGTGAGTGTGTAAATAAATAAAAATGGCTAAAAACCCAAAATCCATAAAAATAAAAAATTTTCCCTGTAAATAAACACTCTTTTATTTGCACATATATAGCTATTGTACAAAACTATTTTTGTAAAAATGTTTTCAAAAACTTTTTCTGTAAAGTTTGTGTAAATATGTGTATATCAAAACTATGTATATAGTACAAATTTTTTCCAAAATGTTTTGAAAATCAAAAGTTTGCAAAAATCTTGTGTAAATTTGTGTAAATATTTTGCAAAACTTGCATTCATGCATACATCCATGATTTCAAAACATTTTTCAAAAATTTTTGCATTTGTGTAAATAGTATGTAAATAGCATCTTTGTATATACTTGTATATAGTTTTTCCTGGATTATAGTTGACATTTAAACTAGCCTGGAATTAAATTGGGAAATGGAGTTTGATTAAGATCTTAATCCACCTAATTCTAAGAGGAACCTTATAGGGCTTAGGGTTAAGGCTTTTCAGGTCCATGGTGACTTAATTCTTTGAGTCCACTAGGCTATGGTCACATGTCATCTCAATGAGCCTAAGTAGAGCACTTAACAACACACACATGACTTATATAGACAATGGCTTTACTTGGACCCACACTTAGCACCGAGCTCTCTACGGATGAGGTGGTTAGGAGGCAGTCTTCCCTGACTTGGGGAAGCATATGAGGGTAGTACTTCTAGGCGAAACCTCTCTTCTTATTTTAGTGAAGGAAGTGTGTCTCAACTTGGTCTGGTTGCCATGAGGTCTAACAACAGGAGTTGTGGGTTGCAATAATGCTTCAAAAGAGGGATAGTCTACTGGCTCAAGAGGAAAAACTCCTTATGTATATATGTTGCACATGTATATGTTGTATAGATGCACTTGAAAAAAATGCAAAAAGAAAATAACTCCAAAAAAGTGGTGGGTCTGATAGAAAATGATAATCACACCGGAGTATGTATAAAGTGCAATAAGCAAAGCTTGAGATTCATGTCCCACCTTATGTAGCTTGCATCAGGGAGACTTAGCTACACTGGTTAAGCTCCCAAGGATACATGGCTACACTGGCCATGGTCCATTCTCTTCTTCCCCCTCTTCTTGAGCCGGTTGAACTTGAACTTAGAAGGGAATACCCCGCTCCTCGAGGAAAGAGTGGCCAGACTAGGGTCATAGAGTTACCTTGTTGAGGAGAGTTGTCAAGTTGCCACTTCTGAGGTGGAGAGCTTATATGTCACATTCACAGTACAAGGAAAGACTCATAGTCTTCAGGGTTTGTGTATGATGACTTGTTCTGATCTGGATTATTGAGGAGTCTTGATTATAGATTAGTGGATCTTGGAGGCTGTTAAGTTTTAAACCTAAGTCTAAATAAGGTTCCGACACATTAATAATCCAAAGATCTGATCGAGCTCCATAATTCAATTTAATGAAGGCAAGTTTAATATTCAACCTTGATCCATGTATATTCTCCTCTTTTCTTTTTCTTTTTCTTTTACACTTCTTTTTTTCAAATAAGTGTTTGCTAAGGGACTAGCAAAGTTAAGTATAGGGGGGTGATGAATACCCATTCATCACTCTTTATTCTTTTATTTTAGCTACAAAACCTTTGCCAAACACATGTATATTCTTCTAAATACAAATAATTATCAAATTGCATGCATTGTGTAAAATACAATAATTAGCATGTTTTTGTGCATAAATAAAAGAATAAAAAAATAAAAGAAAAAGAGGGAGATATTTAGAATAAATATTGAGCGACCTAATCCCAAGGGAGGGCTCAGCATGGGCCTGACCGCATAAAATCCAAAGTAGAGAGAGATAAGGAAGCTCATTGGTGTACATATATCTGTAAATATATAAATAAATAAAAATATTTTCCTCTAAATAAAAATAAAAGTGGGTTGGTTTTTATATGTAAATATTTGTAAATATTAAATTAAAATAAAAATAAGAAAAAGAAAAGAAAATTAAAAAGAAAATAAAAAGGCCTTCACCTTGTACATAAGCCTTGTACATAGAACCCCTTTTCCTATTTATTTCACCTTGTAAATAAGTAAATTAAATTCCATAAAAATTTGTATATATTCCATATCCCATTATGTAAATAAATAAAATAAAAATCACAAAACCAAAAATAAAATAAAAAGAAATAAAAATAAAATCCATTTCCTATATTGTATATATACCATGTATATAAATGTACATAAGTATTTATTTACCCCTTGTAATTAAATAATAAAAATAAAATAAAAATACCTAATTATTCCAAATTTTATTCTATAAATAAATAAAATATAAAATTAGAATAAAAATGTACAAAAATAAATAATTAAAAATCAAAATTAAAAATACAATATTGTATATACCCATGTATATAATATTATATAGTAAATACCTAATTTTTATTTCAAAAAAATAAATTAAAATCACAAAAAATAGTTTATAAATAAATAAATATTTTCCATGTATTGAGTTTTTCTTAAATCGGCCATTTGTTATTTTATTTTTAATTTCTAATTCATTCTGACTTGGCCAACTCTCATTGGTCCACGGGGGATGTTGACCCCCCGGTCAACTCCCCCTCTGGACCACAGACCCGCGGATCCAGTGCCCCGACCCGATTTCTCCAAATTATCACCACTTGATTTGAGCTCCAAATCCGTAAATCCCGGGTCATAACCCATCTGTGTTCATCCATGATCCACGCCCGAGCAGGGTTTTGGGGATCCGCGCTCCGATCGAGTCACCTGACTCCCATCTTCTCGGACCCCTAGCCACTTAAATGCTCAGCTCCGCCGTACGATTCCAGCATCTTTGGCTCCTCATTCTTCTTCCCAGGACCTCCATTGCTCTCGCCTGAGTGACAGCGAGCTGAGGGTAGTGTCGCAGTGAGGAGAGAGTGTCCAGACCATTGATCCGGCGACCTAGCGCCGCTGTGCGCCGCCCCCTGCGTGGTGCTCGAGCCTCGGGCATCGACGACCCTCGAGGCAAGGACCTAGAGCTTCAGCAACTCGTCCCCAGTCGACTCTGACCATCTGGTAAGCCTAGTTTTCCCTATCTTTCTCTAATTTCCATTTACGCACAAATCAGCCATTCACCGTCGACCTTCGATTCCGACCATATCCGTCCCCCATTCGATCATCGGAACCGACCTTCACCATCGCCCTACTTCCCCGCACGTTCTTCGCCCCCTCATTCAACCCAGTTTGCCACGGAATTGGGAGTCGAGCTCCTTCGTCGTCGCATCGTCGGAGCTCCTTCGCTCCGACGCGCCGACCCCCCACTTCGCACCTAATCGGGTCGAGGCGTTTTGCCCTCGACCCAGGAGTGTTCCTGTGCAGCATTGCAGGTGAGAGGAGGACCATATGAGGTCCTCCACGTTCAGCGCAGGAGCTTCAACTCCGTTGTGGTCGCCCGGGCTCTTCGGATCTCCTTGGCGCCATCGGAGGGACTCTTCAGACGCGGGAGGCTCCGGTGACTCGTTTCCGATCTTCAGCAGCCCCCGAGGAGGTCCACCGTGCGCGTACTGGGCTGGCGAAGTTCGACGGCCACCTGTTCTTCCTGAACCCTCCACAGCCGTCCATCTGCCTTGCCGTGCCAGATCTGTCGTGGACCGTCCGATCAGGGTGAAGAAGAGGTCCAGCAGCCACCATCAGATCAGACACGTGGCCTCTTCTCCACCCTCCATCCAGCGAGGGTTAGCCAGCGCCTCTCGATCGTTGATTCCCCCACGTGGCGCACCCTCCGCCGTTGGATCAGAGCCAGGGCTTCTTCGTTGAGGCGCCACCACTCCTGACCGTTCGATCAGCCACGTGGTGCCATCGCGGCCCTTGGATCAGAATAAGGGGTAATATCACTTAGGCCCCCCTTTTATTTGGTTTTATTGTTTAGTCCTGTAAATATCGACTCTAGTTCTTTTATTTTTGTAAAAATTGCACTTAGGACCTGCTAGTTTACCTTTATTGCATTTCTACCCCTGCCTGTTGTGGACACGTGCATCGACATGTGATTTTGTGGTGAAATTACATGTATGGGCCTGTCCTTTCTGGTTGTTAATGAATGAGAAATATTTTTGGATATTTGCATTGATGCTCCTATGAGTGTTTTTATTTCCACATGTGTTGAATATAGTGGGCTATTTACACTTTCGACCCTAGACTTTTAGTACATGTTACTAATAGGTCCAAGCACTTAAGTTATTTGCAGATAGGTCCTCCCGTGCCAAATTCACATGCCTGGCGCGTGCGAACCTGGTGTTTTTGCACGAGGAGCTCTTGCGGTTTTGTTCTTGTTACTTTTAGGTCCCTGAAAGATACTTTTATTGCAAATAGGTCCCTATGACTGTGGGCTCTTGTTTGCTTTAAATAAAATATCAAATCATCTCCAAATTAAGTGAAAATTTGACACGTGGCTCCTGCCACTATGTAGAATTTTCACTATTTTTTGGGAAATTTTTGGAGCCTTTTTATTATTTTTAAAAATTCAAAAACCCTCATTTTTGTTTCTGCCCAGATATTAAATTCACAGAAAAATATAAAAACCTTCTCAAAAATTCTAAAAAAATCATGTTTTGTGTGTTTTAGTTTGTTTGATTTTCTGACCAGTTTTGGTCTTTTTTGGACTTATAGAAAATATAAAAATTGGAAAACTTTGAAAATCTCATAAAAATTTTAATAATTAATAGAAAATTACAAAAATAATAATCTCAGTCTCTGAATTTTCCTTTTTGTTTCTAGTTTACATGAAAAATATCTTCAGGCTTTGTTAGGGATATTTTATATTTTATTTTGATCCTTGAAGCCTGGCTGGACAGTAGCATTGTTTTTCAGCCTTCTTTTATTTTTATAAAATTCCCTAAAAATCAGAAAAATACCAAAAATTCATAAAAAATATAAAAAAAATATGTAAATCATAAAAATATTTTTGTTTGAATTTTTGGACCTTTTTAGAGTGATTAAATAATTGCTTGAGTTGGCTTGTTTTATTGTTTTCTTAATTTTCTTTATAATTAAAAGTTTTAAAATAAATAAAAATATTAAAAATCCACTAAAAATTGCTTGTTTTTATTTTATTTGATTTTTGATTACTTCGTAGGCCGCAAGGCCATCACGTGCTCCCTGAGTCCGACCCTGGTCACTATACCAGACTAATCCAATAGCCAGGGCCACTAGTTGATTTTATTGATTTTGTCTTTATTTTGGTGGTCTGCTCTTACATTTTTCTTGTTGACTGAAGTATCTCCGAGATCCGGGTCGCAACGACCCTTGATCTATTTTATTCACCCGAGTCTTGGTGAATTTTCGATCATCAGTGGTCAATCCGGAAAGCCCAGTGCAAGAATGCCAATGATTGTTTTACGATCTCAATCAAGGAAATAATTACCTATGCTTCACAAATTGACTTGGTAGCATGGTTCTGAGCTTACCAATAGATCATAACTAAGTCGGATCCATGCAACATTCATTAGTTATTTTTATCATAAATAAGCAACGTTGGGTGAAAACGATACCCAACCTCCTACTCTAGAATAAGAATAGTGTCGCTATGTTGGTCGGGTTATTTTTACATAAAATCTTATTTGTTTTATTTTACTTATACTCCTAAACTAGATGTGTATAGTGTCAAGTACGAGAGTGTCGAACTCAGGGAGGTAAACTGCTTGAAAACTAAGATAAAATTATATAAAACAAAGGTTTTATTGGTTTCTTAATTTTTATTTATTTTTTAGTTAATTTTGTGAATTTTTATTTGATTTTTATGAATTTATATTATTTTTGTGATTTTGATATACTACGTAAAAATATAGGTATTAAATTTATAATTTTTTATTTGATTTTTATTTTGTTATTTTATGTTTTTATTTTTATTTACTATTTTTATGATTTTTGAGTATTTTATATTTTTATTTAATTTTGAAAATGATTTGTAATTTTTATTTGGTTATTAAAGTTAAAAATTAATTTTTATTTGAAAACAGATTTTTATTTATAAATGTAAAAATAGAAAATAGAATGAAAATATTTTTATTTTAATTTTATTAGAAAGTAGGTTAAAATATCTTAAAATGATTTATCGTACATATTTTTAGGTTTTTTATTGAATCAGTTATGATTTTTATATATGTATTTTTATTTTTTATTGGTTTAATATTCAATTTTTATTTTATTTTTGATTTATTATGTAAAACATAGTAAAATATACTAGGTATAATTTTATAGGATTTTTAAAGTATTTTTATAATTTTTTATGTGTTTTATTAGTTTACGTATTTTTTATCTTTAAAATATTTATTAAAAATAGAAAATCTTTTTATTTTTAAAAACTTATTTAATACTATATATAGTATAGTACTAGGTATCTATACGTATTTTTATTATATTAGTATATTTTGTATTTTATTATATATGTATCATAATATGTATAGTGTTATGTACAGTTTATAGGGGTGTTTGTGTAATTAATAGGAAGTATTAAGTACGTATATGTAAAATGCAGGAACTGGGGGTTATTGCGCAAATATTAGAAGCTTGTAACTGCATGGGTGATGCACGTAAAATACCCAGTGATCCACGTGCCACGCATGTGCTCGCTTAGCCGCCTGGACTTGTTCGAAATACCGATAATTTTCAAGAGCGTATCTGTAAAGTATCCAGATGTTCACATGTCGTTCACATGACTTGAGCCTCAAGTTATGTTTGAAATATGCAGAAGGTTCGTGGGTTAATACGTAATTCTTGATCGGATATTTTCTCCTCCTGCCTCACGTGAGGCGCACGTGATCACCGCTTAACTTAAGCGGTGTGTCGGTGGGATCTCCTGGATGCCGATGCGTGATGTATCCACGGTCGTTTGATTGAACCCGATTGAGATGACCAAAATCAAAAGCCCCAACTTTTTTTCTTTCGCAGGCGACTGAAGATCGTCGGCGATGAGGCGATTTGGTTCTCACGGAGATGAAAAACATGCGAGGAGGGAGTTGTGCTCCTGTGCTTCGAGACAGATTCGAGTTCAACAGTGATGCTCGGATCTTCAGATGGTGCTCCTCGTTCGTGTATGATCAACCTGCACGTGCTGCGGCTCTGGTTGGAAGGTCGTGAATGATCTTCGAAGATGAAGGTTACTCATGTAGATACGACGAGTTTCACTTCTCGGTGGAACTCTGATGTGCAACTTCTCCAGATCTCAGACGTGCAGGTAGATTTCAGCTCGAGGACGAAGCCTCAGCCCTCAAATAAATAGGGAAAGTGAATGGAAGAGGGAGCTATCGGATAGGTGAAAGAATGAGCCCCAAGCTCCGACCACCGTGTGTGATCGGATATGAATAGATATGATGGTAGCATGGGAAGCGTAGAGGTTCAGAAGGTGGGGTGAATCGATGATCGGACATTGATGCGATGATCATAGATGAAATCGAAGGAAAAATAGAGAGGAAAATAGAGAAGAAGAAGGAGGAAGAGAATCAAAAGAGGGAACCTGCTTGGATTGAAAACTGAGTGGGTCGCCTATGGATCGAAACTCGGCGGAGATCCGATGGTCGTTGCCTCAACGATCGGCAGAGCAGAGGCTTGGCACTGTAGAGGTAGTTCTCGACGTCGGCAATGGATCACTGCTCTCATACACGCTCCGCAGCTTGGGGAAGAAGGAAAACAAATGGCGGATTGAAGATCTGGAGGGGGATGGGGTTCCTTATATATACGAGGGAGCTTGGGGAGCACGGAAGAAGATTCCACCACCGACCGGCAGAGGACGACAGCGGGCGAGGAGGTTGGGCAATGACCCAATGGCCAGGCCGTTGGGCGGTTGACGGAGGAAGGAGGAAGGAGCAGCGGCAGGCGTTGGGAGGAAGAAGAAGGCGCGTGGGAAGAAAGGGGAAAGAAAGAGAGAAATAACAAATAAAAAATATTAATTAATTGATTTAATGAATAATTAAGTAATAAAATTATTAATAAAATTAATTAATTAATAAATACCTAACTAAATAATCATTAATTAAATAACTAGTAAATAAATGAATAATTATATACATTAAATAATAATAAATAAATAAATAAATTTTTTATTTATTTTAATTTAATAATAGAATATTGGTAAAGTGTATAAATATAAGAAATGGCATATACTAAATAAAATAACATTAAGATACATGGCATAATTTATACCAATATGGTCCTAAATCTACTTTTCACATATAAACTTCGATTTTAGCAAAATCAGTATCTTTTGGTAGATAATTCTATAAAACACACGTTAAATGACTACGTCCAATTCAAAGTCCATATGACCGAGTTATGAGGTCCGGAAAATTTAGGTCACTATTTCATGGCTTCGAGATTTATTGGTATTTTGACTTAAGTTATATTTCTATATTTCTATATTAATTTTTAGAAATATTTTAGAAAAGAAATTAGGTTAAATGAAATTAAGGATAATTTATTAGAAAATTGTGAAGTTTCTACATATAGTACATATATACAAAAGGGCCCAAACGCCATAACTCACCCGTTTAGTTCTATATTTTTTGTTTTTTTAATAAATAGTACCAGTAATAAATGAAGTTTAAAAGTGAGTTTGGTCAATTTGGAGTTTTATATAAATAATTATGAACCTTGGAAGTCGGATTTTACGACTTTTGCGGTTCACCAAAATTAAATATTTTAATACTAAATAATTTTTCTAATATTTTTATAAAATTATATATATATATATATATATATGAACAACTTCCATGAAGAAAATATTTTAGTTTGAAGTTTTCTTGATGATAAATAAAATATGTGAAATATTTACAAGATGAGAAAAGTGTAAACATATTTTTATTATCTAGATTTTCTGACATTTTATACATTAGGATCCTTATCTCCCCATACTTATTTATTTTATCGACCAAGTCAATATTGACCCGGTTTCGGATTAGGATCAGTCTGTATATTTTATATAAATCCTTCTTTTCTTTTTATTTTTCATTTTATCTTTATTATTTTATTTTCGATAAAATAAATGTTAAATATATAATATTAATATTTATAGTTAAAATACTAATTAATGGCGATTAATGAGTATTTACATGTATTTTACCAAGGATTTTAGCGAAAATGAAAGAATAAAGGCGATGGATCATAGATTCTTCATTGGGCTTCTCCCTGGGGTCTACATTACTGGCCTTTTTACACTGGTTTATGGATGTAGTTTTGGTGCCTTGTGACTGCTCATGTGCAATTGGCCACTTGAGCTTTCCTTGTTTTATCTGTGAACTTGGTGGTTACTTCTGCGTTTTGATGAATGAATATGATCGATCATTTTCAAAAAAATCTATGGCGAATTTGATATCATCGCCAAGGTTATGAGGTAGGGTTTGATAAACCTAGTCTTTCTGATCATGTACAAGGCATATTAGCTTTCTTTTTATCAACTACCGAATCATCGCAAGCAAGTCTGTTGATATGCTTTGAAATCGAACCTGCCTTATTGATACTATCTGTATTGGGATTATGGAAAGTCATCTACAAGGAGGAACCTATATAAGCTCCCATAGGGTTGTGTTTGAATCATCCTTTGTACTACAACTTTTCCACCCAGTGCATTTAAGATCTCTTTGCCCTGACTAAAAAAGAAGCCGCTGCACCGCCCAAAAAAAGCCGACCTCTATTGGCCCAACCCTGGTTACTATTCACAAGGGTACTTCCTCCTCACATATTACTATTCACCCACCCCAACCCAGCCCAACCCAACCCAGTCCAACCCAGCAACCAAACAGGCCCCTAGTGTCCCCACCCAGTGTACTTAAGATCTCTTTAGGGACAAGATTGGGGCGAGCTTCTTTGAGGTTCCTCCATATTCCTTGAGTTTACGAGCAGATTCTTTCATCACAACATCCGAAGTCAGGACTACTGTATAAGACAGCCATAAATACCTAGCAAACATTTTAACGATGGTTTTCCCATTTTCCATTGACAGGTTTTTGAATAAATTTTGTCAACGACAAATTTAAACTCAGACATAACCAGCATACTTAGGAAACTTCTAGAATGATTTTTTCTCGAGAGGGATGTGTTTTGAGATGCCTTTAGGTATCGAGCTCTTTAAATCGACCAACAAATCGATCCCTTCTTGCCAAAAATCAAGATAATTGCCTGATTTTATTATTGCTGAATCACAGAACTCCTCGAAATATATATGCTTCGGATTTATTCCACAATCATGGAAACCATTACTGTGAATGGGTTTTTCAAGTAGCTGACAAGGGTTCTAATTGTTTTTGGATATTTAGTGTTGATATCATGTTTTTAGATGTTATTTATTGTATTCAATGAAAATCAAAAGATCATCTGCAAATTGGACTTCGATGATCATTATATTTGGTGTTGATATCATGTTGGTTCAAGAAGAAAAGGAGGCGCACTCGCTGATCATGCTATATCTAGCAGACAACTTTACCACATAGGTCGTCAATGAGAATATTATCGTGAATTTGTGGTTTATGCTGGAGAGTATGTACATGACAAAATCTTTGACCAACATATTATTGTTGAAGCAACATATGTTCTCTCTTTGTATGTAAGAAAGCACCACTCTTAAAAAAGTATCTTGGCCATTTGAACACGTTGCTTCTAGATTTGAGAAACATAGATGTCAAAATAAATGATGAAGATGCAACTTTAGTTTTATTTGTTCGACGACGTTGTTATTTGAGAACTCTGTTTAGTCATTGATAGTCGATAGAGAAGAGATTGCACTAGAAGAAATTAAGTCGAGCTTCCATAGTCGCAAACTTTGGATTGGATTGGATTGGTAACAAATCATGATAGGTATTTGCGACTTTGGATTGGATTGGATTGTAACAAATCATGATAGGTATCACAAAGAGGTATCATAAAACGGGAAAGTTCAGAGCACAATTAAATAAGTTCAATTTGAAGTATATATGCAACTATTGCAAGAAACGTGAACATTAAAAGATGGATCATCTAAAGATAAAAGGTAACGTCACAATTGTTAGGAGATAATATGGATGATGATTATGTAATCATGATTGTGGGTCAAGCTTTGTCTAAAGATACGTGGATCCTTAGTTCTGGTTAATGCTATCACGTGATACTCTATAAATATTTGTTCTCTACATCAATAGTGCAAATGTCATCAAGGGCAATGATGCATCATGAAAAAAATTGTATTGATTGTGTGAAAATTAAATTGTACACAAGATGATGAGGAGTTGTTTCATCATTGGGACGTGGTATATATTTCTTGTCTATAATCAAGGGCAATTTACAATAAAGTTTTCAGGACAGAGGAGATACTTGATTACATCCATGTTGATTGTTAGGGCCCTCCCATGTTTCATCATTGGGACGTGGTATATATTTCTTGTCTATAATCGATGATTACTCTAGGAAGATGTGTGTTTTCTTTGATGAAGGACAAAGTGGGACATTCAAGCATTTTAGGCAGTGAAAGATCTTGGTAGAGAATTGGACTTCAAAGAAGGTAAAAAATTTGAGCACTAATAATATCTTGGAGTTATATTCATTAGAGTTCAATAAGTTTTGCAAGGAGGATGGTGTTACAAGATACCATACTATCGGGGATAATATAACTACAAAATATGAGTTGTAAAATGAATGAACATTACACTTTTGGATGAAGTACTAAGCATGCTCTCGAGTATTGGTCTTGATAGGGCATTCTGGGCGAAAGCTATGAATATAGTTTGCTACTTGGTGAATCAGAAGTCACGCATCAATTATCGGTTGCAACATACCACTTATGGTATTGTCTGGTAATTATGCTAACTATTCTATTTTATGTGTTTTCAATTGTGCTGCATATTATTACATAAGCAAAGGTAAGCAAGAACCAAGAAAAAAGAAGGGGGTATTTACATGTTATCATGTAGGAGTAATGGGATATATATATAATTCGAGCCCTTTTTAGAATAGAATTATAGTTACTAGGATTACTATCTTAAGTGAGAATTCTATGCTTCACTTGAGGGTTGCGTCTATTGATAAAGGGGACTTGTGGTGATATCCATGAATTGGTGAAGTTCAGATTGGCACCAAATGGTGGTCAAATAGTTGATTACATTACTCATTATGAAGTTGATGTTAAACAACCTAAAGTTGAATAACCAGAAGAAAGGCCTCATTGCCTTGTTATCAATCAACCTCACAGAGAATACATCCTCCTTAAAGATACGACTTTGAGGACATTTTTGCATTTGCACTACACGTAACTGAGAAGTGTCGTCCACTTACAAGAAGGCTATCGTAAGAGCAAAATTTGGATGATGGGTGAAGGGTTGGAGTCTCTTCATAAGAATCAAACATGAGAGTTTGTGAAGTTGTCAAAAGGGAGGAAAATAGTTGGTTGCAAATTGATTTTTAAGAAAAAAATGGAACATGAGGTAATGAAGGCATCATATACAAGATACACTAAGTTTGACAACCTCATGGTTGGTCTTGTGTTCTATAGGAGCCCATATTACTGTTGTGTAACCTCAACAAGATGAAGGATGAGTCCTTTATCAATTTGTTATTTACGTGATGATATGTAGATTGTACTTCCTTAGCATTGAGAATGAAAACATCATGTACTTTATTATCTTTCTCAAATATAATTCAACAATAATTTCAGTCTATTGATCAGATCAAACCGTCAAGAAATGTGTTGTTTTTACCAATCATCGATGGTCTCCAAAAATGTACAGAATGATCCTTCTTGTCTTTAGCAATTCAATAATAAAATCCACGGTGATATACACATATTAGTTCTAGGTCTTTTACGTGTGGGAAAATCATACTTCCTATATGAGACACATATCTTTCTTTTTGCCAGGAAAGTAGAATGGGCATGCATATATTGATTTTTATAATAGTGTACATGGATGAAAACGAATATTAATATATTCGTATCTGATCCGCTATCACGTTCATTTTATACATATTTTGGCATTCGTATTTATATTCGTTTCAAAGTAGATATGGATATCACTTTGAGATTCACTAATATTCACATTCATATTCGTACATCCATTTTAGTACATAAATATAGCCAAGTTTATTTATAATTATGTGTAATAATATTTTGTGTTTGCATTCATCATTGTTGATATAATTGTTATGAAATGAATTTGTTTCGTATATCTTTTTTATGTGTAAATCATCCTAAGCATGTATATATATTTATTAATCTATTAAATATTTATGTTATCATTTGTATCCGACTCGTATTCTTTTTATATTCGCATTCATTTTTAAGGATATGATAACACATTTTTCATATTCATCAATATTCATATTTGCATTTGTATTCGTATTTTAAAATGGATATTGATATTATTATACGTATATTTGTATCCATATCTGATCATTTTCATCCCTGGTAGTATAGCTTCGAATACTATCATTTTCCCACTTGTTGTGTGCTCTTTTGCCCTTAATAAGTAACTCTGCTAGGACACGATCTCTTCGATTTCTATTATATAATCCGGAACCTTCTCGTCCTCCAAGCAAGGATTTTGAAGACCATACAGGTACAAGAACATAGTAAATCCTTCATGATACTAGACCCTCGAGTGAGTGATGCCAGTGAGAATATATAGTTCATATTCTTTATTCAGTTCATCAAAAGTAAAGTTGTATTCAAATTCGATTAGTTTGTGTTTTAAAACTGACGATCAAATCAATCCAAACGATCAACTAATAAGAGACGCTTTTGACACCCACATAATTATAATCAAAGCTGTTGTGTGGATTGAGTTCAACTAGCTATGCGAGTTCGTCAACCAATACATAGAAAAATAAATAATCATGAACCTGATTAAAATGTCAGAGATCCTTCATCATCAAACTAGAAATCTAGTCAAGGGGAAGGTTAGTCAGGAATTATCAGTCTCAAATAACCTATGCTGCCTACATATAGTTGAACATAAACTATATACTTGTAGAGTTATGGTCGGAATTATCAAGTTAAGATTTTTTTCCTGTGATTTTTAGGTACTTATATAGGATTGCAGTGTCTGTTTTTTATTTTGAAATTTTTAAATGATTGATAATGAAGTAAATATATTTTACCCAGGCGCCTACATTTAGTGAACTGATTTAAGTACTCTATGAAAAGGCATGGATATAATTATTATGTATTCTTGTAATGTAGTTCACAGAACTTCTACGTAGCGTAAAATACCATGTACGTATATGCAACCGTAGGTACCAACTCTATACATCCAAAGGCAAAAACCAGTTCTTTAACGACGAAACTTCGGAAACTCCCAGTGCTCTTGAAACTGCCTTACCCACCTGCATTCGACATCCTTAGACGGGCTTGTCGGCCCTCCAGTCTCGCTTCGATTAATCTGGCTTTCAGCGTATTCTCCCTCACTCCCCATGGTAATTCCAATGCAGAATCCATGATCTCTGTTTCGGGATAGGCATGGCAGAAATTCTGATGCTGCACCGAAGTAGAACCATGTAGATTGTCACCAAGATGGTCAGCATCTTCAACTGCAATGGACTTGCCTTTCGAGCGAATTAAGTCAGAAGCAGAGTTGACATCAACATCAACATTTTCAGGATGAATCTTAAAGTTCAGCTGTCCTTTTGCAGAATCACCATTCGGGTGATTGAGATGATGTATACCATCCCATCTGGAATTTGAATCCTCCCTGCTTTCTCTAGCTACGTCGAGTGCGATTTTTGAGGCTTCGAACTTGTTTATATCTCTACTATCTGGACTGCAACATCCATGAATAATGTCATTATCAACAAACAGCACCGCCTTTCCGTTACCACGGTTTATAGTATCCTTGTGTTCTCCAAGTTGTTTGCTCATAATGGACGGAGAACCGTGACCCCTGATCCTTTCTAAGCATATGTTTTTCCTTTTTGCTGGGCCGGAAAACCGTGCTTCCGACTTTTCAGCACCTCTGTCACTGGCATCGTTTGCTTCTCCCCCCATGTTAAGCTCGAAACAATGCAAGTCACTCGATATGGAATCTTCATCTTCTGCATCTTGAGGCGCACTAACAGCTCCATTCAAATAAAGAGACTCGAGAGATTGACGACGCAAATAATTGTCATCCCCCACATCTCTTTGGACCACGATACCAACTGCAGAACCGGAACCATTGCTCCGTTTAGCTTGAACAAATGCCTCCACTTCGCAACCCAACCTCTCTACAATCGAGTCTCGTTCCGTGAAATCGCCACGACCTTCTGCGAGCTTCATCTGCAACCGTTCGTCTAGCCATGCTTCAGAAATATGGAGCACCAGTCTGTCACATCTCGGGCTGAAATCCTTCTCACTCTTGTGCTTCAGTTGCCGAACCTCGTGCTCGTAATCTCCAATCCCTTTTGCAAACTCGTCGCAGAGGTTCAACAACAATGCATTCTCCGTCCTCTCTTTTTCTAGATCTTTCAGAGCTTTGGAGTACGCGGATTTTACTTCAGATAGCTCTTTTGCTAAACTTCGATGCAAGCTCTCAGAGTGTCTTCTCAACCTCCTCTCATCTTCCAGCTCATCCTTGACAGACTGGACCGCTGCTCGGACCCTTTCTCTTTCTTTGCCCTTCCTACCTAATTTGTCGTCCGCAATTTGCCTCACCAGTTCATCAATTTCGCGATGATCAGCTTGCTGCTCCCATAGCAGTTCATGGACACGTGCACGTGCATGGGCCAACTCTAATTTCAAGGCCTTCACCAGTGAGACGTTGGATGCATTCTGTTCCTCAAGGCTCCAAATTCGGTTCAACACCTTGAGCAGCTCGGTTGATGTCTTCAGGCAGTATCCCGAATCTCTGAGTTTCTCTCTAAGGTCAAAGGAACGTGCGGGTGTCATGGCTTGATCATGGGCTGCTACCTGGCGAAGAACGAGCAAAGCCTGACTCAGAAATAAAGCTGACTGATATCGGTTGTTATAAGTCGAATAGAGTTGATAATGTACAATTCATAGAAAAAAAATCAACAGTACGAAAAATATATGTTAAGGTGGATGAGAAATTGTTTTCAATTGTGCATGGTTCACAGTATACCCTGCCAATTTTAGAGTTTCTACGGAGGTCCCCTGTATAATTTGCTTGTGCATTTAAAATGATTTAATTAGATTTTGTGGACAATATTGCATAAAAGGAATGAGAATAAGAGATTGATATAGAGAATATTTCGTAATAGAAACAGGAACATGAACAAGTGATTGACCATATAAAGAAAACCTTTAGTTATAATTATATTCCTATTATGGTAGGTCTTGCCAATTTCGGTTGTGAGACTCTCTATATAAAGAGTGCATACATAGTCCTCTTACGGAGAATAAGGACAACACTTCATACTTTTAACACGATATCATAACGGCCAAATCTATATGCCTCTCCTTGAAGCTTAGTCGACCACCCTCCTCCTACCACTAGCGGTGGCATGCGGTGTTCCTCAATCATATTCGCCTCCGACGATCTATTCCCGTTTGCTTTGTCGTGCTAAGGGCCTCTCAGTTCTTTATAATCCAGTTGGAAACTTCACGGTTTATCTGCATTACCTTGCAAGATATGGTGATGCTAGACCTATACTCATTGTCTCTTCAGACGTCCAAGTAGGCCTCCATCTTTATACATTTAGATCTTATGATTCCACTTCTCACCTCCCGCCATCAGGCGCACCGGATCTAATTGATAAGAAAGATACCAGGATCCATCACCAAGGAGATAAAGCACATGGACCCGATTGTCAAGATAATCAGATCCAACTCGAGATACAGTCTATACAGTTCATGAGCTAAACGAAATCCCATGACAAGAAGCATATACTGACAGAACCCAAGCCATAAGAGACGATCGGGAAGTATGCTTCCTAGAAGGACGACAACTTGGACAAAACGTGGCTTACACGGATGTTATCTCTGATTCTCTGGGCATTGCCAAAGATGTTATGCATAAGCCAATTTCTAAAGTTGTGAGGGACTTGTTTGCCTTTATTTACTCACGGGCATGGAAGGAGACGGGGACCCTATAGTTGGCTTATGACATCCATCAGACCAGGTAGAATGCTGGACCCTCCCTGTATTGTGCATCTCCTTGTATGTCACGTTAGAGAAGCTTTGCAATTAGTTCATTTTGTTGCGAGTAGTAAAAGTAAACAAGCACAAATAAAAACAAGCCAACATGCGTGCACACATATTTATGAGATTCATCCTTAACTGGACTACGTCGATCAGTTTCACTATATTTGAAGGGAAATTACAGAGCATACTGAAAACCATAATCCTATGGAATTTATATATTACTTCTAGTACAAATGGATTCCGAAGACAAAAAGATCCAATTACCTAAATTGAAAAGAAACGATCTAATACAATTTTTGTTTCAAGGGCATTGCCCCTTTTTTGATAAACGGTGGGATGGGCCGCCCCGAGAGGGCCATCCAAAAAATATATTAATAAAACTATATATTTACACCCGCAAGGAATCTAAAAGGGCCCCAGCATGCCCGAGTACATTTTCCGGATAGAAGAGCCCCTACAAGAGGGGGAAGGGCGCATCTGCTTTCCCCTGGACTCCCCCGTTAGCAGGTGGCATTTATTTTAATTTTTTTGTGGTTCATGATTAAATTGAAAGGATGCATCTCTGCGGGTGGTTGCTTTTGACGGTTACCTTCATAGATAGGTAATCATCATCATTATATATACATGGATAGGGGTCCCCTCTCCCTTAATCAATTTTGCAAGAGAATCCATTACTCAAAGCATCTTGGGCAAGGTTGAGAAGGAGAAGAAAACCTTTTGTTCATTAGTAACGGCTTCCAGTTAGTCATTTAATTTTACTTCAATTGTGGATGAGTTGACTGGTCACATTCAGAATGAGATACCTTGGTTTATCGATGATATTGTGTTGAATGATGAGACTAAAGATGGAGTAAGTACGAAGCTTGAGGTTTGGAGCATGCCTTGGAGACTAAATATTTCATATAACTAGGGTTAAGACTGAATATATGGAATGCGCATTTGATGGAGATAGTTGTGAAGGAATAAAGGTGAAGATTTGGCAACATAAAGGGGAAATTGATGGAGATGTTACTCATAAAATAAATGCAAGTTGGTTAAAGTGAAGAGGAGCCTCTAATGTTCTATTTCATAAGAAAATTCTTTTGAAAATCAAAGGAAAATATTAAAAAAGCAGCTGTGAGACGTGCTACGCTCTATGAATCTGAATGTTGGCATGTGAACCATAGATATGTGCAGAGAATGACAGTAGCGGAAATGAAAATGCTAAGGTGGACGTGGTCATACACGAAAAGATCGGATTCGGAATGATGTGATTAGAAGAAAGGTGTCGCTCCAATAGAGGATAATATGAGAGAAAACTGCTTAAGATGGTTTGGTCACTTGCAAAGGTCGGTTGATGTGCCAGTTAGAAGAGGTGTGATATTTGAGATGTTGAGCCGGCTAAGAGAAAGAGATGAAGGCTCAAGAAGTGTTGGAATCAGACAATCATAAGGGGTCTTAGTTATTTGAATCAAGCTCGAGAATGACCCAAGAGAGATCTGAATGGAGATAAAGAATCCATGTAGTCGACCCTACTTAATGTGGGAAAAGGCTTTGTTGTTGTGTGAGAGTTAAGGTCGGAATGATAGTAAGATCTTATATCACGAAGGTCGTTGCTGTATATTCCTCCTAAATGTTGGCTTCCGTTAATTCTATATGTATATCATTGTTTGTTTTGTCATCGCTTTCTTTATTGGATTCATGTTCTAATATTGCATTGAGTAGGATTCAGCAGAGAGGATTTTTGAATCTCTTGAATTCTCATTCAACGAAGATGAAAATCAATCGGCATCCTTATATTATTTTTTTAAAAAAGGACAGAGCATTCAGAGATTGAAACCTTGATGAGACTAAAGATGGAGTAAGTGCGAAGCTTGAGGTTTGGAGCATGCCTTGGAGACTAAATATTTTCATGTAATTAGGACTAAGACTGAATATATGGAATGCGCGTTTGATGGAGATAGTGGTGAAGGAATAGAGATGAAGATTTGGCAACATAATGGGGAAATTGATGGAGATGTTACTCATAAAATAAATGCAAGTTGGCTAAAGTGAAGAGGAGCCTCTAATGTTCTATTCGATAAGAAAATTCTTTTGAAAATCAAAGGAAAGTATTACAAAGCAGCTGTGAGACGTGCTACGCTCTATGGATCCGAATGTTGGCATGTGAACAATAGATATGAGCAGAGAATGACAGTAGCGAAAATGAAAATGCTAAGGTGGATGTGTGGTCATACATGAAAAGATCGGATTCAGAATGATGTGATTAGAAGAAATGTGTCGCTCCAATAGAGGATAAGATGAGAGAAAACTGCTTAAGATGGTTTGGTCACTTGCAAAGGAGGTCGGCTGATGTGCCAGCTAGAAGAGGTGCGATATTTGGGATGTTGAGCCGGTTAAGAGAAATCGATGAAGGCCCAAGAAGTGTTGGAATCAGACAATCAAAAGGGGTCTTAGTTATTTGGATCAAGCTCGAGAATGACCCAAGAGAGATCTGAATGGAGGCAAAGAATCCATGTAGTCGACCCTACTTAATTTGGGAAAAGGCTTTGTTGTTGTTGTGTGAGAGTTAAAGTCGGAACGATAAAATCTTATATCACGAAGGCCATTGTTGTATTTTCCCCCTAAATGTTGGCTTCCGATAATTCTATATGTGTATCATTGTTTGTTTCATTGCTTTCTTTATTGGATTCATGTTCTAATATTGCATTGAATAGGATTCGGCGGAGAGGATTTTCGAATCTCGACTTCTCATTCACCGCAGATGAAAATCAATTGGCATCCTTATATTATATTTTTTTAAAAAGGACAGAGCATTCATAGATTGAAACCGGACTAAATTCCCATCGAGGTTTTTGATTATTTTAATCATAGGTTGAAATGTCGTTTGTTGGCTTTAGCATTTAAAGCCTTATCAAGAAAGTTCAGTTTTTTTTGTATCACATTTATCTGAACGTGTTTTATATTTGGTTTTTTTTATTTTGGTGAAATTATTTTTATTACTCTCACCAATATACAACGCATGCCTGGCTAGCATTTTATTCATTTTTTAATCTAGTTCTGGAAAACGGAAACCGTGTCTCTTCCAGAGAATAGATTTTTTATGATACTCCATCGTGCCCTTTTTAAGAGCATATGCCATGTGTTTTTTATAACAGTTATAAAAGGCATATGAAATAAGAGCAAACTCAAACATTATCCGTTGTTAAGTCGCAACCAACAATTGGCTTTCAGTTGATACTGTTGTTATCATAATCACGGTGGAAGTTGCTTGATTAACTCGTATTAATGTCATCCTGGTTGATGTGTACAATTGAATCGGTAGGAGTAGACACAACATCCGATTGATTCGTATTATACATATTGTTTCTTGACAATAGGTGATTATTGATTAGTTGTCCTAAAGTAGCCACAACATTTAGGATTACAATGCAAATAACTACATTAAGCGACGGAGTTAATTGAACACCAAAAATTGCATCTAGATGATGGGATGAGAAAATAAATTATTAATTAATTATTTTAATACCCATGGGTATGAAATATCTAACGAATATTTGAGAATTTATTTGTTGAGGAAATCAAATATATGTTACTATTTTTTAGCCATAGCAAGTCTTGTAATGATAGTGCATTGATTTCTCAAATGTTAAATAAGTTAAAATTTTGAATTAGGTTTTATGCTTGAGTTGTTACTTCTTATAGTAGCCTTATTTTATTGCGCAATTCTTGCAAATACTTCAACTTTCATGCCTACTCAATTCAATGTCTTGAATTCTAGCTCGATTCTCCATGGGAATAATTTTTCTGAATGGAAAGAGAAGGTTTTTCTTGCTTTAGGATGTATGGACCTTGATTATGCACTTCACATTAAGGAAGCAGCGAAGCTTACGGAAGAAAGTAATCAAGGTATAAAAGATTTGCACGAATGATGGGAAAAATCCAACCGATTAAGCCTAATAATCATGCAAACAGACATAGCCAAGAATACCAGGGATTCAATTCATGAATGTAATGCTACATAGAAGTTTTTGGAAGCTATTGAAATGCGGTTTAAAACTTCGGAAAAGGTTGTAGTTAGCATATTCCTAACAAAATTATCTTCTATTAAGTACAATGATAGCACTGGGATAAGAGAGCATATAATAGAAATGAGCAACATTGTTGCTCAACTTAAAGTACTTAAACTTGGCATCCCTGAGTGCTTACTTGTTCGTTAATTTTCAATATTTTACCTTTACAATATGATCCATTTAAGATTTCTTATAACACATAAGGATCACTAGACATTAAATAAGTTACTAGTGATATGTGTAAAAGAGGAAATAGGCTCACGCAAAAGAAGGTTGAGAGTGTCCATTTGACCAAGCGTAAGAAAAGGAATAAGTGGAAAAGGGAGGTGAAGCACCCCAAAAAAAACCACCTGAATTTAAGAAAGCAAAGAGCTTCTTTTGCAAGAAAGTTGTGCATATTAAAAATGAATTTATCGGGTTTAAGGAATGGCTCGTCAAGAAAGGTATACATCGATGTCATGTATGTCATGAATCTAACTTTATTGATATCCCTTCTAATACTTGATGAATTGAATCTAGCACTTCAAGCCATATTTCCAACTCCATACATGCTTTAGGAGCATAAGGAGACCACTGGAAAATGAACAAAACACAATTATGGAAAATCGCATGTTTTCAAATGTAGAAGTGATTGGAACGCAAAGGCTCATTCTAGAAACTAACTATATTCTTGATTTGGAAATTTTTTTATCTACCCAATTTCTTTAGAAATTCGATTTCTATATCTAGACTTTGCAAACTTAGATACATTTTTTATTTGATAAAATGCTTTTCCAAATGTTCAAGTTGATAAGTTGACCGACACATGTGAATTAGTGAATTATTTGTACAATATGCATTTGGATTCGCATTTGGAAAACAATCTCCTCATTGCAATAATGTGTAAAAAGCAAAACGTGGTAGTGATCGGTCATCAATGTTATGACATAAAAGATTAGAGCATATCTCCATAAAAAGAATAAACAAATAGTGAATGGATAGAATAATTGAAGCTCTTAATTTTACCAATTCAAGTATTAGTGTGGAATGTATTAAAGGTAAACATACAATAAGCATGCTAAAGGATCAATGAGAAGTACTAGTCTTTTAAAAATTATACATACTGATGCGGGCCACTTCCTATAAAATATTTTGGTGGTAGAAAAATACTTCATTACATTTATTGATGATTTCTCACGTTATATGTATCTTTATCTTTTATTTGAAAAATCAAAGGTTTTTGTAGAGAGTATTATTATTATTTGTGTTATGTACTGTTTAGTATTTTTGTATTGTTCTCTGGAGTACTCTGTACTTTACCCATTAGGTCTCTCCCTATATAAGAGAGGCCAGGGTTCTCTTGAATAATCAGTTGCTCATTTTCTCCCAACATGGTATCAGAGCCTAAACCCTAGGGCTCATCCCACCACCCGCTGCCCCCCTCCCCACCACACCTGCCCTCCTCTCGCCGGCTCCCTTCTCTCATCGGCCCCTCTCCTCTCGCCAGCCCCTCTCGCCGGTTCTGCCTCTAGGCGGTCGCCAGCCCGGCACCCACGCCGTGCCCTAGCCAAGCCATCATGTCGTGCCCTAGCCGCTGCCAGTCCAGCCGCCGCCGCCAGTCCAACCACGCCGTGCCCTAGCCATGCCCTACCCGCCGTCGTGCCCTAGGCGGTTACCGTTGTGCCTCCCGTCGTCTTGATCGCAGCCCGCTCGTCCTCCGGATCTATGGATTTGGGTGTGTAACGTCTACATACGCACTCAAATATTATGCAGTCTCTGTAGACATTTGCCACTCTGTCTACAATCCCTAGTTCTTCTCCAACGGCGATATGTCAGAATCCAAGGTGGATATGCCCTCTATAGGCGCGTTCAAAGGTCCCACGTCAATAGTGAAGATGGATGGTTCAAACTACGAGCTCTGGACGATGCAGTTCATGAGTCTCATGAAGTCAAACGGTAAGAAGCACATTCTTACCGAGGATGAGCCAGCAGAGAAGACAGGGATTTATGCCTCGTGGGAGGCTGATGATTCGTATGCCAAGGTTTGGCTGTCAGGCACACTGTCGATGGAGATTACCAATGATGTTCTCCATCAGCCCACTGCTAAGGCAATGTGGGATATTCTGACTGCAACATACTCACAAGTGCGGAATGGAACCAAAATTTTTACAGCTTCAACATGATATATTCACGATGAAGCAGAACGGCAGACCACTTCACTCCTTGTACACGTCCCTGAGAGGGATGTTTGAGAAGCTATACAGTACCATTCCACTCACAGCAACCCCTGAGCAGTAGAAGACGTTTCAGAATACCACCATGTTGGGCGTTCTACTTGCAGCCCTAGATCCTGAGTACGAGGCTGCCCGCTCTCAGATTTTGGCAGATGCACTTATTCCTCCAATGGAGAATGTTTACCGGAGGCTCAGTCGCATATCAGTGTCTTCTAGCTCATCTACTCCACCCCCATCGGCGATGGCAGTTTCGCGTGGAAGAGATGGTCAGTCTTCTGGTCGTGGACGTGGTCGTGGAGGTGGTAGGGGTGGTCGCTTTCATCACCCCTATTCGTACTGTCACCGCACATGCCACTCGGAGGATACATGCTACTCTAAGCAAGGGTTCCCAGCATCGGCGCGAGTAGCTGAGCATGTTCTGCCCCAGTCAGCATCCAATGCAGACAATCGTTTTGAAGAGCTCGTGGCACGTCTACGTGATATTATGCCACAATCTACTGCTAATTCTTCTGTTGGATCTGCTGATGTTGCTGCCTCTGCCTCTGCCAATTCCTCGGCTGTCTCTAGTACCTCAGGTAGTGCTACTGCATTTACCACTTGTCATGATATATCTGATTGGATTATAGATTCTGATGCTACACATCACATCTGCCGAGATCGAGAGAGACTTGAGTCCTACAGGAACATTCCCCATGGTCGTTCAATACAGATCGCAGATGGTACCCATTCTCCCCTTATTGGACAGGGGGAGGTCGTTCTATCTTCTTCCATGCATCTACGGAATGTGATGCATGCTCCCGAGTTCTCTATGAACCTGTTGTCTAGTAGTCAAATTACGAAGGATTTGCAATGTCGTGCTGTATTTGACCCCTCTTCTCTTATTTTTCAGGACATACTAACGGGCAGGGAGATTGGTTGTGGCTCTGAGCAGAATGGTCTGTATCGCTTGGTCTGGAATTCTTATGCTGGTATCTCTTCTTATTCCGCCAGTATCTCCGTACATCTGGCATCTTCGCTTTGGTCATCTCCCTCTCCAGAAAATGCGACACCTTCTGCCTCAGATATCTCCCAATTCTTCCTTTCGTTGTAACGCGTGTCAGTTGGGAAAGCATCGCAGGTCCAGCTTTCCTAGTCGTCAGAGTCGGAGCAGTAGCTCCCCGTTCGAGTTGTTGCATATTGATATTTGGGGTCCGAGTCGTGTTCCCGGTCATCAGGGACACAGGTTCTATCTAGTTGTAGTGGATGATTTCTCTCATGTATCTTGGGTCTTTCTTTTAAAGAATAAATCTGAAGCAGGAGATGTGATAAAAAATTTGATTAATGAAGTGCAGAATGTTTTTTCCTCGACTGTCAAATATGTTCGTACAGATAATGCTCTGGAATTCTGCACACAGTCTCTCTCTCAGTTTCTCTCCTCAAAGGGCATTATTCATCAAACTACTTGTCCTTACACATCTCAGCAGAATGGCGTGGCAGAAAGAAAGCACCGTCACCTTCTTGACATTACTCGGACTCTTCTTATTCAGAGTTGTGCTCCTATATCTTTCTGGGGGGATGTTGTTCTGACAGCTTGTTACCTAGTCAATCGTATGCCGTCTTCTGTCCTAGGTGAGAAAATTCCTATGTCTATCCTTTTTCCTGATAAGGAATTATTCTCACTTACTCCTCGTATCTTCGGTAATGTTGCCTTTGTTCATGTTCTCACTCCAGGACTTGACAAACTCTCTCCTAGAGCTGTCAAGTGTGTCTTTATTGGTTACTCTCGGACTCAGAAGGGCTATCGCTGTTATGACCCCATAAAAAAGAAATACTTTGTCAGTGCTGATATCACGTTCTTTGAGTCTGTTATGTATTTCTCTCCTGCAGGTGACAGGTTGGTACCATCCACTACCAATGATGATGCCTATGTTCCTCCACCTCCAACGTCACCACCTGAGTCTACTCTTGCACCAGTTACTACGTCATCTTCACCACACCAACTCTGCCACCACCACCTCCACAACCTCCTATTCCACCTTTACCAAAATTCTATACGCGTCGGGCAGGTCCTGCTCAGGCTACACGTCCGACATCCAGCACGCCTCAGGTATGTGTTGATGACATTACTACTGACGGGTCAGATATGGTACATGTACAGGATTCTTTACTGCAGGAGGAGACTACACCATCCAGTTCAGTGGACGATGACCTAGATATTCCTATTGCTATTCGGAAGCAAAAGAGGACGTGTGCTTCTTATCCCTTTGCTTCTCAAGTGTCTTTTCATCGACTCACAGGCGATTTTGAGAGATTTACAGCAGCTTTGTCATCCGTGGAAATACCACGGACCTATCAGGAAGCTTTGAAGATTGATGTCTGGCGATTGGCTATGGAAGACGAGACGCGGGCCTTACAGTCTCGTGGCACATGGAGCTTGGTTACTGCTCCTCCTGATGCATCCATTGTTAGATGTAGATGGGTATTCACAGTTAAATACCACGCAGATGGCAGTCTAGATCGCTACAAGGCTCGGTTGGTCGCTCGAGGCTTCACACAGACCTATGGTGTCGACTATATGGATACATTTTCTCCGGTGGCTCGTCATTCTACCCTTCGCATACTCCTATCAGTTGCAGTGGTACGTGACTGGACTATATCTCAACTTGATGTCAAGAATGCATTCTTGTATGGAGATCTGCAGGAAGAAGTCTACATGCAGCAGCCACCGGGGTTTACTGCTAAGGGGAAGAAGCATAAGGTGTGTAGACTTCACAAGGCAATTTATGGCCTTAAACAAAGCCCAAGGGCGTGGTTCCAGAAACTTCCTCATCTGATTGAAAGACAGGGGTTCAAGTAATCGAATGCATACCACTCACTGTTAATTCAGAAGTCCTCTACAGGTGCGGTTGTCATCATGGTCTATGTTGATGATATTATGGTTATAGGAGATGATGTTTAGGGAATAGAGAGGGCAAAAGCGTTCCTAGGCCGTCAGTTCGTCACGAAGGACCTTGGAACCCTAAGATACTTTCTGGGGTTGGAATTTGCCAGGAATGCACAGGGTCTAGTGATGACCCAAAGGAAGTACATTACAGATTTCTTGACCGAAACATGCATGGCTGGATGCAGACCATCGAGTATTCCCATGGATCCAAGCATGAAGATGTATGATGATGACACTACGGAAGTAGCTAAGAGGAGATATAGAGAAATGGTGGGTAAGCTCCTTTATATTACCATAACTCAACCTGATATTGCCTTTGCAGTAAGCCGTGTGAGTCAATTTATGGAGCAGCCAAGACAAGTTCATATGGACGCCATATACATGATACTGAGGTATCTAAAATCTTCTCCAGGTTCAGGGTTGCTATTCCGAAAGGGCATAGATCTATCTATTTCAGCATGCGCAGATGCCGATTATGCAGGATGCCCTAAGGATAGAAAGTCAACCTCAGGCATTGCCGTTTTTGTTGGGAGCTCTTTGGTCTCTTGGAAAAGCAAGAAGCAAACCGTTGTAGCAAGGTCCAGTGCAGAATCTGAATATAGGGCCATGGCGCAAGCAAGCACGGAAATGATGTGGGTTCGATCTGTGCTAGAGGATCTACATGTAGCCGTACCTGTACCTATGCAACTTCTATGTGACAATCAGGCAGCATTGTTTATTGCCAACAATCCAGCATTCCATGAGAGAACAAAGCATATTGAAGTTGACTGCCACTACACTAGAGACTTGATCCAGAGAGGCTTGATTTTTACATCTCATGTGAGCTCAGGGGAGCAGACTACTGATATACTCACCAAGCCGTTGCTCAGAGGACCCTTCCAGAGATGTTCTTCCAAGCTAAGCATGATCGACATCTATGCTCCACCTTGAAGGGGAGTGTAGAGAGTATTATTATTATTTGTGTTATGTACTGTTTAGTATTTTCGTATTGTTCTCTGGACTACTCTGTACTTTACCCATTAGGTCTCTCCCTATATAAGAGAGGCCAGGGTTCTCTTGAATAATCAGTTGCTCATTTTCTCCCAACAGTTTTAAATGATTTTAAGGATTATCAAATAAAAGTAAAGAGATAACTAGAAAAGAAAATTAAAATTGTGAGATCGGATAGAGGTGGTGAGTAATATGGTAGGTATATTGGAGAACAAAAGATTGGACCATTTGCGAGATTTCTTAAATATGAATCAAATTTTAAGCCAGGTTAACGGAATAAAAATGGTGTTGTCAAAAGACGTAATAGCACGCTTATGGATTTGGTTCGAAGCATGATGAATAACCCTTCACTACCATTACCTTTTTGAAACAAAGCTCTAAACAAAACCGTGTATATATTAAATATAGTTCCAACAAAAACAGTTCCATCCATTCCATTTGAGCTTTAGAAAGGATGGAAACTAAGAATGGAACATATACACATTTGGGGTTGTCGGGATGAAATTAGAATCTAAAACCCACATGAGAAAACATCAGATAGAAAGACCACTAGGATATCCAAAAGGATCCACTGGTTATATATTCTTTTGTCCAAATAGGGAACCGAGTATTATATATCTTTGGAAAACGACGATAGTAGTGGGAGCAAGATGGAACTCAATAGTATAGTACTTGATGGTTTACCTGATCGTGTTATACCACAAAGCAAATTATTCTACCAGATACCTTAGTTGAGAGGCAATATCCCGAAGTCGTTGTTCCTCAACCCCATGGTATTCCTTTAGTTGAACCATGGAGGATTACCTAAGAACCCAATTGAAATAGCACCATATGTTCAATAAGATGTTGTTACAACTAGATCTGGTCGGGTAGTAAAATTTATAATCTCTTCGAGTTTTGTGACATACTTACAAGAATGTGACTGACACGAGAACTTCATAGGATATGTAGAAAATGATAGTGCGGAAGCATAATATCAGAGAAAATAAAATAAAAATGAACACTGGGATTTTACGTGGAACTCTACTCCATAAGGAGCGGGATGAAACAACGGGAGAAGGCCTCTCGGAGGTCAGGGTATTATGTTATTCCTTTCTCTCAATTGTTACAATGGGTATAAAGCTTCTTATATAGCCCCACCAGCAAAAACTAAGTCCTACTCAGTACTCAATATAGATGTGCGACTAAATCTGTGGATGTGGTAATTGGACCTTGGAGGGATCCAATCACCCGTCTATGATAATGCATACTCTAACACTCCCCCTCAAGTTGGAGCATACAATGCTCAGCTTGGACAAATGGAAAGAAATCTCACTTACACAATACATGATACTACAGACAATATCAATTCAACGAATACTCTATTAGTTACATGCTGAGGGTGTTGCTTCTCATGTTGTGCTAATGAGGAAATGAAAGACTAGAGTGTCAACTGAACTGAGTCTCCTCGTAGGAGAATGTGTGCTCTGTACTGTGTTTGTCAGTCACTGAAACTGAAATAAGTCTTTACCTCGAGAACTCTGGCCCGCAAGACCGCAACTGCTCCATCTCTCTGAAGGGCCAAACTGGAGAAAATCGTGGAAACATCCTCTTCAGAATCAATGGATGCTGGAGAATGGAGTTTGAAAGAGTCTCCTCATCAGAGAACTGGGTCTCTCCCATACCGGCTCAGAGAACGTGATCTCTACTCTAGAGTCCACATGAATCTACATGAAAACCCTAAGTCCACATTAGCTCAGAGAATGGGATCTCTACTCTAAAGTCCCTATGGAACAAATGAAAACCCTGAGTCCAAATCAAGATGGGGATCTCTCAAATAATGATTGCACACATGTGTGCATCAAACTGGTAGAGTCTGAAATCTTGATGTCTGAATCTGATTGGAGAGTCTGAATTTGTCGTGTAGAACTCTACATAATACCTAGCATTTCTCCCGTACTGGTTGTAATAGATGACATCGACCAACTTGGGAGAAGACAAGCAAAAGGGGAAAATAAAAAACAAGCATGAATATTTTTTTCGGCTATTTCTCCTTTTTTATAGTCATCTCTCTCTTTTTCAAAATATTTTTTTGTGTATGACTTTTCTTTTCCTTTTTCACGTATTTTTTTAAAAAAACTCCTTTTTTCAATTATTGGTCTCTTCCCTTTTTTTAAATGACATTTCTCCTTTTTTTGAAAACAGCCTATTGCGCCCATAAACTTCTAACTCTCTCCCTCCTTTTTTATTGTAGACATAGTCCAATTGGGCGTAATCTTTCTTCTTTTTTATGGGCATGTTGGTTTATGGACCCAAATATCTCTTTTTCGAAATTGTAGCCGCCCAATTTGGGACCAACAAGTGAGCAAGAGCACACATTGTTTCTTCCCCTAGATACAAAGATATTTGCCCTTCTCGCAGAGCCAACATCCTGATTAGGATTCCCAAAGGAACCCATCAACTTGCGCCACCGCCGTGCAATAAGGATAAAGGAGGGGGTCCCTACCACCTCCCGGAGTTCAAATGAAATGTGCGTCAACTGGAGTGATGCCACTTCGAGATTACAGTTCTCTATGGAGACCCATCGTCACCTTCATATTGTCAAGAAGGAGGTACTGCGGCCTGGAGTCTGCAATAGAAATTGTTCTGGAGTCGCTGCTACCAAGGAGGAGTCATTGTAACCTTGGTGTCGCATAGAGGGGCTTCTTGGTAAGGTGTCGTAGTTTCTTGGGAATTCTTCATCTGGAGGTTTTGCCATCGCGCAAGGGGATTGTTCTAGTGGAAGGCGTTGTCTGGAGAAGGTGCACAGAGGGGTCTTGTATAGTTGCGGCGGAGAGCATCAAACCCTTTCTCCTTCGAAACTGCATCATATTCTCGAGAACTGCAACAATTTTTAGGGTTCAAATAGCCCATTGTGTCATCTTCTCACACCGCCATGGAATAACAGTGAGATGATGCATTACGAAGATCGTGAGTCATGGAACCCGTAAGGGAACTTCATGTATGGACAACAATAAAGGAACCCGCGGGTTCCGACCTGGATTATTGCCTGGAGATCTCGAGCTCCAGGACTATTGGATAGAATTAGAGTTCCATGAACTCAAAAGATGACATATGGAAACCTTCGAATTGCACGTCCGAAGCAGAACTCGAATAAATGTACCACTCTGGTCGTCATTGGCGTTTATTGAGATATTTTCTATCTTTTATCTCTTTTATGTATTTTCTATTCTTTCCTTCTTCATTATGCAATTTACCCCATGGGTCTCTCCTCTATATAAGAGAAACCTATGGCCTCATGAGAATGCAATTCATTATTTCCCCTCAACATGACACCAGAACAACAGACCTAGACCGGAGTTCCCGTACCCCACCGCACCATAGACCCCACTCGCAGCCTCCTCCGTGTCACGCACCACCGCTGCACCTCCTTGCATCCACACTGCGCATCGACGCCTCCCCTTCGGAGGCAACCCAACGGCACCGCGAGCAGCCCAACGCACCTCCATACCTCCATGCAACTGCGGAGAGCCCAACGCATCGCCACACCTCCGCACACCATTGTCGGCCTGCTGTTACGCACTGTAGCACCTCCTCACGCAACTCGTACACCGCTAACGGATCCTGTGGTCGGTTTCTCTCTCTACCGCCAAACTGCACTCTGAAACGATTTGATTTTGATCGGAAAAGGAGATTTCAGACCTATAAATCCCGTTTTCCAGCCTTAACATGGCTTGAGGAGTAATAAGTATGGTTGTATGAGTCTACAAGTACAACCACTCCTTTATATGATCTTGTAGACTTGCTCGAATCGGTCTATTTCCCCCAGTCGAATTCCGTTTTTCGACCTTCTTTAACTGATTTAATGATAGACACATCATCAGACCTTTTCCTTAACAAGAAAACTGAAGAAAGTATAGAATAATCATGAACATCAACCATATAGAAATGGTGTCCCTGGTGATCAAGGACACGATTCAGACCCCGGATATCTAAGTGAAGGAGCTTAAACAACTAAGAACAGCTCCGACTCGGACGAGATGGAAACGAAAAAGGATGATGCTTCCCAAGCTGGAAAGCCTCGCACTGGAAGGGAGATCGTGTGGATATCCGTGGGAGGACATGACACAACTTTTGTAGAGGAAGGTGGCCAAACGAAGGTGCCATAAGTACGATGAGACTGGTCTAATAGGAATAGTAGAGGTACCACACCAGCATGAGGAGGTTGGATCAGTCTGTAGAGTCCCGATGCTCACAACCACATCCAATCACCCTGCTTGTGAGTAAGTCCTGAAACACAAGAGAAGGGGATTAAAAAATGGCACGAAAATACATATCCTTTGTATTCTGATTAATAGAAAACAAGTTTATATGAAAATCATGGGCATATAAAACATCCTACAGACGTATGTATGGCATCAAATGCACCTCCCCATGTCCTGTGATAAGTAAGTGAACCCTAATTGCAACGACGACCCATCTACCGAGGGGTATAGACCTATAAGACCTGAACTGGGCTCTATCTCCACACATATGGTGAGAAGCACTAGATTCCATGATCCACTATGTCATATCTGTACTACTACAACCGGTTAAAGAGTATGCAATACATGAGGAGCTCGAAGAGGCCCTAGTTGAAGCTGCAATATATGTGGATCATGTAGTGGTAGTGCCGGCCACTTGAGTCATGATCTCCCATATACAAGAAACAATGTCATCAAGGCATGGATCTGCATGAGGAGTTGTAGTGTCTGAAGGCTCAATCTGCTCTGTCACTCGAGCAGGTGTGGGGTATCCATGCGTCTAATAGCACGTGTCCTCAGAGTGTCCTGGACGATGACAATAGATGTAGGGACCATGCTGATGTCTACCACCTTTGCCACAGGGACTACGCCCTCTGAACTGAATCGAACCTCGTCTGCTGCGAGAAGCAACCATCGCTGGAGGTTGTGTTGTGGCAGCAGATGGAATAAGAAGCCTGTTGAGACAACTGTAAGCCTCCTCCATGGGAGGTATGGTCGCTCCAATAAGGAGCTGTGTTTGTGCTGCCTCATACTCTAGATCAAGCGCAACCACGAAAACTCCAACCATCATGGAGTTCATGTATGTCATCAACTGCTCTGTAGAGGTCGCAATCGGCATGAAGTTGTGAAGCTTCTCGAACATGCCACGAAGCGATGAGTAGAACGTGTGCAGTGGACAACCATTCTATTTTGCCATGTATATGTCAAACTAAAGCTGAAGAATCTTGACCTCTTTCTTCGCTTAGGCATAAATGGATGCCAGAATATCCCACACTGCCTTGGTGGTGGACTGGTTCACGATATCATTGGCTATCTCTGTGGTGAGGATCCCAGAGAGCCAAATACATGCATACACGTCATCTTGCTTCCATGGAGCATCGTCACTAGTCTTGTCTGTCGGTTTTGGCTTTGATAGAATGTGCTCCTTGTTGTTGCACTGCATAAGGGTTAGAAACTGCATAGACCACAATCACATACTTGATCCCATCCATCTTCATGATGGAAGCCAGACCCTTGAAGGCACCAAACTAAGAGAAGACATTACCCTTGTTTTCTGACATGAGATAAAGAATATTTGTTCTGCTACTATCAAGCATCTGCGTTCTGATAATGCGCTAGAGCTTTGCACTTTACAGCTATCTGAGTTTCTCAAGTCACTTGGTATTGTACACCAGACCTCGTGTGTCTACTATACATCTCAGCAGGACGGTGTTGCTGAGTACAGACATTGTCGTTTACTCTATATGACCAAAACCCTTCTAATTCAGAGTCGTGTTCCTCACTCTTATTGGGGTGATGCAGTTCTCATTGCTGTTAGTAAACTCTATACCATCCTCTATTTTGGGAGAAAAGGTTCCTTTCTCGAGTGCGTTTCCGGAGAAGGATTTGTTCTCCCTTCCACCTCGTGTGTTTGGATCTATGGAATTTGTTCACAATCTTTCGCTTGGTCGGGACAAGCTCTCCCCCAGAGCTGTCAAGTGTGTCTTTGTTGGCTTGTACCCAGAAAGGGTATTGTTGTTTTGATCTGCTTAGGCGGAAATCCTTTGTTAGTGTTGATGTTACATTCTTTGAGTCTGTTATGTATTTCTCTCCTATAGGTAACAGACTGGCCCCATCTGACTGTGATGAGGAGGTCTACAAGCATCCACCCTGCATACAGCTCTACCACCTCCTGCACATGCTCTACCACCTCCCTCACCACCACCTCCAGTGCCTACACCTGCTCTTGTGGTTGCCCCTAGACCACCACCCACCTTGACTTAGTTTTTACCACGTGTTTTTACTTGCATGTCTCGCTTTGTTCCCCCGTCTCACAGATCTTCCCCATCATCCAACACGCCTCAGGTATGTAATGAGCCCATTGTTTCTATTGATGATACTAATGAGTTGTTTATGCAGCAAGATTCCTTACAGGATGAGCAGGCTCCCTCTCAAGAGGGAAACTTATAAATTCAGAAGGCAGATGATCTCGATGTGCCTATTGCTCTGTGAAAACAAAGACGTGCTTGTGCTTCATATCCTCTTGCAGCCCAAGTTTCTTAGAGCAGACTTTCAGAGGATTTCAGGAGATATACCGTGGCACTTCCAGCCGTGGAGATACCACGGATGTATCAATGGGCCCTTCAGGACAGTCAGTGGCATCTTGCCATGGAGGAGGAGAGGGTCGCGCTACAATCACGTGGTACTTGGAGCCTTGTTTCAACTCCAATTGGCGCATCCATTGTTGAGTGCAAGTGAGTGTTCACGGTGAAGCATCGAGCAAATGACAGTGTACATCGCTACAAGGCGAGACTTGTGGCACATGGGTTCATTGAGATATATGGGGTGGACTATCAGGATACATTCTCTCCAGTGGCTAGGCACTCTACTCTGCATATACTTCTATCTGTTGCAGTGACATGGGAGTGGCCCCTCTATCAACTTCATGTGAAGAATGCTTTTCTCTATGGTGACCTATAGGAGGAGGTTTACATGCAGCAACCACCTAAGTTCGTTGATGAGGAAGAGTGTCAGAAGATTTGCAAGCTTCACAAAGGTGACCTATGGCCTTAAGCAAAGTCCAAAAGCATGGTTTCAAAGGCTCTCATACTTGATAGAGCAATAAAGGTTTGTGAGATCGACTGTCGATCATTCACTGTTTGTTCAGAAAACTCGAGGTACAGTTGTCATACTTGTGTATGTTGATGGTATCATTATTACAGGGGATGACGAGCAGGGCATCCAGGCTGCTAAGGATTTCCTAGGTCAGCAGTTTGTGACCAGGACATTGGTAGCATACACTACTTCCTTGGACTGGAGTTCGCCAGGAACCAGTGAGGTCTTGTGATGACTAAGAGGAAGTACATTATAGATCTTCTCTCTGAGACAGGCATGGCAGATTGCAGGCCCGCCACTACTCCTATGGACGCGAGCATGAATCTCTTTGATGATGACACTGAGGAGGTCAACAAAAGGAGGTACAGTGAGCTTGTTAGGAAGCTTCTTTATGTAACCATCACTATGCCGGATATATCCTTTGCAGTGAGCAAAGTGAGTCAGTTTATGGAGCAAACTAGACAAGCACATATGGATGTTGTCCATATGATTATGAGGTATCTGAAGGCCTCACTTGGCACTGGTTTTCTTTTCAGCAGGAGTGTATCCCTTGCAGTTACAGCTTGAGCAAACGCAGACTATGCAGGATGCCCTAAGGATAGGAAGTCTACCTTTAGCTTTGCAGTGTTCATAGGGAGTTCCTCGGTGTCATGGAGGAGCAAAAACCAGACAGTGATTGCCAGATCCATCGCAGAATCAGAATACATGGTCATGGCACAGGATAGCACAGAAATGATGTGGATAAGATCTGTTTTACTGACCTAACTGTTGAGGTGACTCTTCCCATGTACCTCCAATGCGACAAACAGGTTGCTCTCTTCATCGCCAACAACCCAGCCTTCCATGAGAGGACCGAGCATATCGAGGTAGACTGTCACTACACTCGAGATATGATATAGAAGAGCCTTATCTCCACTACTCATGTTAGCTCAAGAGATCGGACAACAGATGTACTTACCAAGGCCCTAGCTAGAGGGCCTTACCAGAGATGTTGTTCCAAGCTGAGCATGATTGATGTCTATGCTCCAGCTTGAGGGGGTGTTGAGATATTGTCTATCTTTTATCTCTTATATAATTTCTATTCTTTCTGTCTTCATTATGTAATTTACCCAACAGGTCTCTCCTCTATATAATAGAACCCTAAGGCATCATGAGAATACAATTCATTATTTTCCCTCAACAACGTTGGCGTAGAATTAGGGTTTCATGAAAAAGCCCTAGACTTTGATGATGATTTTCATAACTTGCATTGAACAAGAATATAACACTCGAACATTGCAGTATCTTTGAACAAAACTTGAATATGAAATAATAATTTTCAAGAACATGAATCCAAGAACCAAAACCGATCACGAAACAAGCTCAGAAGAAACCTAGAACTCGAACTTGAATCAATCACAAACATAAATAAAAACCTCAAGAATCAAACCCGCTTTGATACTATGTAGAAAATGATGGTGCGAAAGTGCAATATCAGATATAATAAAACAAACATAAGGAACACCAAGATTATAAGTAGAACCCTACTCCATAAGGAGCGGGACGAAAACATAGGAGAAGGCCTCTCAAGGGATGGGTATTTTGTTATTCCTCTCTCTCAAATGTTACAATGGGCGTGGGACTTCTTATATAGCCCACTGATAAACCTGAGTCCCGCCCACATTCGATGTAGGATCAAACCTACGGATGTATTATTGGACCCTGGAGGGATCCAATTATCCATCTATAATGACACAACCTCTAACATGATCCAATATCATTTCCACAAGCCATGAGTGGAATTAACTCTACTAAATGGTATGTCATTAGGGAGAAGAGGGTAGCTATGAGTGCAAACCAAGTATGGAACTTGGTAGATCTCTCTATCTGAAGGAGTAAAATCTATTGGTTGCAAATGGATTTTTTAAACTAAGACAGACTTGTTAAGAAAGACTTAGTGGACAACATTAAGAGGTATAAGACTGGACTTGTGGCTAAAGGTTTCACTCAAAAAGATGTCATAGTTTATCGTGATACTTTCGCTTGTGTATCTCAAAATGACTTATTATAGATTATCATGGTATTAGTAGCACAATTTAATCTAGAGTTACACCAAATGGACGCGAAAATTGCCTTTCTTGATGGAGATTTGGATGAGCATGTTTACAAGCAACAACCTGAGGGATTTATTTCAGAAAATGGCAAGTATTTGGTTTGTAAATTAAGGAAGTCTATATATGGACTAAAACAAGCATCTCATCAATGGTACATTAAGTTCAACAATGCAATAACTTCATTTGGTTTTGTTGAGAATATTATTGGTAATTGTACACGTTGAGAGTTATTTTATCTTTTACGATTCTTTGTATTTTCTTTCATTTTTGTCTCTATTATGTAATTTGCTCAACATGGTTTCTCCTCTCTCTATATAAGAGAACCCTAGGACCTCATTAATATGCAAGTCATTATTTTATCTCCACATGATATCAGAGCGACAGTCTTAAACTGGAGCATTGTTGCCTTAACCCCCTCCCCTACTTGTCGACCCCTTCTTCATAATCGCCCCTCATCGACACTTATCTAAGGGTCACCGCCTCGCGTGAGGCCCCAGTAGCAATTGCTACTCCTAGCAGGCCCCTCCGAATCACTGCAGACCCATCTCGAGGACTTCAGGCGACTGCTATCATGACTACCTTTTGTTGTGCCATCCTCTCGCGACAATCGACTGTTGTGGTCTTTCTGACCCTACTCTTGGCACTACCAGTGCCTCCGAGCACCCTTAAGGGCGTCGCCAACCCTCCGGCTACACCCTAGGTCGTAGCTAGCCCGTTGGTCGCTTCCTAGGGTTGTCGTCAGTCACTTGAGTCGCCTTAACATCACCTAAAATTCGTCAAACAGTCTGCTCTAGGCTCCATTATGCGTCCTAGAAAGACAACAAGGTTGATGGGCAAGGGTGTATGAGTCTACACATAACTGATTCCCTATATGTTCGTGTAGAAACATTCAGATCAATCTATAGTCCCAATCAAGTTTTGTACTAGCCTTTGTGCCATCATGTCAAGAAACAAGAATAACTTATCTTCCTTTGGTGCCTTCAAGGGCATGGCTTCCATTGTCAAGTTGGATGGGACCAACTATGAGTTGTGGTCTATGAGGATTATGACCATCATGTAGTGTAATAACAAGGAGCACATTCGAACGCAACCTGTGTCGGCAGACAAGACTGTGATGAATGCTTTGTGGAAGCAATACGCTGTATATGTGTGTGCATGGCTATCTAGTACTCTGATCACATGGATAACTAATAGCATCCTTCATCAGCCCGCTACCAAGGCAATGTAGGATATCCTCGCAACCAATTACTTTCAAGCGAGGAATGAGACATGCACCCGGCTTCTTACGGGTGTGTCTTTACCTCATATGGAGGAGACCTACAACAGACTCAGTAGGATCACGATTCATTCTGTGTCCACCACTCAGACCTCCTTTATGATGGCCGCAGCTCGCAGCAGAAGAGTTCCATCTCAGTTCATAGGATGGGGTGTCCGTGACAAAGGAGGTGCGCACCTATATCGCCATGCACATGTTGTCATTGTTCTTGTCATTCTAAGGTTACCTACAACCTGAAGCATGGTTATCTCGCTTCTGCTCGTGTTGCCAAGCAAATTGAGCCTCCTATTACTTCTGTTAATCAGAAGTTCGACGATCGTGTCTCCCGTCTGAGGAAGATTATGACTCCTACTGCCGCCAATATTTTTTTGAATAAGAAAACGGGGGAGCCCTCCCAAGACGGGAGTCACCGCACCAAAGTATTCATTAATAAGCGAGATGGTACATCAGTTGGATACCCAGAAATTGTACAAAGCATTACAGTGAGCAAGTACATTTTCAAAGTAAAACCGTTAACCCTTGAACGTGGTATCATTCCTGCCAAGCCAAAAAGCCCAGAGCGCATCAAAGGGTTTGGAGACATCACGGGATGACCCAAGATCGACTACCCAAATAGAACTCCAAAAATGCTCCGCATCGGATGTCCGAACCCACGGAAGCCCCAACGACTCCCACACATTTGCCGAAGACCTGCAGCCAAAGAAAATGCGGTCCGCATCCTCCACGCCGTCCTCGCATCTGTCACACATCATATCCGTCGCACCTAGTAGTCTGCCTCTTCTCACATTGTCACATATCCGGTATCTGCTTAGACACCAAAGAAAGACCTTAACCCGAGTAGGGATCTTAGCCGCCCAAATCACCTTCAAGTCAGCACATAGGTCTTCGTCTTGCTCCACCACACCACTACTCAGCTTCCTGTACGCAACCTTCACCGAGAACTTACCGTCTACCCATACAAAATGATCAGAGTCGCCTGACATCTCCCCGACCAGGGGAATCTTCGAAAGTAACCGCAAAAACTCTTTCATCCTCTGATCCGAGAGAGCAGTAAGGAACCTCGGCGTCCACGACCCAGAGTCAGCCACCTCCGCCACCCGTGCCCCCTGTCAACGGCTAACGCCATCAATCTAGGAAAACGGTAGGCCAACTCCCCCTCCCCCGTCCAGTCATCCTGCCAAAAGCGGAAAACTGCCGCCAATATTTATACTCCTTTTAGCTCTTCGGGTATATATTATGCCCTTGCAAGTTGTCACAAAGTAGATATGACAAAGTGGATTGTGGATTCCGGTGCATCTCATCATACGTGTAAAGACAGATCTCAGTTCATGTTCTACAGATCCTTACCCCCAGGCAGATCCTTTGTTATTGCATTTGGGACTCATCCCTATTACAAGACCACGACAAGGACCTCATACTATGATTCCAAGATACTTAGTATCTTAGGGTTGGGGTGCCTCCGTAGGCATGAGGTGAAGTTGATGCATTCTAACTAAGTTCCCAACACGTTCCTTTACAAACGATTCTCAAATCCATTTTATTTCACCAATTTAGTGTTCAGATAAGCCACTTTGTTTCCAACACAATCAATTTCGATGTAGACCTCCACAAGTAAGGTACAACGGGCCGAGACAAAATCATTTGAAAAATTGCTACACATCTGGAACTAAGGATTTGATTCTCAACTCATTAACATAGTCGGAAGACCTATGACTACCATCTGTTTTTCTTTGGACAAAGGATAAACCAATAAGAACACCTCCTTTGCCAATCATCTCTCAGAACTCCCATCATAGAACCAATACGAATAACTAACTCGAGTTATCAGACCTCATTAGCCACTTGTCTTAGTCGTATAACTGAAAGCGAAGACTAGACTACCAACCGTGCATCTCGAAAAGGCGTCGTCACACAACAACCCAGCAAGATATCAAGGCAGCATCGAGATCTATATGACACTGTCTATGTGTGTGCAGAATGTTCTTCATGCACCTGATTTCTTTATGACTTTATTATCTATTAGTCAGATTACCAAAGATCTACGTTGTCATACCATTGACTCCTCTTCTTTTGTATTTTAGGATATACTCACGGGCAGGGTGATTCTATGTAGTTGTGAGCAAGGGGTCTCTACAGATTGGTCCAATCTCCTTATGGTGGTGCCTCTTCGGTTCCCACTAAGTATGTCTCTCGATACATGTGACACCTTCGATTCCATCAACTTCCTATGCAGAAGCTGTGTAGAGTCCTCCCACATATCTCACCTCAGTCTACATTCAGTGTGAGGCTTGTCAGCTTGGGAAGCATCACTGCTTTAGTCTTTCTGCTCGTCAGAGTCATAGTAGTAGTTCTTTGCTTGAGCCCGTTCATTTCGATATCTAAGGTCCCAATTGTATTCCTTACCACCAAGGGCACATGTTCTTGTCATTGTCGACCACTATTCTAGACTCTCTTAGGTTTTTCTTCTGAAAAACAAGTCTAAGGCTGGGTATGTGATCCAAACTTCCATTAACGAGGTAAAGAACATTTTTTCTACCATTGTTAAATATGTTTGTTCAGACAATGCTTTGAATTTTCGTACATTGAGTTGTCTCAGTTCTTCAGGTCCCTTGGCACTATACATCAGACCTCTTGTGCGTACACTTCTCAGCAGAACAGTATTGCTAAACGCAAACATCGTCATCTTCTTGACATGACCAGGACCCTTCTGATCCAGAATCGTACTCCTCACTCTTTCTAGAGTGATGTGGTTCTCGCTGCCTGCTACTTGGTCAATCGTATGTCGTCTTCCAAGTTAGGTGAAAAGGTTCCTTTTTTTATTGTGTTTTCCGATAAGGATCTTTTCTCACTACCACCACGTGTCTTTGGTTCTGTAGCATTTGTGCATCAACTGACTCCTGGACATGACAAGCTCTCTCCCAGAGCTGTCAAGTGTGTTTTTGTGAGCGAATCTCGAACCTATAAACGATACCAGTGCTTAGATCATGTTAGACGAAAGTACTATGCTAGTGTTGATGTCACCTTTTTTGAGTTGGTCATGTCTTTTAAACCTACAGGTGATAGGTTGACTCCATCCGACTCCGGAGAGGAGGTCTACATGCCTCATATGCTACGACAACATATGGCTCCACCAGTTCCACCGCCACCTCCTATTATGATTGCTCCTCCGTCCCCACCTCATGCTACTTTGTTTCAATTTTTTCCACATTTTTACATCCGCAGGCTACCTTCTGTACCTCTTGCTCATGAACCTTCCCCATCATCCAGCATGCCCCCAGGTATAATCTGAGCACTTTGCTTCTGATGATGACACTGGTGATTTGTCTATACAGCAGGCTACTTTATAGGATGAGCAAGGTGCCTTTTCAGGAGGCTACTTAACAGGTTACCAATGGTACAGATGATCTTGATGTGCCCATTGCTCTATGGAAGCAGAGACATACGAGTATCACTTATCCTCTTGCTGCTCAAGTTTATTTGAGGCATCTTTCAGAGGATTTCAAGTGGTTTGTCGTGGGTCTATTAGCAGTAGATGTAACATCCATATCCTAACAAAACCGAACTCGTCCGATTTTGGGTCCAATGAACCCAATAATGTTGTCGGTCAATACTAAACAACCTAAAACGACCAAGTAATCATGAATCAAAAGTTGTTCGGGCAAAATCGACCAAAAATCGGTCTCTTAGTAATGCGCGCCGCGAAAAGCCGCGACGTAAATTTGGAAATCACGAAACGAACGGAGACCGTCAGGAGATCTGATTCGACGAAACAAAAGCAACGGAATTGACCGTTCGTCAATCGGAGGTCGTTTGATATTTTTAAATCACAAAATTTAATCTTAAACAAAAACCGTATCCGAAAATTTCGTGTATTCAAAACTCGATCGGAAGTTTATCAATATTATACTCATTTTGATCATCATTTTGAGACGGTCAAATCGAGATATTGTGCGTCGAAATCCAAGGTTCGATGCTCGAATACGGATGACTTTAACTTTTCAAATGAAAATAGGAAAAGGTAATAAATAATAAATAACTAAACCAATTTAAATAAATAATATTTACTTATGTTGTATGTGCGGTAGTACAGACTGTAGCCATTGACGGTTGGTTTTAAAAATAAAATAAAATAAAATAAAATATATACTTACAGCTGCCTGTCTCCTTTCCAGGACAGCTGCTCTCCCATATCTCTCCACTTGGCATTACTCCTGAACCCTTCCTCCTATATAAGAGCACACCAACCCCTCCATTATTTTCTACTTTCCCCCTCTAATTCCAAACGACGGAGCCCTCTATTCTCCTCTAAACTTTTCCTAAATTTCCATCCATTTTCTTCAAGAACAGCCCTGGGGTGTTTATGACTACAGATTTCAGTCCTGCATGCTTGTGAGCTCCCTCTTGAAGATCTAAATTACAGGTACATTCCCTCCCAATCCCTTTACTGCCATGCATGTATGATCTCCAACCCCTATTGTGTTTTTTTTGGGTTTTTGTACAAACAAACCAGTTCCTGTGCTGCCATATACATATTCTTACATATCTAAATCCCATATATTATAATTTTTTTATGGATTCAGTTCCCAATCTAATCTTCTGTAACTAAATACATTAATTCTTGTTATTAACTTAATGTCTCATGTAATATTGATTTCAAAATCTGCCTAGGGATACCGTGATATTAACTAATACTTGCTGAGAGTTTTGTTTAAGTAAAAAAAAAGAGCACTAACGGAGAACATGAAATCACCAAAAACAAATAAATAAATAAAGGAGCTCAACATAATATTGAAATTTCATAGTGATTTTAGAGGGATCGTTCCAGGAATAGGAGAGTTGAACAAGGGTGGCATGTAGAATTGCCCTCTTACATCTAATAGCATATAAAATTTGCCCATAATACATCCTTTCTAAGATCTAGGGCTCATGGAGATATTCCAAGTGAAGACTTCTTATACGGTAACACCCCAAACAAATGCTACGCTTATTCTGGTGCATGCTTATGCAGGAAAGTGTTATATAGATATGGATAACTTTAACATCCTTTATGGTGGACATTTTCCAAGACTATATATTCACTTAGCTTTTAGAGCCAGTTTATCTAGTCCATTTCCCATGTTGGGAGCCTAGATGGTTGCATTAGCTCCATTTTTGTTTAAAAATCCTTACACATACATAACTATCCTCAGCCACAATGGGTTTTAAACCAGAAAATACTGCAATTATATGAGCAGTTTTATATGTCAGAATAGTTACATTTCATCCATAGTTTCCTAGAATTATAGAATATATATGATAATACTTGTACTGCGTAGAGTTCGTGACTCTTAATCACATACTGTTTAGTAAAGAATAGGAGAGAGGTATTACAGTATTTAGACCTTTGAGAATTTCAGAATAAGCTCTACTGTATCTTCTTCGATTATTGTTTGATTTTCGAATTAAAATTCATATCAAGTTAGAAAGTCGGTTCTAGCATGGACCTGAGGTTGTAAATTGGTTAGTTAGCAAGAATCACATGCTTTTAGTTTAAGTTATCCCAGCCAAATGTGTGATAAAGGAGTCAAAAGATCAGACGGGTAGAATGATTTATTAGTTGAGGAAATGTTTCTGATTACATGTTTTGAGATTCATTCAGCTATATCCTTTTTGTTATAAAAGGATAAATAGAATCTGCTAATAAATCGACTGATTGATATACACACTTAGCTTATCAAAGGACATTGGTACTGGTTTATGGTTAGATAAAAATCAATAACATCAGATATAGTGCCGGTCGTGGTGCCCTTTTCACCTGACCGTGCGAGGGCGCGGTGACTCTCACCTGGGCGGAGGAAAGGAAGCCCAGTTAGGGCAGCGGCCGCTTAATGCGCGGGTCTAGGATCCCAGTCTTTTCACGGTTTTTACGCGAGCTCGCAGTGTTTTTACGCCCTCGTTGGGATCCTGACTTTAGACCAGTTCCGCTGACCCTGTCTTTAGGATACCCAGGCGGGGGATCCTTGTTTTTCAGTTTTACGTACGAGCTCGTCCGCCCGTACTAGTCGGGCAGTTTTCTAGAGCGACTTTTGTAGGGAGTCTCTCTCACCCGTCTCAGTGGCGTAGTTGGGGAATAGACCTATCCCTCTATTGGACCGCGCTTCCAATTAGAAGGCGAGACGGAAGAGCCATTTGTAGGTTTCTTCACCGCTTGAGTTACTTCGCCAACAGACTTGGCGATTCTACATCTAGATCATCCATATCTATATCTACATCATCTGGAGTTATATATATGAATCAATTGAAGTCAAGAATTGGAGAGATTATGATCAAAAGTTGAGATTACTAGAAAATGATATATATGTCTACACTCATATACTCATGAATATTCAACTACAACATAAATATGTCTTATGTGGGAAATGTTGGATTCTGGGGAAATCATTAGAAATACATTACAAACAACTTGAAACCTCTTTTTACTTATGCAAGTAGAAAAAAATGTGCTTGTTCTACCTTTCTACTTGCTCTCTTTTGCACATTAAATTACTTGTTATTTATTTTAAACTACGGGTTTGTATTCACGTTTGTGACTCCTCTTCTTCCTTGCACGCATGGCAGGAAAGGAGTCTGTTGTTCAGTAGCTATACATGATTCCAGGAGACAAGGTCTATGCTAGAATGTATGTGGTTTTTGTGACAGTTTTTAGTTTAAATTGCTATTGTAAATGCTATCTCTTTTGTATCACTTGGGATATATATTGTAATATGGAAGATGCTTGTGCAAGTTGTACATGAATATGAATATTAATGAACAAGAATTTTGGTGCCAATTGTATCTCTTTTACTTGTGGTTATGTTATGGATGTGAATGTCATGTGGATAATTAGCCGCGCGAAAATTTTTTCCCTACTTTTCTGCAACTTCAGGCGATCTCATGTGAATAATAGTGCGAGTGTGTGATTAACGGGTACCCGTATTCTGAGGAGTTCACAGTTTGGTATCAGAGCAGTGGTACCCCGATACGCACATTCGCGATATTACAATTCCGATCGCATTAAGTTCTCGGATAGCGACAGTCTTCCGACTTGTCGTGAGTTCGAGAAGGGAAATATGACATTCATATTCAATAACCACAGACGTCACCAAGTTCATTTATTTTCATCTTATATCCCAAGAAGAGAAAAGCATTTATGATAAATATCTGTCTAAGGCATTCTTATGACTAATTATGGTTCTTATGCAGAGCCATGGCATCTCGACCAGGTCAGGATACTTCTGATCAGCTGGCACGCATACTGAGCGCACTTACCTATCTTCAGCAGCAGCAGGCTGCTATGAGAGGCCAGCAGGAACAGATATTGGCCCAGCAGACCGAGATTGCTGACAGGCAGACGGACATAGAGATGAGATTTGAGGATCTGTCAGATTTCACGTACCATCCATCTCGGGATGGAACACGGCAGGACCAGCACCAGTCTGTTGAGGTGGAGCAGCCTCATCCTGACGATCCACTAGAGAGCATTCCAGAGCATGGAGCTGAGGAGGATGCAGACTTAGACAGGGAGCAGGACCCTGTTGACTTCGCTGGTGAGGATGCACATGAGTATTCAGTCATTCACAGGCACCAATCGGTCTTCACTTCTTACCAGCGGGCCAACATACCCCTGTTTGAGGGTACAGGTCCACCAGATGATGCTGAGCAGTGGCTGAAGAGAGTGACGAAGGTGATCAGGGCGATTCATGCGCCACGAAACACGTGGCTATCTTTCATAGAGTATTCACTGACAGACTTCGCCGAGCGATGGTGGGAGGCCGTAGTGTCCGAGTTAGGCCGAGAGCCTACTTGGAATGATTTCGAGACGAGGTTCAGATCCCACTTCTTTTCTGCGAAGTGGAAGGAGTCCCAGCGCCGACTGTTTGCAGAGCTTCGTCAGGGACAGATGACAGCCAGGGATTACTTTATCAGATACACAGAGTTGTCGCGACATACACGAGCAACTGGCGCATTTCCAGAGGAGAATCTGGAAAAGTTCATTGGCGGCATGCGAGAGGAGGTGCAGGAGAAGCTAGCAGGGCTACACATCACTTCCATCTCCGAGGCTACCGATGCTGCGGAGAAGTTCGAGGACATCAGGGGGAGACGTTTCGGGAGCTCGTCTGGAGCACCGCCCAGACCGCAGCGATCTTTTGGACTGATACGTCGACCGTTTCAGCAGCAGAGGTCAGACAGACGATTCCGACCCACAGGTTCGTCCTTCACAGGCAGTGTTCGCTCTTCTCCATCGACTACTCTAGGAGGAGCACTCGCCGGACGTGGCACAGAGTCCGCTCGACCATCTGGGTCGCAGCGAGCAGATAGACCACCTGCAGGACCAGCTCGGAGCACAGGCACAGCTACTCCACCTACCAGGCCAGTCAGATGCTATCGATGTCACGAGTGGGGACATTACCGAGCACAGTGCCCACAGGCTTCTGGCGAGCCTCAGCCACAGCCTTTACAGCCACAGCCTTTACAGTCACAGCCTCAGACCCAGCGTTCAGGGAATTTCCGTGGTAGGAACTCCAATTTTAGGCGACAGCAGCAGAGACAGACGCAGAGTGTGGCGGGATATAGTGCTGCATCAGCCAGGCAGGGACAGTTACATGCCGTTACTGAGGAGCAGGCACGTTCAGCGGCTACTGTGGTGAAAGGTATGGTCTCAGTCTTGGGCCGACCTTTCCATGTTTTATTCGATTCCGGCGCGACACACTCTTTCCTTGCTTCGAGGTTGCTTGTTTCTTTAGATAGAGTTGCAGAGACGCTATCGTCTCCATATCACATACGAGGGTCAGGTGGCCAGTTGTTTATTATTTCACTGATCGTCAGGCACTTGCCCGTACTGATTGGCGGTCATGAGATGATCGCAGATTGTCTACTTCTGCAGCTTGATGAGTTCGACTTGATTTTGGGCATGGATTGGCTATCTACTCATCATGCACTAGTTGATTGCTTTAGGAAGACGGTTGTCTTCAGGATTCCTGATATACCCGAGTTCACCTTTGAGGGTACTATACATAACTCCACCATGGAGTACATTTCAGTGTTGTGAGCCAACGACTTGTCGATCAGGGTTGTGATTCATACCTTGCATTTGTTCGGGAGGTATCTGATCAGGAGCCGATGATACAGGACATCCGAGTAGTATCAGAATATCCAGATGTCTTTCCTGATGTGCTACCAGGGCTACCTCCTGAGAGAGAGATCGAGTTCGAGATCACCTTGCTACCAGATACACAGCCGATCTCTATGGCACCATATCGCATGGCACCAGCCGAGTTGAGGGAGTTGAAGGTGCAGTTGCAGGAGTTACTTGATTTGGGATTCGTGAGACCGAGCACTTCACCTTGGGGTGCTCCGGTTCTATTTGTCAAGAAGAAGGATGGATCCATGAGACTGTGCATCGATTACCGGCAGCTGAACAAGAAAACAGTGAAGAACCGTTATCCTTTGCCACGCATCGATGATTTGTTTGACCAGCTCCAGGGATCTTCTGTTTTCTCGAAGATCGATCTTCGCTCAGGCTACCATCAGCTGAGGATTCGTGAGTCAGATATTCCGAAGACAGCCTTCAGGACTCGTTATGGACACTACGAGTTTGTGGTGATGTCGTTTGGGCTCACCAATGCACCTGCGGCTTTCATGGATATGATGAACCGTATCTTCCGTCCATACTTGGACAAGTTTGTAGTGGTGTTCATCGATGATGTGCTCATCTATTCACGGAATGAATGGGATCATGCGAATGATCTACGGATTGTTTTGGACACATTGCGAGAGCACAAGCTATATGCCAAGTTGAGCAAGTGTGAGTTCTGGTTATCCCAGGTCTCATTTTTGGGACACATCATTTCTGGAGCAGGTATCGCGGTTGATCCTGCAAAGATAGATGCAATTATGTCTTGGGAGCAGCCCAAGACAGTCACTCAGATTCGGAGCTTCCTCGGATTAGCGGGCTATTACAGACGTTTTGTCAGCGGATTTTCACGCATTGTTCGTCCTCTAACACGACTGACGCAGAAGGGAGTTCCATTCATTTGGGACGATTCATGTGAGCAGGCCTTCCAGACACTGAAGGAGAGATTGACTACAGCGCCTATTTTTGCTCTTCCTTCAGGCACTCAGGACTATGCAGTCTACACAGATGCATCTGGAGAAGGTCTAGGAGCAGTGTTGATGCAGAGAGGACAGGTGATTGCTTACGCATCACGGCAGTTGAGACCGCACGAGCAGAACTACCCCACACATGACTTGGAGTTGGCGGCAGTTGTTTTCGCTTTGAAGATCTGGCGTCACTACCTATATGGAGTGAACTTCGAGATTTTCACAGATCACAAGAGCCTAAAGTACATCTTTGATCAGAAGGAGTTGAACATGAGACAGCGCAGATGGCTCGAGCTGCTGAAGGATTATGATTGCACGATCTCTTACCATCCCGGTAAGGGAAACGTGGTGGTTGATGCACTTAGCAGGAGAGCGCATGCTGATGGTACGGCAAACTGGCTATACACGTGGGATACGCTTGCAGCTTTGACCGATTGGCATCCTCAGGAGAGCGCATCCATTTCTATCGCTGTACCTCCACGATACAGCAGTCTTTGGGATCGTATTGTAGATGGACAGAAGACAGAACCTTGGATCCGAGATAGATACATGCGCGCCATCAAGGACGAATTTGATGATTTTGTCGTGACAGAGTCTATTTTATGGAAGGCAGGAAGGGTCGTTATACCCAATGACGAGCAGCTTCGCAGAGACATTTTGGACGAGGCACACAGTTCACGGTTATCTATCCATCCAGGTAGCACGAAGATGTATCGTGATCTGCGTCGACATTTCTGGTGGGATGGAATGAAGCGCGATGTGGCGCTACATGTTAGCAGATGCATGACGTGTCAGATGGTCAAAGCTGAGCACAGGAGACCACCAGGATTACTGCAGTCTCTCCCCATTCCCGAGTGGAAGTGGGAGAGCATTTATATGGATTTTGTCACAGGTCTGCCAAAGACACAAGGTGGCCATGATTCTATATGGGTCGTTGATAGGTTGACCAAGTCAGCCCATTTTATACCTGTCAACACGACTTACACTCCATCCAGATTGGCCAAGCTGTATGTACAGAACATCATCAGACTGCATGGTATACCACGTGAGGTGGTGTCTGACAGGGATTCGAGATTTACTTCACATTATTGGCATCAGTTCATGTCGGCACTACAGACAGAGCTGAAGATGAGTTCTGCATATCATCCACAGACTGACGGTCAAAGTGAGCGCACCATTCAGACGCTTGAGGATCTACTTCGTGCATGCACTTTGGAGTGGAAAGGGTCCTGGAAGGACCATTTGTCTTTGGTGGAATTCACGTACAACAACAGCTATCACTCCAGTATTGGCATGGCACCCTTCGAAGCCCTATACGGGCGGAGATGCCTCACACCTCTCAGTTGGCGTGAGGTAGGTGATCATGCTTTATATTCCGTGGATCTCTTGGAGGAGACCGCGAGAGCTGTTGATCTTGTGAGACGGAGGCTTCTGACGGCACAGAGCCGCCAGAAGAGTTATGCAGATCGTCGGAGGAGAGACTTAGAGTTCCAGGTAATCTAATTATTTCTTCTTCATCTATGACATATATATATGTCCAAATTAATCTCATATTAATGACACTCCTATCGATTATAGGTTGGAGATTGGGTATTTCTCCGTGTATCTCCCATGAAGGGAGTACAGAGATTTGGTGTTCGTGGCAAACTGGCGCCGCGATATGTTGGACCTTTTGAGATTCTGGCTAGAGTAGGGAAAGTGGCATACCGAGTAGCCCTTCCTCCACATCTTTCAGCTATTCATGATGTTTTCCACATATCCAATCTGAGGAAGTATGTCCACGACCCTCGACACATTATCAGTTACGAGAATCTCGATGTAGAGCCGGATCTGACTTATGAGGAGAAGCCGGTTCAGATACTTGACCGTGCTGTGAAGAAGCTTCGCAACAAGGAGATTTCATTGGTCAAGGTTTTGTGGCACCGACACGGCGTCAAAGAGGCGACGTGAGAGACCGAAGCTGACATGCGGGCACGATACCCGCAGCTTTTCTGAGGTAATAACCGAAGCAAGCTTTTATAATAAATTATTTGTTCAAATATAGCTTATTTTCTCTTTGAGGTTTTTATGGGTGCAAAACCCTTTGAGGTTTTTATGGACATATGAAATCCCAACAAGATACTTAATGACCTTGACTCGAGTCTCGAGGACGAGACTCCCTTTGAGGTTTTTATAATTGTAACATCTATATCCTAACAAACCCGAACTCGTCCGATTTGGGTCCAATGAACCCAATAATGTTGTCGGTCAATACTAAACAACCTAAAACGACCAAGTAATCATGAATCAAAAGTTATTCGGGCAAAATCGACCAAAAATCGGTCGCTTAGTAATGCGCGCCGCGAAAAGCCGCGACGCAAATTTGGAAATCACGAAACGAACGGAGACCGTCAGGAGATCTGATTCGACGAAACAAAAGCAACGGAATTGACCGTTCGTCAATCGGAGGTCGTTTGATATTTTTAAATCACAAAATTTAATCTTAAACAAAAACCGTATCCGAAAATTTCGGGTATTCAAAACTCGATCGGAAGTTTATCAATATTATACTCATTTTGATCATCATTTTGAGACGGTCAAATCGAGATATTGTGCGTCGAAATCCAAGGTTCGATGCTCGAATACGGATGACTTTAACTTTTCAAATGAAAATAGGAAAAGGTAATAAATAATAAATAACTAAACCAATTTAAATAAATAATATTTACTTATGTTGTATGTGCGGTAGTACAGACTGTAGCCATTGACGGTTGGTTTTTAAAAAAAATAAAATAAAATAAAATATATACTTACAGCTGCCTGTCTCCTTTCCAGGACAGCTGCTCTCCCATATCTCTCCACTTGGCATTACTCTTGAACCCTTCCTCCTATATAAGAGCACACCAACCCCTCCATTATTTTCTACTTTCCCCCTCTAATTCCAAACGACGGAGCCCTCTATTCTCCTCTAAACTTTTCCTAAATTTCCATCCATTTTCTTCAAGAACAGCCCTGGGGTGTTTATGACTACAGATTTCAGTCCTGCATGCTTGTGAGCTCCCTCTTGAAGATCTAAATTACAGGTACATTCCCTCCCAATCCCTTTGTTGCCATGCATGTATGATCTCCAACCCCTATTGTGTTTTTTTTGGGTTTTTGTACAAACAAACCAGTTCCTGTGCTGCCATATACATATTCTTACATATCTAAATCCCATATATTATAATTTTTTTTATGGATTCAGTTCCCAATCTAATCTTCTGTAACTAAATACATTAATTCTTGTTATTAACTTAATGTCTCATGTAATATTGATTTCAAAATCTGCCTAGGGATACCGTGATATTAACTAATACTTGCTGAGAGTTTTGTTTAAGTAAAAAAAAGAGCACTAACGGAGAACATGAAATCACCAAAAACAAATAAATAAATAAAGGAGCTCAACATAATATTGAAATTTCATAGTGATTTTAGAGGGATCGTTCCAGGAATAGGAGAGTTGAACAAGGGTGGCATGTAGAATTGCCCTCTTACATCTAATAGCATATAAAATTTGCCCATAATACATCCTTTCTAAGATCTAGGGCTCATGGAGATATTCCAAGTGAAGACTTCTTATACGGTAACACCCCAAACAAATGCTACGCTTATTCTGGTGCATGCTTATGCAGGAAAGTGTTATATAGATATGGATAACTTTAACATCCTTTATGGTGGACATTTTCTAAGACTATATATTCACTTAGCTTTTAGAGCCAGTTTATCTAGTCCATTTCCCATGTTGGGAGCCTAGATGGTTGCATTAGCTCAATTTTTGTTTAAAAATCCTTACACATACATAACTATCCTCAGCCACAATGGGTTTTAAACCAGAAAATACTGCAATTATATGAGCAGTTTTATATGTCAGAATAGTTACATTTCATCCATAGTTTCCTAGAATTATAGAATATATATGATAATACTTGTACTGCGTAGAGTTCGTGACTCTTAATCACATACTGTTTAGTAAAGAATAGGAGAGAGGTATTACAGTATTTAGACCTTTGAGAATTTCAGAATAAGCTCTACTGTATCTTCTTCGATTATTGTTTGATTTTCGAATTAAAATTCATATCAAGTTAGAAAGTCGGTTCTAGCATGGACCTGAGGTTGTAAATTGGTTAGTTAGCAAGAATCACATGCTTTTAGTTTAAGTTATCCCAGCCAAATGTGTGATAAAGGAGTCAAAAGATCAGACGGGTAGAATGAATTATTAGTTGAGGAAATGTTTCTGATTACATGTTTTGAGATTCATTCAGCTATATCCTTTTTGTTATAAAAGGATAAATAGAATCTGCTAATAAATTGACTGATTGATATACACACTTAGCTTATCAAAGGACATTGGTACTGGTTTATGGTTAGATAAAAATCAATAACATCAGATATAGTGCCGGTCGTGGTGCCCTTTTCACCTGACCGTGCGAGGGCGCGGTGACTCTCACCTGGGCGGAGGAAAGGAAGCCCAGTTAGGGCAGCGGCCGCTTAATGCGCGGGTCTAGGATCCCAGTCTTTTCACGGTTTTTACGCGAACTCGCAGTGTTTTTACGCCCTCGTTGGGATCCTGACTTTAGACCAGTTCCGCTGACCCTGTCTTTAGGATACCCAGGCGGGGGATCCTTGTTTTTCAGTTTTACGTACGAGCTCGTCCGCTCGTACTAGTCGGGCAGTTTTCTAGAGCGACTTTTCTAGGGAGTCTCTCTCACCCGTCTCAGTGGCGTAGTTGGGGAATAGACCTATCCCTCTATTGGACCGCGCTTCCAATTAGAGGGCGAGACGGAAGAGCCATTTGTAGGCTTCTTCACCGCTTGAGTTACTTCGCCAACAGACTTGGCGATTCTACATCTAGATCATCCATATCTATATCTACATCATCTGGAGTTATATATATGAATCAATTGAAGTCAAGAATTGGAGAGATTATGATCAAAAGTTGAGATTACTAGAAAATGATATATATGTCTACACTCATATACTCATGAATATTCAACTACAACATAAATATGTCTTATGTGGGAAATGTTGGGTTCTGGGGAAATCATTAGAAATACATTACAAACAACTTGAAACCTCTTTTTACTTATGCAAGTAGAAAAAAAAATGTGCTTGTTCTACCTTTCTACTTACTCTCTTTTGCACATTAAATTACTTGTTATTTATTTTAAACTACGGGTTTGTATTCACGTTTGTGACTCCTCTTCTTCCTTGCACGCATGGCAGGAAAGGAGTCTGTTGTTTAGTAGCTATACATGATTCCAGGAGACAAGGTCTATGCTAGACGGTATGTGGTTTTTGTGACAGTTTTTAGTTTAAATTGCTATTGTAAATGCTATCTCTTTTGTATCACTTGGGATATATGTTGTAATATGGAAGATGCTTGTGCAAGTTGTACATGAATATGAATATTAATGAACAAGAATTTTGGTGCCAATTGTATCTCTTTTACTTGTGGTTATGTTGTGGATGTGAATGTCATGTGGATAATTAGCCGCGCGAAAATTTTTTCCCTACTTTTCTGCAACTTCAGGCGATCTCATGTGAATAATAGTGCGAGTGTGTGATTAACGGGTACCCGGATCCTGAGGGGTTCACAGTAGATATCCCACGGACACATCAGGAGGCTATGCGAGATAGTCACTGGCGTCTTGCCATGAAGGAGGAGATGGTCGCGCTATAATCACGTGGCACTTGGAGCTTGGTTCCTTCTCCTCCAAGGGATTCTATGATTGGATGCAAATGGGTGTTTACAGTGAAACATTGTGTAGATGGTAGCTGTTAGAAAATAAGAATGCGGAAGCGTATCAGAGAAATAAAGATAAAAGAAGAATAAACATCAGGATTTTACGTAGAATCCTACTCCCTAAGGAGCGGGATGAAACTACGGGAGAAGGCCTCAAAGGGCCATATGCTTCATTGTTTTTCCTCATCTGATGGAGGTCTGGGGCTCCTTACATAGCCTCCACAGAGCCTCTAAGTCCCACCACTGGTAGATGTGGGACTAAACAATGGATGAGGTAAATGGATCCTGGAGGTATCCATTTACCCATCTACAACTCAACCTGCGCACAACCAAATGCTCCAACACTCCCCCTTAAGCTGGAGCATGCAATGCTCAGCTTGGACAAAAAGAAAGAAACTCAACTCATAATACATGACATTACATATAATATCAACTCAACGCGCACAATTGTCGGTTGTTGCCGAGGACGTTGCTTCTCATGACGTGCATGTGAAGAGGACGACCGGGCTGGAGTGAGTCTGGAGAAGTCTCCTCGTCAGAGAACTGGGTCTCTCCCATCTGGCTCAATGAATGGTACTCTAATTTGAAGTCCCTGTGATACCACATGAAAACCCTTGCCCACATGGCATAGGGAATGATCCTCTACTATGAAGTCCCTATGGCTCATGAAAACTCTGGCCGAAACAACAAGAATGATAGGGACCACAAAACTGAAGAAGGTCGTGCGTCACTGCAGACTCGGAATCAATCGTCAAGTTTGAACATCTGAACTGTAGAGTCTGAGCAACCGGCTGGCCATGCAATCTGGACTGGAGAATATGGATCTGAATCATCCGACAATCTGGCCTGTAGAACTCTACACAATACTCCCCCTTTCTCCCATACTGGTCGGACTGACAATCTGGCCTGTAGAACTCTATACAATACTCCCCCTTTCTCCCATACTGGTCAGACTAGCAATCGTCAAACAAGTTGGGAGAAGACAATAAAATGGAGAGAACAAAAACCAATAAGCTGATTATTTTTTTGGCTTTTCTTGCATTTTTTTCGACTATTTTCATTTTTTTAAAACAAACATAACACACATTTCTTATTTATTTTGAAATCATTTTTTAAGCCGTTCAATCCCCCTTTTCTACGGCTTGTCTTTTTCTTTTTTTTAAAAAAAATGCGTACTTCTCAATTGTACACGCCTTTTTTTCTTCAAATCGGATTTTTTAATGGGCACCTCTTTTTTTCTTACCCCCCTTCTTTTTTTCTCAAACAAACATAGGCCCATTTGGGGCCTTTTTCTTCTTTTCTCTTCCCTCATTTTTTTAATGCCCAACTGGGCCTGGGCCTTACTATAAAAGCACATTTTTTTTATTTTATAAAGTCGAGTCTTCGAGCCCTAGGGTTCCATGATGGGAACCCATCCTTTCTTCGTCGCCCCGCCTGGAAGAGGAGCTCGGGGAGGCGTCGCCCGAAGGAGATCCTGGATAGGAGTTGCAGGCAATGCTGGGGCGCACGAGGAGGGGGCATGAGGCTTGTGCGATGGGGCCTGGAGGTCGATGGAAGCGGTCCTGTAGAGAGTCGCTCGGGCTTCTTCGCGCACGGAGAGGAGGTCCGGAGGGGAGCGGCATACGGGAGGAGTTGGCTCCGCCATTGCTGGAGGAGCAAGTTCCCTGGAGGGGTTTTCGTCGTCGCCCGAGATGGAGGAACTGTTGGGCTGCATCGCCCAGCCTGGATGGATCGGTCGCCGCCAGGTGTCGTCTGCTGCTGGGATCAGAGCAGGGGCCTAGGTAGTATCGCTTGCGTGCCTGCACGCCTTGGAGGAGTTGCGAGGCTACGTCAGAAGAGGGTTACCGCCTGGAGCCATCGCCTCGCCGCCAGGACTTGTTGGAGGCGAGGAGGAAAGGGTGGATGCCGCCGATCCGGAGTAGCGGTGCGAGGTGCGTGCGACCTCGAGCCTGAAGGAGATGAGCGTAGGAGGTGCTGGCGAAGGAAATGCACATCCTGCATGCTTGGCGGTGCCGATTAGGTTGCGCAAGTTTCTTCTGCGTGTGATGCACATGATGCGCCTGCCGCCAAGGAAGTCTGGAACATGGATAAGGGTTTCACGACCCTTGATGTTGCGCCGTCAGAGGAGAAGTGGCTAGAATCAGAGAATAGTGATCCCAGATCTATGGTTCTGGAGATGAACCCTAGTACATATGAGTGACACATGAATCTGGATAGGGCGACATCGAGTCTCTGTCGCCTGGATCTGAACAGATCTTTGAACAATAGTTGAGCATGATAATCTTCAGGAACAATCGAATCTCGAATAAATCTGATAATCGAATTTCGAATAAACAAAACTATAAAATTCTCGAGAATCAACCTGCCTCTGATACCATGTTAGAAAATAGGAATACCGAAGCGTATCAGAGAAATAAAGATAAAAGAAGAATAAACATCGGGATTCTACGTGGAACCCTACTCCCTAAAGACTGGGATGAAACCACGGGAGAAGGCCTCAAAGGGTCATTTGCTTCATTGCTTTTTCTCGTCTAATACAGGAGGTCTGGGACTCCTTATATAGCCTCCACAAAGCCTCCAAGTCCCACCACTGGTAGATGTAGAACTAACACTGGATGAGGTAAATGGATCCTAGAGGTATCAATTTACCCATCTACAACTCAACATGCGTACAGCCAAATACTCCAACAGTAGCATTGATCGCTAGATGCTAGGCTTATGGCTTCACCCAGACTTGTGGCTCAAAACAAGTTCTTTCCCGTGAGGTGCCATTCTACTCTTAGGGTCCTTTTGATTGCAGACGTACAGGATTGGTATTTGTCCTAGTTTGATGTGAAGAATGCATTTATATATGGTGATCTGCAGGAGGAAGTCTACATGCAGCAACCACTTGGGTTTGCTGCTGAGAGAAAGTGTCAAAAGGCTTGCAGACTTCATAACGTTATCTATGGCCTTAGGCAAAATACCAGAGCATGGTTCTAGAAGCTCTCGAACTTGATATAACAGCAGGGTTTCATGAGATCGACTATAGATCACTCGGTGTTTGCTCAGAGGGCCCAGAGAGATATTGTTGTTATACTGGTCTATAATGATGATAACATTATTACAAGAGATGATATGCAGAGCATTAGCACGACTAAGGAGTTCTTGGACAACAGTTTATCACTAAGGATCTTGGCGATTACGATACTTCCTAGGGCTTGAGTTCGCTAGGAATCAACGGGGTCTTGTGATGACTTAGAGGAAGTATGATATTGATCTCCTCTCTGAAACAGGCATGGCAGATTGCAGACCTGCCACTACTCCCATGAATCCTAGCATGAAGCTATATGATGATGATACTGGAGAAGTGGACAAGAGGAGATACATGGAGCTTGTAGGGAAGCTCCTCTATGTGAGCATTATCAAGCCTAACATATCCTTTGTCGTGAGCAAAGTTAGCCATTTTATGGAGCAGCTGAGATAGGCACCTGTGGATGTGGTTCACATGATTCTGGAATATCTAAAGATGTCTCTAAGTACAAGATTGATCTTTAACAGAGGGACATCCCTCACCATTACAGCATGTGTATATGCAGATTACGCAGGATGCCCCAAGGACAGGAAATCTACCTCATGCTTTGCAATGTTCATAGGGAGTTTTTGGTGTCATGGAAGGGCAAAAAGCATACTACAGTTGTCAAATCGAGTGCAGAGTCGGAATACAGAGCCATGGCACAAGGGAACACTGAGATGATGTGGGCCAAACCCGTTCTGACTGACCTAGCCATTGATGTGCCTCTTCCCATGCATCTACAATATGGCCACCGTACTACTCTTTTCATTACCAACAATCACGCTTTCCATGAGAGGACCAAGCACATTGAGGTAGATTATCACTACACACGAGACACGATTCAAAAGGGCTTTATCTCTACTTCCCACGTTAGCTTAGGGGAACATACATCAGATGTTTTCACCAAGGCTCTAGCCAGAGGGCCATTTCAGATGTGTTGTTCCAAGATGAGCATGCTTAACATCTATTCTCCATCTTTAGGGGGGAGTGTTGAGAGTTATTTTATTATTTATTATTTTATGTATTTTGTTTTCTTTTCATTTCTATTATGTAATTTACCCAATAGGGTTTCTCCTCTCTATATACGAGAATCCTTGGGTCTCATGAATATGCAAGTCATTATTTTCTTTACACAATTACTAATTGACAATAGTGTACTTAAATGCTTTGATGAAGCACTACATGGTGAAATAAGAAAGTAACAAGAGTTAGCCATGAAGGATGACACAGAGTCCTTCACAAGCAACCAAACTTGGGAATTAGTTCCTTTACCAAGAGGAATAAGTCCATGCATAAGAAGTGTGTTTACAGGTTAAGGAAGTTGTTGATGGCGTCATCGGATACAAATATTAACTTGTATCAAATAGGTTTCAACAAAAATCAGGAGTTTATAAGATATTTGCACCAATTGTTGATGTCTCAACCATCAGAGCATTATTGAGCATCGTTGCATGGAGCAATTTGATGTTAAGATAGTACTCTTCATGGAGATCTTGAGGACATCTACATACAACAACATAAGGCTATATAGCCATTGAAAAAGAAGACATTTTATGCAAGCTCCGAAAAAAAATTATGACTCGAAGCAGGCACAGAACAATATATAACGAAGTTTGATGATTTAGTGATAAATATTAAATTCTGCATGTATCATGCAAACTAGTGCTACTACTTCAAGAAGCTCGATATGTCTTACATTATTTTACATGTATATGTCATGACATGCATAGTGCATGCTTTAGCAATAAAGAGATAACGAATCTCAAGGTAGTATTATCCAAGGAATTTGATATGAAGAACTTGGAATCTGTAAAAAAAGATCTTTGGAATGCGAATCATATAATATGTGGTGAATAAGAAGATGAAATTGTCACAAAAGCTACTTAAAAGGTTTCATTTAGGAATTGCAAAACCTACATATACACCTTTAGGGAGGCACTTCAAACTCTCACAGGAGAAGGAAACTGCTAAAAAAGAGGAGAGTACATATCTAAAGTACTCATATCAATTTATTGTTGGTAGTTTTATGCATGCAATAGTTTACATGAGACCTAACATCTCCCATGCAGGAGTTGTGAATAAATTCATGTAAGGAATACTAGGGAGCTATGTCATGGATTCTACAATAACTAAGAAGTACCTTGAACATTGCACTATAATATGGAAACACTAACATTTGTATTTGATGTTGTGCAAACTCGAGTTTTGCAAAAGACATCGAGATTCGACAAGATGTTGAGCATAACAATATATCTTTATCTTGGGGATTGGAGCCGTCATTGTCAGTTGGTTCTTCAGATTACAGAAACAGTGACCATCTATACCACAGAGTTAGAACATGTGGAAGACACTGAAGCTTGCAAAAAATGATATGCTTGAAGGGTTTGATGTTACTAACAACTAAATAAAGAAAGTGAAGATTGTCAACTACTCAGTGACAAGCAAAATACAATTCCTCTTGCAAAGAATTATGTCTTTCATTCAAGGACCAATAACATTTGACGTAAAGCCGCATTTCATTCGGACACGATTAGACGATGGTCAGTTTGACTCGACGAAGAATCATATATTGATCACCAAGTTCATTTTAGTGGAGAAGTTAGAGGCATGTTCAGCTTCGGTTGGTCTTTAAGCATAGAAAACAAGGCGAAGCTCGCACCAGCACCATTGATATTGATCGAGCATAGAGTCAGCTTGTAGTCTTAATTAGAAATTAGCTCCAAACAGGAGATTGTTGAGATTTATCTTGTAAATACTAATTGACTGCATACATGTATGTTGGTAATTTCACGTGTCCAACTCTATGTGACCCTTGCCTTGTGATATAAATAGGTCCTTGAGGCAACCATTAATTTTAACCAAAACATATTCATGAGAATACAAAGAGAGCTTAGTGTGAGTAAGTTGAATAGGGACATTGTTGAACCATAACAATCTTTGTAATGTGCAATTATGTGTGTTTCTATTTTCCCATCAATTTCTACTTGTGATTGTTGAGAGGATCCATTTCCAAAATTTCTCTTCCTCAATACAAAGCCCACGGATGTTATTGCGTATGTTGATGCTGACTATGTTTGGTTCCCCAATGAACAAAAATCCATTTTAGGATTATATGTTTTCATATAGGACAACCTAATCACATGAAAGAGAAACATACTATTGTTGCTCAGTGTAGTGTTGAGTCTTGTTGAAATAAGAATGCGGAAGCGTAATCAGAACAAAGAACATAAAGAAAGAATAAAAATACGGAACACTCGGATTTTACATGGAACCCTACTCCCTAAGGAGCGGGATGAAGCCACGGGAAAATGCTTCAAAGGGTCGAATATCCTATTGAAGTTTCTCAATGAATACAGGAGGTGTGGGGCTCCTTGTATAAGGCCCACAAACATACTGAATTTCCACAATAGTAAATGTGGGACTAAACATGAGTGGGGGAGGAATTGGATCTTAGACGCATCTATTACATACTCGAACACTCCCCCTCAAGCTGGAGCTGAGAAAGCTGCAACTTGCAATAAAAGAAAAAATATACAACACATCTTTACTCAATATATGAGAGAGACGGGGATAGAGACACCCACTCGGACGAGGATAGAGACACCCGATTTGAAGAATCATTGCTGGTAGAAGACCTCGCTCGAAGACATGTTTGTGACTTTCAGGTTACCGAGAAATAGCCTCATTTGTGTATGCAGTAGTCACTGCGATACCATGTCGTACCTGGAGAAGAGTCGTTGTAGAAGAAGAAAGTCCATCGCAGAGTAGTAGTCAGTGATAGAGACACCCCAAAAAAGCTGTCGATGATCGGTGAAGACGGTTGATAGCATTAGAAATCTGGAGTGTCGATCTGTTAGTCAGAGACATGACAATAAAAGTCATGTAGATCAATTTCAAGAAGAAGAATATATGCCCTATATAATTCCTCCCTTTCTCTCATACTTGATAAAAGAAGAGCATGAATCATTAAGTCGGAGCAACCAAAAACAAAACATGCATTTTTTCTTTCTTTTTTGTGCTTCTTTTTTGCATAAAACGTTACTTTTTTGTAGTCATCTTTTTTTCAGCTATTATTTTTTTGCTCTTGCATGGCTTCTTTTTGTACGATAGCCCCTTTTTTCAAAATAACCAATTGGTCCCAAAACATTTGTTTATTCTCAAAACCTCTTTTTTTTCTCCCCGGCCCCTTCTTTTAAGTCAGTCATCTGTTTTTCGTGGCCTAACTTTGGACCCAAAACATTCATTTTTTTCTTTTGGCAACAACCCACAATTGGACCTGAAATAATCACCTCTTTTTTTAATCCGTTGCAATGGCCAACTTGGAGCCCAAGTTTTCTGTTTAGTGTTCCCATTGGGGGAGCTCTCTCTCTCAAATGCTCCAACAAGAAGGTGGCGTATGTCGATGAGTTGGAGAGCTTGGCGATCTTCTCGAGTCTCGTCACCACAGCCAGGACATAGAAGAGGAGGTGCATCTGCGTCGACATTTACAATGGGGAATGTGCTCGGCCAAAGTTTTTTTAATTCGATACGGTAGCAAAAAAGCAATGCAGGAGGTTGCATTACCTTGGACTACGCATCAACTGCTATCACAAGGAGGCTAGGCTATTGCGTGTGATCTGGGTCGATCTGAATGTGCCTTTGGATGAGAACCAAAAGATCGTGGACGACGCGAGGCTGAAGGCGGCGAGATCTGGGTGTGTCCTGGGCTAGTACAGCGACTCGCGAGTTGAAGAAGATGAATTCGAGGGAACTTCATCGAGAGCATTTCCTTCCTTTTCTTCGCTTCTTTATTTTCATAGCCACAGAGCTTTATGGGTCTCAAACCCAAAATCACATCAAATAGCATATGGCTTGAGGTGCACCGTCAAACGATGGTTGAGACATGGAGTCGTGGCATGATCTGTGCAGAGGGTGGCTTGCAGCGATTAGGCATGGAGATCGGGATTTGACAAGAAGCTCGGAGATGATGGTAGCATGAGACAGTCTGGATCTAGGGTTTTATGAATAAACCATTGTCATTACCGCGATGTTGAACCAAGGTTCAGAAACCCTTCAAAACTTGCAATCGATCATGGCCTAGATGCATGGAACACACTTGATTTTCTTCTTGCAGAACTAGGGTTTCCAAAAAACCTTGAACTCATACTTGAACAGATCATTGAATAAATCTTTGAACATTGAAATAATAAAGCATAAATCTTCGAAAATTCTCAAAATCGTACTCGATCTGATAACAAGTTGAAATAAGAATGTGGAAGTGTAATCAGAACAAAGAACATAAAGAAAGGATAAAAATATGGAACAGTCAAATTTTACCTGGAACTTACTTCCTAAGGATAGAGATGAAACCACGGGAGAAGTCCCCAAAGGGTCAGATCTTTTATTGAAGTCTCTCAATGAATACAGGAGGTGCGGGGCTCCCTATATAGTCCCACAAATAGACCAAATTTCCACAATAGTAAATGTGGAACTAAACATGAGGGGGGGGGAGGGGGTGAATGGATCTTAGAGAGATCCAATTACCCCTCTATTACATACTCCAACAAGTTCGAGTAGAAGTTAATGGCACAAACCACATGTGAGGCTATAGAGGTTAGATAGCTCATGGAGTACATTAGAGTAGAGATCCATCTTCCACTGCAGCTAGAATGTGACAAACGAACTATCTTATTATAAGCAACATGCCATCCTTTCTTAAGAGGACTACACAAACACGCCAAGATCGGTTGCCACTACATCAAGGACATGATCTATAAGGGATTCATGGCCACCTCACATGTATCTCTAGGTAGTCAGATTGCAACCCCACCAAAGCCACTTCTACGGACATCGTTTGATAGATGTGTTTCTAAGCTGAGTATAGCAAATATTTATAATCTAGCTTGAGAGGTCTTAACTCAGCCACGGCCGGTCCCAAGCCCGGGTAAATGAGGAGGGTTGCGCGTTAGGTAGCCGACAGCCAGCGCAGGAGAGATAAATTCGTAAATAGTGTTCTTAAAGTTCTTCTAAGAACACTATTTATGAATTTATCTCGAAACCGTTCAGATCTTTTAAACATGGATTTAAGAAAACATACAGATTTCGTTGGGGCGTTCCCTACTTGCGACGCGTTGCATCGCCCGAATGCAATGAAAAATTGGCAAGGGCCGCTACATCGCAGCCTGGATGTAGTTCAAAATTTGCAAGGGTTCTCGCATGAGGAACGCATGCGGGTAAATAAGCTAGTTCTGCTACATCACCGCCCGGATGCAATCCAAAATTTGCAAGGGTTCTCGCATAGTGCACGCATGCGAGTAAAGAAGTTAGTCCAAAAGAGACTGCAAAGGAAGTTACGGATTGGTAGTTGGAATATCGGTACTTTAACTGGAAAATTGATGGAGATAGTGGATACAATAGAAAGAAGGAAGATTTATATATTATGTCTTCAAGAGACTAAATGGGTTGGAGAGAAAGCAAGGGAGATCGAGAAGACAGGCTTTAAACTTTGGTATTCAGGCAAAGATAAGGGTAGAAACGGTGTTGGAGTGGTTTTTCATAAAGATTTGAAGAATTGTGTGGTTGAAGTGCAAAGATTTGGGGATCGGATTATTTTGCTAAAGTTGGTACTTGAAGAAGAAATCCTGAATATCATCTCAGTTTATGCACCGCAAATTGGTTTAGATGAAAGGACTAAACAAGCTTTTTGGGAGGATCTGGATAAGATTTTACAAGGAATCCCACAAAGAGAGATGGTTTGCATAGGTGGAGATCTTAATGGACATGTGGGAAAAGATGTTTTAGGATATGCAAGTGTGCATGGAGGACATGGTTTTGGGGATAGAAACGAAGAGGGAAAAGTCATTCTGGATTTTGTAACTGCATATGATCTTTTCATAGCAAACACTCTTTTCAAGAAGAGGAAGGAGCATTTAATTACTTATAAGAGTAGCTCAACTAGAACACAGATAGAATACTTTGCGTTGAGGAGAAGAGATCGGTTATGTTGCAAAGATTGCAAAGTAATCCCTGGAGAAAGTTTGACAACCCAACATCGCTTGTTAGTCTTGGATTTACAAATAAAAGAGCTGGTAAGAAAAGGAAGGTTCCTAAGTTCACTAGAACTTGGTGGTGGAATCTTCCGTTGAAGCAATCAAACTTCAGGGAGAAGGTTTTAGAAGACTTATCTTGGGATTGTAGCGGTAGTGCAAACGAGATGTGTGAGGCAGTAGCATCTTGTATCCAAAATGTAGCCAAAGATATGCTAGGTGAGTCAAAAGGAGGAGCTCCGGGTCAAAAGGAGGCTTGGTGGTGGAGTGAAGGGGTGTAAGAGAAGCTAAAAATTAAAAGAGCTTGCTTTAAAGCTATGTCTAAGGATAGAACAGAGGAAACTATCACATACTATAAAATAGCGAAGAAGGAAGCAAAGAAGGCTGTAAGCAAAGCTAAGTCAAAAGCTTATGAGGTTTTGTACAAAAATCTCAACTCTAAGGAGGGCAAGAAGGATATATTCAGGTTGGCCAAAGCAAGAGAAAGAAAGACCAAAGACATTTCTCAAGTGAGATGCATTAAGGACGAGGAAGGTCACGTGCTTGTTACTCAGAAGGATATAGAGACTAGATGGGAGCAGTACTTCCATAAACTTTTCATTGGAGAAGGAAATAGAGAGATCACTTTGGGTGATCTAGCTAGTAGTGAAAGTTACTTGAATCGTGCATGCTATAAACGAATACAAAGAAAAGAAGTAGAGGAGGCTTTGAAGGTTATGAGACCTGGGAAATGTGTTGGACCGGATGACATCCCTGTAGAAGTATGGAAAGTTTTAGGTGAGCGTGGTTTGACTTGGCTTACGAATCTATTCAATGTTATTTGGCGAAGCAAGAAAATGCCTGAAGATTGGAGGAGGAGTATTGTGGTGCCTCTTTATAAGAACAAAGGAGACATTCAAAATTGTTCAAATTACAGAGGTATCAAGCTGATGAGTCACACACTATGAAAATTTGGGAACGTATGATCGAAAGAAGGTTGAGGCAAGTTTCCCAAGTAAAAGAAAACCAATTCGGATTCATGCCGGGTCGCTCAACTATTGAAGCCATCCATTTGTTGAGGAGAACAATGGAGATTTATAGAGCTAAAAGGAAGAATCTCCATATGATCTTTATTGATTTGGAGAAGGCTTATGATTCCGTCCCACGAGAGATACTGTGGAGAGTTTTGGAGAAGAGACAAGTACCTGTCCTATACATTAATCTCATAAAGGATATGTATGATAGGGCTTTTGTCACGACCCGTCCCGCTAACCGGGATGTGCCGCGACAGAGATCTTTCTTCTTCTTTTTCCTCAAAGTAAACATGTGGCAATCTCAAAAACATAACATCTTTGTATTTCAAAGTTCACAACACCAAGAAGTGTATTACATAAGTTCTATCTATTACAACTTCTTACAAAATAACACAGACAATACAAAAACCACCAAAAGCAAAAGACACCTCCTCCAAGTGTATCAGCGGTCCTTTCCTCTGCTATTCGTGATTGTGCTGATCTGTACATAATTATAATATAATGAGTCTAAACCCATTTATGAGCTTAGACCCAGTGAAAGGATCTCAAGCTTTTTACATATAGCTAAAATCTGAAATATGAGTATCATGACAAAAATTTATGATGAATACTGTGAAATAGCTTGAAAGAGACTTTATAACAGAAATTACATATAACAACATGCTAGTTTTGCAATTGAATGCTGAAATCACTTCAAAAGCAGATAAACCGAAACATAATCATCACTATCAAGCTGTTTGTACTAATCACCACTGTGGCTAATTTATTGACTCATGAACGCTGAAACAAAGCTAAGTCATACGCGCAGACGGTCCCAAAGACCAAAAACACCCTGCATACGGCCCAAAGCCTATATGTATACAGAATGCGGACCCAAAGTCCTCTTGATACCATATCTAATGGTTTGCCATATCTAATGGCGGTTTCAGGGTCATATCTAATGACATCACCATATCTAATGGCTAGTTCATGATTTGTATAAAAGAGCTACTGTGGTGCTTATCTTCTGATTCTGATTCATTTATTGCCACTAATAAACCGTACTTTTGCTAATTCAAGCTCATAACAGCTAATTCATGAACTTAAAACACTCTTGACATAACATACATATTCTGACAACTAGAACTTATTAAGAACTTGAAAATCGATCCACAAAACATAATTATTCACATAAAAACTCATATCTAAGTAGTGAAACTTATGTCTCGTGTTCCATAAAGAACAAAATTCTTAACAACGTGTTATCATGATAAAACTCGTGAAACGACGTCTGAAATACAATCTAAAGCCCTGATTTCATCTCAGCCGTATGGTACTTGAAATTCCTTCGTAAAAGCTCTAGAAAACACGATTTCATACTTGTTATCATAAACATGCATAAAAGCTAAAGGCTAGTGCTTTAAAATAGTGCTTGAGAATCCCTCACCTGATTGTTGTCTAACTTGGGTCGAAAACGTTTCTTTAGTGAAAACCTCCTCTATAGCCGTCTTAGATTGAATATTACGGCTTGACGCGGACAGAACTTCGTTACGGCTTCAAAAACGCTCTCGATCACCGACAGGGCTTCGTCGTGCCTCCTCTCGTGCTCCTCCCGCAACCTCGGCGGCCTTGCGGCTCTAAGGTGGAGAGATGGGCGTGGGATGAAGTGAGGAGGAGTATGGGGGGTCATGGGTATTTATAGGCCTCCACCCCCTTTACATGTGTGACATGTGTCAACATGTAAGGGAGCCTCTAAGCCACATATTGCCTTTCTTCCATGTATGACGACACATGGCCTGCCACATGTCTTATTATGAGAAAACTTGTTGCCCAAGTAATAGGTTTGGTTTATCCATGAGATAACTTGTTGCCCAAGCAAGGTTTGTCTTATCCACGAGATAACTTGTTGCCCAAGCAAGTGGTTTGGCTTCTAAACGAGATAACTTGTTGCCCAAGCAAGAGACTACACCATGACATGTGTTAGTCTTAGGATGATGACACATGGCACTAATGAGTTTTTGACACTTGTCATGACTATATAACGACACGTGTCCCATGATTTCCTCTCCATGTGTCCTACTTTTGCTAATGACGCTTAATTATCACTAATGACGGGTAATTAGCACTAATCATGCTTAATTAGTCTTAATGATGTGATTATGGCTAATGAGGGTAAATCTATGCTAATGACGCTTAATTATCACTAATGACGGGTAATTAGCACTAATCATGCTTAATTAGTCTTAATGATGTGATTATGGCTAATGAGGGTAAATCTATGCTAATGACGCTTAATTATCACTAATGACGGGTAATTAGCACTAATCATGCTTAATTAGTCTTAATGATGTGATTATGGCTAATGAGTATAAATCTATAACATTATGGGCACTATGCAAGTAGTGGCTTCTACTACTTATAAAGTACTACCAAAATTCCAGATTAGTAGATGTGGTACTATGTTTTGAGATGCTACACAATTCAGAGAACCTTTTGAAGTCCATTTTTATACAAGATGGTCTCTGATATAAACACAACAAGTTTCAATGAAATCATTGCATCAAGGCGAATCTATTGACTATGGTATCTGTAAAGTGTGAACATTATCAATCCAATATTTCCTTGAAACAACACTTGATAACATTCAAAGGCATAGTGTACAAAACGCGTATTACAGCTTTATCTTGTGTAAGGATCCCGACGAGGAAGACTGACTATTTTGATATCAACATTGGTTTACATCAAGGTTCAGCTTTGAGTCCATTTCTTTTTACTTTGATTATGGACAAGTTGACAAGTCACGTTCAGGATGAGTTACCTTGGTGTATGTTATTTGTTGATGATATTGTGTTGATTGACGAGACTATAGATGGAGTAAATGAGAAGCTTGAGGTTTGGAGACATGCATTGGAGACTAAAGGTTTTCGTATAAGTAGGGCTAAGACGGAATATATGGAATGCACCTTTGATGAAAGCAATGGTGAAGGAATCGAGGTGAAGATTGGTGACGATAACATTCAGAAGAGAGATTCTTTTAGATATCTGGGATCTATTTTGCAACACGATGGGGAAATTGATAGAGATGTTACTAATAGAATAAATGCAGGCTGACTAAAGTGGAGAGGAGCCTCCACTGTTCTCTGTGATAAGAAAATTCCTTTAAAAATTAAAGGAAAGTTTTACAAAGCAGTCGTGAGACCTGCTATGCTTTATGGTTCTGAATGTTGGCATGTGAACCATAGACATGTGCAGAGAATGGTTGTGGCAGAAATGAAAATGCTAAGATGGATGTGTAGACATACACGTAAAGATCGGATTCGGAATGATGCAATTAGAAAGAAAGTTGGTGTAGCTCCAATCGAGGATAAGATGCGAGAAAACCGCTTAAGATGGTTTGGTCATTTGCAAAGAAGGTCAACTGATGCACCGGTTAGGAGATGCAAGTGTTGGGATGTTGAGCCGGCTAAGAGAGGGCGAGGACGGCCCAAGAAGTGTTGGAAAGAGACTATACGAAGGGATCTTAGTTTTTTGGATATAAGTCCGAGATTGACCCAAGATAGATCTGAATGGAGGCGAAGAATCCATGTAGCCGACCCTACTTAATTGTGGGAGAAGGCTTTGTTGTTGTTGTTGTGTAGCTTGAGAGGTTTGTAGAGAATATGGCATAATATGAATAAAAACACGTGATTGATCTAGAGATAATTTCCTAACAAGATAAGTGATTGATATTTGTAACATTTTTGTTATGATATTACTCTTGTTATCGCAAGTCTTATTAATTTTCATTGTTGGAATCTCTCTATATATAAAGATCCCATAGTCTTACTATAAATAAGAAAACTGTTCCTTTTTGGGGACAAGTTCTATTGAGATCTAATTTTCATGTTCACTTTCAGCAAAATTAGATCATAGATGCATGGTTTTAAAAATGTGTTATAAGCATCTTTCTTTAAGAAAATCCATTGTTTTAGAAAACTTCTATTTATAAAATTACATAAGACTTGTATTTCTAAAACTACATTCAAGGCCCACGTCCAAAATTCAATGGCAATTCACATTATATATATGAGGTCCTTCCAATAGGATGTGTCCTTCCTGAGTTCAGGAAAGATGCACCCTTTTCGTAAAAAAAATACCATCACTTTAGTAGAATGAGTATACAGTTTGTATTATAATGTGCAATTTTAATGTTTATATTTAGTAAAAAATACCATGGGCAGTTTTGTATTTTATAATGTGCAGTTTTGTTTTTATAATGTGCAGTTATAATACAAACTGTATACTTATTCTATTGAAGTGCTGGTGTTTTTTTTTTACAAAATGGGGGTGGCCTTCCTGAACTCAAGGACACGTCTATTGGAAGGGCCCATGTGTAGTTAATTTTCCTAAACACGCCCTTTTCCTTTTTTTGATTTTTTTAAATGGATCCTTAGGGGATTTACTTGGAATATTTAGTGGAATACGTGTTTCGAATTTCGTGTAAAATAGGCATTCCTAACATGTCCATCGAAAGGGGTCGATTTTGGAAAATCTAAGACCGTTAAAATTTGATTGTTTGATGGATAAGTTAGAAGTCTCAAAATAAGTTGAAATTTGAATGATGTGACGGTGATATATTGCGATCTAAATCCCCCAAAGGATTCAATTCAAAGAAATAAAAAATAAAGAGGAAAATGGGCGAGTGTAGGAAAGTTATCTACACGGGTATCGGCCCCCTTTTTCCTATATAGTTATGGCTGGAAATTCATCACTTTCCAAACCAATCCTTAAGCCATAATACAAAGCTAATATGCCTCTCAGAAAAAACCTAAATGGTGATTACTTAGATAAAAAAGCTAGGACTAACCTTACAGAATAAGGAATTTATTAAATCCCAGCTGGTCTATAATCAAACTTGAAAAAACTTTATGATGATTTCTCTTTGCAGGGATTTTAGGATTATTTTGTAAGATCCCCATAAGTCAGGACACAAATTTCTTTAGAAAATTTATATTTTCTGGAGAACCCACAAAGTAAACATACCATTGCAGTGCTTAGCAAAAATTCTGCAGCAGTAGCATACCGAAAAATAACTCTGACACAGTAAGGTTTTGTCTTTTTATTGTGGTTTCAGGCCCAGGTTAATGAGAAGGATTGTCTATGTAGCAACAACCAGCGTAAAATTGCCGGATCTCTTTCATGGGAACCTTGTTGTAATAGCACAAGGAAATTTAAAAAATCACGTTCTCTTAGGCAAGGGAAGGCCATGATGCCCACGAACAATAGGAACATTATGCCAGGGCCCATTTGGTTTGACTTCTCAAAGCAAAAAAAACTAGAGAAATCAGCCGCTTCGGGGGAGTATTATGTGAGCTTCTTGGTTTCTACTTGTGTTAAATAGTTCTTATGAAAAAAATATATGCGGTTAAACTCTACCAAATCTTCCAAAAAAAAAAGAATATGTTCATGCAAAATGATCCTTAGGAGGACCCTTTAAGATGAAATATGGACCATGTTGTATCCATGTTTAACATGTCTATTAGATTTTTACTCAAGATGCACCAATAGTGAGAAACCATCATGACTTCCTTGCAGACATTGCAAAACAGAAAACTTTTTACCTCCATCGAGCTGCTATAACTTCCAGGGGAAGCAGGCTGCAGAGATCGATCATTCATGTGTGTTGTCTTGTGGCGTTGGATCAAGGATGCTCCAGCATGCCTTCGTAGACTTCCAGCAGTCCGGGGCTGGAAAGGGAAAAGTCATTAAATAATGATAAAAATAAACCGTCAATCAAATGAAGCATCTCGTGTTGATATTGGAAAGTGGACATATATTGTAGATCTCCACACATTGCACACTTATAACATACCGCGATCGTGTAATTATCCCCTCAGTTGCAACAATGTGTCTAGTGAGTTGCAAAATGTGACTAACATGTTTCTAGGTTGACATCTAGCACTTTGTCATGTCATTTTGTCAACAGTTTGAACTTATGAATAAGAAAACACAGAAAACTAGTGGTGAAGATATTCTTTACATCATATGTCAGGGTTAAGTATGGTTGATTATGCCTTGTACGTGCATGATCTGATTGGAAACCGACACATATTAAGTTGGTCTAAGTGATCCATGTTAATTGCCGTATCATATCACATCTATTTATGACTACACCCTACATATACATGTTAGGGTTATGTATGGAATTCGTACAAAAAAAGCTGATTATCAAGATTGGTTCTTCAAATCTGCTGCAGATCACTATATCTTCATCAGGAAGAGGAAGAAATGGAATTGTGATTTTGGTTGTATATGTTGATGATCAATTCTTACTGACGATGACTTCTCCAGCATTCAGGAGACCAAGAAGAGATTCATTACAATAGGCATTTTTAGCTTTACCATTTCCTCAATATTGTGTATTCTAGAACATTGGTTTCTTTCTCAGAGAAAATCTATCCCTGAGAATCTGGAGAATGCAGGCATACTGGGATCCAAGTTATCATCCCATCCTGGTTAAAATTTCTGTGAAGTCAAGACCGATTGATGATATACCCTTTGAGGATACTATATAATGCAAAAGTGTTGTCTAGAAATTTCTATGCTTGACTGTTACTAGTCTTACATTAGTTTTGTTGTTAGTTGTGCGAGTCGCATATACGAAGAAACCTTGTTCTAGCCACATGTCGGATGTGTCTTATTCTCAAGTACCTAAAAAACTCTCGAGGAAAAAGGCTTCACTCCGAGAATGGCGAACACCTAGATCTCTCGGCCTGCTCTAATGCAAACTATCCTAGTTATGTCAAAGATAGGTTATCTACTATTGACTATGTCATCTTCTTAGGTGGAAATTTGGTCACTTAGACTAAGTAAGAAGCAATCTGGTGTGGCTCATTCCAGTACAAAAGCTGAATATCGAGCAATGATTACTAATACATGTGAAGTAACACGGATTATATCCCTTCTTAGCAAAAATGGTGCACTCCGCGTCTTCCAAAGGCAACCTTCTAAGATGCTCCATGCAGATTCCACATTTTAAGTGGCATTTGATCTTCATAATCCATGGTGCCAGGTTCTGTCTTGCATTAACCATTACCGAGTAATGCATAAAAGAACATAGCCCATGTGTGCACAACAATCCTTTCTCTTGCATCTTCAATATGCGTGGCTTTTCAAGGATCACTTCACTGTGCAACCATCCGTTCGGTGTGTGATAATATAACCCATGCAAGTGGATGCTCTTACTTGCACATCTACTCTTGCATCGGATGTTGTGTACGCCATACTCATGTGCCCTTCTTGATTAGGCACTCGCAGGGGCTAATGGCTTCTCCATCGAAGGCATGTATAAATGTGCTTGTCCAATCAATTTCTGCACATCAAAGCAAGCTATGCTTAGCACTTCCATAGGGTTCACACCTTAGTGGCAATTGCCACCTTCACCAACCCATGCTATAAAGTAATCAATTCATACCATATCTCCTTCCAACAATTATATCCATACGTCTATAATTAGATTAGCATAATACGAGTCTCAATCCAATGAACAACTCTCCATTATGAGTTGCATCCCTATCATAGCTCAATATCCTCACTTCAGAGCTCCAGATTTAAAAACGACGACTTCATCTCTGATTTCATATATCCCACTCCATTATGTTAATAGTGCCACATTCCTAGAAAGTTGTTTCTACGCAAAATCCTCTTCTATGTTCTTTTACAAAAAAAGTATTTACATAGAAAACCATTCTCAATAGAAAGTGAAAACCATGAAAGCGAATACCCACGTAAACATAGCAAGCTAGAATTTTCATTTTTTCCCTCTTAACAATCTATGATGGAGTATGTACAATATTTACAGGGATGAGAGTTAACCCGATCCACGCCCAAGATCTATTTAACTCATATACATCTTTTAACACTTCGTCTCAAGTTTTACATGGACTAGGAAACTACCCGTGCTTCGCTGCAGATAGACGACATATTTTATTTAGAAATACTAATGGTATCTTTGGAAATATTACCGTCGATAAGGAATTTAATTTAACATGTACTATAAAGTATAATATAGCTGAAGAGGGAATTATATCTTATTTATAAAGTAAGTATTAGCATTTGCGATCAACTTTTCCACTTCTTCTAAAAACAATGTGTATTCATAATTCTACACAAATAATATGTTTTTAAATTATATGATTTGTATAATTAAGAAAGAATGATGGATCAAATAACATTTATGTAATGTTGATAGGCCCGAACTCATAAACCTTGTTATCCCAGATATTTATTCTCACGTGTAAGTATATTTATAATGATATAGAAAAACACTAAGTATATTTATAATGATAGAGAAATACCTACGTATATGCATTTACAATATTAATATTTCAATGTGAGTTTTATTGAAATAACGTATTTTAAAATGTAACTTGTTGCACTTTTTATTTATAATTAATATAAAATTATTCTGATTAAATAACGATAATTTGGTATACATAATTTGATAAAATGCGAAATATATTTGATGTAAATTATGTAACCATGGTTGATTATTTTGTAATACTGATCACATGATGGATAACATGGATATAGAAGAGTCTAGACCAATACACATTTTAAGCAAGCCCATAGGTCTAGAGCATAAATGCACCACTAACGTGAGAGTCACATGGTTTACCTTAAGCAGTTTACGGCTCTGATGTGAACAACTGGATCTGATCTTATGGCAAAGTAGATGACCACGTGGCTTGCCTACATGCTCTTGATGGAGGGCTCAGATTGTATGTACTTAAATTTCAATTGTTTATTGTTGTGAATCCATTGGCAACTAGAGTTTCACAAATAATAGTTAAGAACCTTGTATAGAAAAATCAATTAAATCTCTTGGTTGTACCGCTCAGATCATCACCATACTTGACCCATTCGATCATTGATGAAATTCTGTGACGACTGATCTATGGCTCGAGCTCCGAAACTTCATGTGGAGGGATCTGTAGATTTGATGTGTTCTTCCAAAAACAGTATCAGGTCCAACGATGTCAATCAAGTCTGGAACAATAATTACCTGATCTCCGATGGTGTTGTTACCTGTTGAAGCTTGATCTCATGTGCAGATTTTCAATCGACAAATGCTCCAATTCTCTGATGGTGCTCGTGTTTTTAAGGGATGTCGCTACATGTGTTCGAAAATCCGCTCAGGTAGTGCTTGGCTTCAGGAGGATCTAATTGGTTTAGTGTCAACTTGTAGGAGGTGATGCTTGCTCTCCAGGTGTGTGGCGATAATTGCTCGATTCGATGAAGGCTCGAACAACCTAGACCTGGAAGTTATAAGATAGGTTTTCAAATCAATGGGAAGGTCACGTTGCAAAGTCCAGGAAGCCACGTGTCATCATAGGAGAAGAAGCTAGAACTCAACTTTAGTAAGTAGAGAGTGTTCTCTCTAAAGGTATACACCATCAATATTTATGTCATTAATTTTTTGATAATGCTAGGTATTTACAATGAAGCTCTAAAAAATTATGGAGTGGGACAACCGGAGGATCCTTGTTGAAAATCACAATCATACGACAGAGATAAAAATCTACTCCTCACCATCTTTTTCATGGCCTCACAACGATGCATATTTCTGTGATTTTTGTAATCCTAGTTATGATTTCTATAAGATTTTATATATATTTAAAATTTTAAGTTTTTTGTATGATTTTTAGTTGATTTTATATTTCTGATTAATACGTGATAACATCCATCTATTCTGATTTTTATAGAATTTTTGGTATGTAATTTTTAAAGTTTGAAAGTATTTTTATGTATTATTTTTATCAACTAAAATAGTAATGTTTTTATTTTTCATAACTATTATTACACTATAATGGGTAAATTATTAGGTATAGGTATCTATTTTTATTTGAGTTTATAGTAAGTATTTGAATTTATAGAGAATTTATAGTAGTTATTATTTAATACAGTAGTATAAGGATGTATATGTAATTATGCAGAAATTAAGTCACGTTTCTAATACTACAAAAAATTTGGGCGAAATGCATAAAACTTATTGAGCTCGCGTGGTGTAATGGTGCACGTTTCTAAATAACATTTCTAATACTACCAAGGAGGACGCACGTGATGGTGCATTTGAGTCTGAATTTTCTGGATTGACCTGTACGTAAAAATGCGAGGTTTTGGGTAATAGTTCGCAAATACTCCAAGGTGACGTGATGGATCATGTACATCAGCTTCATCAGGACCTGTCTCGGGAAATAGAAATTTTGAAGGATGAGTTTGCAATATCACACCTTCACGTGACGTGCAGTGATCTCTAAAAGACGGCCAGCGGTCTTGATGAAATAGTGATCTAATCATGCGGTGAGAATCGATCCGCGTGGTACCTTTCCTGCAGTTGTTGAGACATGATCGAATGGTGCAAGGAATAGATCGAATGGTTACGATCGATGATAAAGATCGGACGGTACCTGGGAGATCTTGAAGATGTTCACGTGGTCGTCGAGCCAGGCTTCAGGACTACTTCCACCCGTGTGACACCCACTGGAGGGCCTCCTATCGGTCGTCGTAGTAGGCAGGGAGATAGTGTTTGGAGAAACCACGGTAGTGGATGGATACGGCTAGGACGTTGGCCTTGGAGGAGAGGGCGTTGATGTAGGTGTGGTAGGGAGGGGAGAAGGGGGTCTCCACGTAGAAGGCGTTGTCGCCGTGGAAGTAGAGGAGGACGGGCATCTTGGATGTAGTGGGTTGTCATTGTGGGCCGGGGAGGTAGTAGCGGGTGGAGATGTTGGGTCGGAGGTCAACATCCTTGGAGGAGACAGTAGTGGAGGGGTCGTCGGAAGCGGGGAAGAAGGCCTCATCGAGGCAGTCGCAGGTGACATCACTATAGATACGGATGGGGACCGCCCGAGCAACGCAAACCTGCAAGTTATGAGATAGGGCCCCAAACCCCCAAACCAATCGGAAAGCCACGTGGAGAAAGATACAAAACAGGGAAACACGATTTCTGTGCATGAAAAAATAACCGACAAGAAGAGAAGAGAGAGAAAGAGAGAAAAACCAAAAGTCTCTCATGCACCAAAGATAGCCCACATAGAACCGCGTGTCTTCAGCTGGGGGAGAAGACACAGCTTTAACTAAGGTATATAGATGTTATTTGTGCCCAATTTGTCCACATTCATCTCAAGTTAATGTACTGGGAAGAACCTTGGTGAATATGCCACCATTTGATATTTGAATTCAACAAACAACAAGAAGAGTTGGACAACATCGACCTTCACCCGGATAAAGTGGTAAACCACCTCGACATGTTTGGTGCCATGTTAGATTGTGGCTGCAAGATTGATCACAATCATCTTGTCGCAGTAAAGCTTTATAAGAAGACAAGACTGGTAGGGATCCCATATTTAAATAGTAAATAACAATCCAAGCATGCAATCAACCATAAACAATCCACAGAGAACTTAAGATTTACGTTGAAAAAACCACTGGTGTAGTGGGGAAAATCATGAGCAAAGAGAGGTTCAACTATAATGAAAAACCAGAGTACATGATACAAAACCCTCAGAGTCAATGCTCCCCTGGAATGAGGCTCTCAGATAACCCATACCTTACCCTAAAATACATGTATAAGGGTACATGGTAAACCAATCCTAATCAGATCCTAAAAATATGCACCATTAATCAGGTCGGCCCAGATCGGTTTACAGAGTGTATTCGGATTATAAACGGGTTTGTCTTCAAGGCATATCTCAACATATATCGTAATTGAAACCCATAGCAGCTCTTCATATGTCCTTCATATTGTACTTATTGGTCTTTGCCGACTGTTGATTCTTCTTAAAGGCCTTACGAACCTACCATTTCTTTTGTCAAAGGTGCTACTAACACTACCACTTGTGTATCAACAGCTTTACAAGAGGTCGTATGTCGAAGTTCTCAATTATGCAAGCTCGACATGAATTATTTCAAAGAAACAATAGCCTTCCAACAAGGAAAGGTAGGACAAAAATTCACATATGATAATGGAAGAGATACTATGAGAATAAATGTTGGATCTTCTTCCTCTGCTTTTAACATTTGTGTTTCTCAGTTCCATTAATAAAGTATATAATTTATTTAGATGTTATTTTAAAGGTATACCTTCTTACATTCGAGGCAAGAATAAATGGTACTTCAGTAGCAGATTGTTGGTCAAGCTCTTTGGCATATAGATTCTCAAGCTTCGACCACAAACAATCTACAAATTCTTCATGCCAGGCTTTGGTGATCGCCTATTCTGCTACTGTTGACGCAGACTTAGTTATTGAGTGTTTTCCTATTTTATTTTCTTGTTATCTTCTTTATGTAATTTACCCATAGGCTACTCTCCTATATAAGAGAGCCTAGGGCTATGGAATAAACAACTCATTCACGTTTCCCAACAGCTACTTATAGCATGATCATCAGTTTAATTTCTCTTCTTGTAAAGCCAAGTCATCAGGATATCTCTCCTTAAACTTTGCTTCCGGATCTTCTTTCATCCTTGCAAGTGATGTCTAGATACCTTGTTGCTTCAAAAGCACCCACAGCTTCATCTACTAAATACTAAAATTGTTTCTTCCGATAAGCTTCTCAGTCTTAATGTTGTATGGCAATGTCTTGATGTTTGTTGATGGATCTAAAAAGAACCTAAAGCTTGGATACCAATCATACCATTTTGTAGCAATAATAAGCACCAAACAAGCAATCACATGAGTGCATGGGTGGTTTGCAAGGTTTACCCGTAACTAGGTTACACCCTTTGACGATAGCAATCGATCTTGACTATTTGGAAAGAAGGAAGAGAGTAGAAGGACTTCTAGACAACATGACATCAAAAACTCTATCCTTAGGGTGCTTATATCCACTCCTAGTGCAGTACAAACAACTTCAGGTATATCTGAATAAATAAATGGATTTTTAAAATTTTATAATCTGATTCAAGTAGAAATACAGCCCGTAGCCCCTAAAGGAGGGGAAGAGCGCCATGCACCCACCCCCAAACAACCCATCTGCCAAAGCCAAAGTATGTCTTGAGGTTAGGGTTCAAGGCATATAAACATCATCAGACTACTTTGAGCACTCAGAAATGCTTTGAATCGAGTTACTCAAAATAATTGATCCTTCTTATGTACAAGATAATGACAAATAAACACAGATTTTAAAGTTAAACCACATCCAACCAACTGTATAGTTGCCCCCAATGTACTAAAAACAAGAAAAGCTTTCATGAAGCCCACAACCTTTGATCTAATTGGATCTGGTCCCATGTGGAGAGACCCATAAAACAAATGATCGCATGAGAAAGAATATTTACTTGGAAAATACTTCTTGAGGAAGGGAAAAATTATGGGAGGTGATACCCTAGTACATACAAATGACTAGGATTTTCTTCTTTTCCATTTAACAATCAACAATGGGGTATGTTAAACATTTATTGGGGTGAGGGTTAAAAGGATCTACACCCAGGACCTAATCGACTCAAATACATCTCTCGGCACTGTCGAAGCATGCACTCCTTGTGGTCAGTTGCTTATTCATTTTTGATGCTGCTAGGACTAACCATTAACCAATGCATCTACACAAGAAGCCAAGCTATGGACTAAACTGTGAGAAGCCTTCTTTTATTTATGAGGCGTTCTTTTTTTTACATTGGAGGTCCAAAACACTTGTAGCCAAGCTACGGACTAAATTTTAAGAAAGCTAATGTAGCTAACTTTGTCAAAGTTAGTATATTCAAAGGTGATTTGAAGGTTTCCAAAAAATTTGGATGTTTGTGTGTGGGAGCTCCAAAAACCCTAGTTTACATTCAATTTTGGGGTGTATTTAAAAAAATAATATATAGCATGACCACAATTTTGAAGATCTTGATATTTATAAAATTGGAGCATCCGATACTTGCTTCTAGACCTACCAGAAAAAAAAAGTCAGAAATGATAGCATGCTCCTCCATATAAAATGCATCATCTATTTCTACTTCCAGCTTTCCCTATCCAGAATTGTTTGAGTTTACTTGACTGAAAATAACCTAGCATAAAAGGAAACAATTACTCCTCACTCATGCAGACATCCTTTCACCTCTCTCCACCTGCTTTTCTTTTAGAAACTTTGTGGTGTTGTCTGGTAGTCAACAGGAAATGCAATCAAATATTCATATGGAGTTGCACATCTTAATGGTCAGACATTAAACAGAAAAACAGTAGTTGCTAAATAAAGAAACAATGTATAATCACTAGTCTATCACCACGGAACCACATTCAGTGGTAAACTCAGCCACATGATCAAAACAAAACGAAAAGACAGAGAGCTAAGACGATGCAAGAGACGTCGCATTCAAGTATGTTAACTTAGCACCCATCAACCAATGACAGACACTATAGACAACCAGAAAGCAGTATAAGAAAAGAAAACTAACAAAGTCCATCAGATCAAACACTCAATCGATTCCACCTAAAAATAAACAGAGCCTCCCTAAACAATCCCAATGACATCGACCCATTTCAGCAGATGAGCTAACAAGAACAAAAACCAATATAATAATTACTAGTAAAAATCCACAATCAAGCAACATGGTGATCATACCTCATCCTTTGGGCTCTGTGGACTAAGATCCACCCCCTTCTCCTCCTTGTGGTGCCTCACCCTCACTCCCCCCCTCCTCATCTCGGCAACAACAGGCAGGAGCTCCTGGATCTCCCACAGATTGGCACCAAGCTTCCTCGCAGACACCGTGGCAGGCCCCGTGGCACCACGGTTAGCAGGATTATCCCCTCCTCCACCAGAGGGACCTGCCCCCAGCTTCCAGGAGGGCACAGGGGTGCAGAGACCCCCTCTCTTCCCTGTTGTTATCCCTCTTCTCAGCTTTGCACCAAGCAGCAGCTCATGCTCTTGCCTCCCAACCACCACCACTCCACCATTTTCATCATCACCAAGTACCGCAACACCCTTTTCTCTCTCCATCTCAAAGGGGACCCTAGTCCCTACCCTCTAGCTATTCCAGACCCCCTCTGCTCCTCCCATCAATGACCCACTTTTTTCTTTCACAAAATCTCACAACTGCGAGTACCTTTCCTCGAAATCTCTTCTTGGGTCTGCAGCTATGGACCCTGTTGTTACTGTGGGGGAGGAAAGCTTGGGTCTTGGGCACTCTCTCCCCTCTTCTGCTTCACACTCCTGGGTCTATCTCACTGTGGGCACTCTCTCCCCTCTTCTGCTTCACACTCCTGGGTCTATCTCACTGTGAAACAGTGGGGGTTCGGGACAGCAGGGGAAGAGAACAAAACCCATCTGGAAGAAGGTGTCCAATGCTTTAATAATTTGTGTGCATGTGTTTGTGGGGGAGATGTGGTTGCGGTGATTCAAAGAGGCTTGAGTTGCCTTTTTGGGTGGCACACATAAAGAAGTTGAAGGAAACGTGGGCATAGAAGACTAGTGTTTGTGATGTTGAGATTTGGGTAGATTGTATTGGTATCTAGTAGGACCTTGTTAGGGACCAAATTTGATTCCCTTGGATAGTTTGGTTGTCTTCTCTAAGGATTAGGATAATGATGAACATTGTTCTTCCCTAGGTCTGTAATAACTTACAATAGATGAGTGAGGTTTATTTCTCGCTTGTGTTTGGTGGTGTGATCACTTTATCATCGATAACTTGTCATGGAATAAATTCTTCAGGTCTTGAGATAAAAGGACTTTACCCAACATCTACACTCAACTATCCTCATCAGCTATTTTCGTTGTCTTCCTTGCGTTTCTAGACTAGCCGTCCTTCTTTCGCAATCTCACCCTAGCACCAGCTCCACATTCTAACCCCAGCACGATTGCAGCACGATGTTGATGGTAGAAACTAAAGTATATTCTTGGCAATGTGTTCCTCCATTTGCTTTTGTGTGCTTTCTTGGGCCATCGCAGTTTACTTGTCCACGTATAAGTATCATCTTCAGCTAGTTTTGCTTTTTGTGATGTAGTTTTTTTTATGTTGATGTAAAATCTCCATTTACCACCTCAAAATAATGCAGAGAGTTGGTCGTAGAATTCTCTCTTTGGCAACATAGTGAAAGCCCTAATTTTGGAAGAAAATAAACAGTTGATTTAACCTAAATTAGAGTAGATATCTTAGATCAACTTTTAATGGCAATTAGTATATATGAAAGATAAATGTGAGGGCGATGCAATGGAAAAAGAGGTAAGAGTGCCTAAATATAATTTGCATTGTATACCGCTTTATAAATGATAATTTCCCCAAAAAATAGTAAATTTATATTTGGATCCATTGCATGATTATGTGAATAAAAAGGCTGATATTTGTTATAAATTTTACCATGGATATAAAGCTGAACAAATCCTCGTTCCACAATTGGTTTGCTTTTCATTAATTTATGGGCTGTGGTTAAGATCGAAAATGACGAAATTGCCACTGAATTATTTATAGTTCCATCCATAATCAGCTCCTAATCTCTCAGGGGCAACTTAGTAATTCCAACCTTATTTGCTCATGCTAAAAGAGGATCGATACAATGAAATTGAGTATAAAAGTATGGTGTGTGTGTGTGTATATGTGATAATAATGTACTGGTATGCTATATTGTTGAAGTTAAATGTTAACTCCCAATTATCAACTGTTACATTTTTTCCATTGGCGGTTACTAAGCAGAAGTGCCGGCCCACAATGACAAGAGGGCCCGATTGAATTTGCAATTAAAAAAAGTTCATACAGTTGTGGACTATTATTGCTATCTTTAGTTCCCTTCTTAATATAACACAATACTTATAACAGGTCTTCATTAGTTTTATCAAGTTGGGATGGTTGAGCTCACCGAAATTCATTCAGCAATAGGTGATGCATGATCTCAAATCCAAGGCTAGGATTCATCGATGATATTGCCGGGCGTAGTAGATGTGGGTGGAGAAATAGACACATGGATAAGCAAGCACGAAAACAACTACAAGACAATATGGTACAAGGTTCACACGTAATTGAGTTGCATCCGTGACAGAGGCAGATATCTATCAATACGGTGGAAGAATAAGATGATTCAAAACATTAACCATATGGAAGTTTGTACAACATCCCTTCCCAACAAACAGATCTCATAACAATTTAGGATTTCAAATCCCAAAGCAGACAGAAGATCAATTCTCGTAACAATTTAGGACTTGAAATCCCAAAGCAAATAAGACTTCTCAAATCAAATATTACTCTATTTGCCCGCGACGAAGAGGTCACATCATGGAGTCTACTGCGTAACTAGCTGAAGAGACGGGTTAGAATAAAGATTCGAATCTAGATGGATACTCTAATCAATTAGGATTTAAGGCAGCCTTCACATTGAATCGAATCCCTATATAAAATAAGATCCAAATCCTAATATAAATATGATAGTATGATTCAAGATCCTATTAACAACTTCTAGCTTGATTTGAATCCTTAGATAACAGAATATCAAATGTGGTTATTGTTGGAGTATTTATTGTATGCGTCATATATGAGGGAGATGGGTCCCATCTAACAGTTTTGTCCCACATCGTCCAGCGATGGGACTTGGAGGCCCTGTAGAAGCTATATAAGGAGCCTCAGGCCTCTTGTAACAGATGAGAAAAAGCAATGAAACATATGCCCCTCTGAGGGCTTCTCCCGTGGTTTCATCCCGCTCCTCACGGAGTAGGGTTCCACGTAAAATCTCGCTATGTTCTTCTAAGTTTTATTCCTTTTCCATGTTTCGCTCCCGCTTCCTTTTTTAACAGTTATAAATATAATAGTAGAATTCATAAAATTAACTACAAAAACAACTCAGAAAAAAACAATATTTTAGGTGGATAATATCGATAGTCAAATGTGATTTAGGTGACTGACAATCAATCAATCCATACTGTTACAAGAGAGGATCCAACCTAGTTATTTTAATTATGTACTTCTTCACTTCCATTTCAGCCAAATCTCCTTCAATCTATAACTCTAGGTATAGAAATGTCTCCAAAGTAAAATGGCAAAGTCTTCTCCCACTATAAGTAAGGTCAGCTAGATGGATTCGTGCTCAAATCCATGATAAAAGATTCAACTATTTTTTACACTGGATGTCGACTACCTAACGCAATCCCCGCAAGAGAGGATTTAAACCATAATCTTTTGGGTGTTAGACACGCTGCACTACCGTCAGACCATTTAAATAGGTAAAAAATATCTTCAAAGTACGTGGAAAAAAAGGTTCATAATATGCATGAAGATCAAATCTATAATATGATTTAAACTTGCATGTGAGCTTGTCACCCCGTGGTCCAAGAAGAATTCACACCACATATAAAGACAAAAGTAAAAAATAATAATAATCTCCATGAAGTTCTACTGTGTCATTGCGTGTTACCAAATGATATAAATAAATATATCTCGTCTTTGAATGTGTTTGGGGGACCTTAGACCCCTATCCAAAAGCTACATTGCATTTGTTGTTTTTCCCTTTTTGTGCATTTTTCACCTCTAAGGGTTTAAAATGAACATTTGACATTCATTTAAGATATATAGGGTAAGAATCCAAAAGGAGTGGTGTGGTGGTAGTAAAGTGTGCTTACACCTTAAAGGATTCAGGTTTGAATCTTAAGGAGGACGCTCTGGACCTCTCAAATTACCGGACTTACTATTAAAAAAAAGATATATATATATATAGGGTAAATATGGCAAATTTGTCTTGAGATAGAGAATTTTTTCTATTTTTGGAACTATCATACTTGTTCCGCAACAACGATCATTTACCCACTGTCAAAAGAATAACAATCAAACGAGGAATACGGATAAATCATCGTTATAAAACATTTATACCACCAAACATGACTCCACTAACAAATAGAAATCAATAATGAAAGCCCCTTATTCATTATCCCACCCCATTATCCCTCGTATTATCCTTCAAAGACCTAAGAAAAGATAACCTCGAATTTATCTGCTTATCTTGAATTTAACTTATTCTTGCAATAGGTATTTCCTTCTTCTTCCTTTCCCTTCTCAAACAATGCTTACCATTTGCTCACCATTCATTTCAACTAATGACTACAATTTATTTCATTCTCGAGAATAACAAACAAACAAGGAACATTGATAACTCTTTCTCATTCTACTTTTATTCTACCAACACAGAAACACCCAAAAGAACATGAATATGGAATAAACTTCATTATTTATTATTTCACCTATGTATTCCACATTGTGATTAGAAGGTAAATATCAACCCTTTCGAAACGGAAAAAAAGGACTCAATAGCTTAGTCGATATTAATACTTGACTTCACCAATTTCAGTTATTTTGTGGGATGGTGGCAGGGTTCATTTCGAGGGAGCGGGTCCTCTGCTGGCCAGCAGGGACCTGCTGTAAGGGGGGAGGTTGTCCGAGCCGCTCGATCGAGATCGAGTGGTTCGCACGCTAAGGGCCCACAAAACCCCTGATTTCTTGCAAACCGTTCGATCTCGATCGAGCGGCTCGGACACCCTCCCCCTTTACAGCAGATCCCTGCTGGCCAGCAGAGGATCCGCACTGTCATTTCGAATGCGACCAGATGCCCACGCGCCCAATTATGGACCCATGAACTTCAACTCATGAAAGGTCTTCAGTTCTAGTTGAAACATGGTAACTGAACTTCAATTCCTATTATGGGTGAACCCATAAAGAGCTTCATAGCACAATAGATTTGATCTAAAATTGATCGCAAAGATCCATCTTGATGATAAGGTAAGATGCATCAATCAAAACATGCCTACACTTAGGTCTAAATATCTGACTTCGACAAGAAAGATCCAAGTTCGAGTCATGTGAACAAGATTAACCGAGATGCTAGCACGTGAACTCTAAGATTAAACAAAAAGAACTCTTGGGTTGTAAAAACTTTTGGACTATACGATATTATCACAAGTGAAGCAATAGTAAATTATATCCATGCCGTACCACAAGCCGAAATGAACTCCATAACTGAGTAATCTATTCATTAAAAAGAATCAGATCAATACATTTCTTGTGTATCCAAAGGTACTTAGAGCTATCCATTCTTGTTTAGTCTTTCAAAAAGGTTGTGCACCTATTGATAGCATGGAGAGAAAAATAGGAGCCGCCTTAAAATTACAACTAAAGAAAAAAAATGACAAAGCCTTCTCCCAATATTAGTAGGGTCAGCTACATGGATTCTTGCTCATATCAATGTTGAAAGATTCAACTATTTTTTACGTCGGTTGTCGACTACCTAACGCAACCCCCGTAAGGAGGGATATGAATCATGGTCTTCTGGGTGTAGACACACTACATTACCACCACCAAACTATTTAAGTAGGTACAAAATTACAACTAAAGATATTAATAAATAATAAAATATGATAAAAAATTCCACATCACCATTTTCTTAATATCATGGTTTTCTTTAAAAGAGCGCCCTATTCAAAGCAAGTAATCATTTCCAAACATCACACATAGTCCACATTTTCCTCTAATATAGAATATAGAACCTTATGTGGAAGCTAGTTACTCATTAGCAGTGACCCAACCTAGAAAAGATGGTAGACAAGAATAATTAAGACACCAAATCATGCAATAGCCAAATGCCATCACAACCAAGCACCATAGTTATCCAGTAGAATAACTGTTAGTTCCTCTCATCCTCCATCATCAAGCAGGCACATTAACATCAAACAATGAACCTTGGGCATGCATGGTTCATTCCATGTCATCACATCAAAAAGAAACATTTCAAAATCAAATCATACAGCCTTGTCAAACAGAACCCACTAAAGTAGTTGCCAAATCATGTAGGATATATATCACATGATGTGCTCTGCACATACGAAGGATTCATCTCTCTTACCACATTGTCCAAGAACAGAGGTGATGTTGTTAAACCCAGCTGGGCACACTATCACATGCACATTACCCTTGAAAGTGGTTGGTAAGTGGAAGATCTAAATGGCAACCATAAGGACGCAGGAGGCTCTCCACCCAAGTAGCACTTGTGTAGGTGTTCCCCTGCCCCTTCCCTTGCGAGCATGGATCCCTTCGCTCCTACATTGTGCCTGGCATAGCAATAGACAGCCTATAGCACCATAGTTATTAAATGGTCACCCCTGGATATACTGTTTGCATAAACAATGCACAAGCAATTACTGTAGTCTGTAGGGGCTCCAAACCTGCAGGCTGTCTTTAATAATGCCATTCTTTAATGGAAACATGAGGCATAGGAGCTTCTTGAACTATAGGAGTGACAGGAGAGGGAGTCTGGGATATTGAACAGGAGAGAACTGAAGAAAAGAGTAAATTATTTTCGTTCAAGATAAACCACTTCCCTTATCCCAAAGGAACTCACTTGATTTGGAAGATGAGTCATGCACCATTGCCCTGCAAGAGAAAGAAATGCAGAATTATCACTATAGCAAATTTAGACAATGCAATGCATCTTTTTCCTATAAAATAAGAGCAAAAGGAATACATACATAACAGGCTTCGTTGATCGATTCGATAAGAGCTCTTTCTATTCATGATTAGAATATAAAGCTTCTTTATCCCAGACTACAGGGGTGTTATCCTGGAATAAGCAATCTTGAGATAATGTGGTTACATCATGGTTACATAGGCATCGTCTCTCATGATACATAATCAATGAAACCATTTGAACAAATGTGAAGAATAGATCCCACTTATTCCTCTGTATCCTTCATCCTTACTGAAACTAAAACGCTCTTTAGAGCATCCTCAATTGATGGTTATTCTCAATCTCAGTCTTGGAAAAGTTTTCTATGGTTTTTTTTGTTTAGAAAAGAATTTGCGATTACCAACAACTTCACCACATACAAGATAAACAATTGACATCACAAACCAAGCTTATCCTAACCAAAATTTTCAGCAGAGTAATGAAAATCCTCGACTGAAGTTCACCCCCAAACAACCACAATCTAACAGTAGACACAAAGGACCCCCCAAAATGGAAAGGAGTGAGGAAGCAAGCAAAGCCATATCCAGTTTCCCCCAATAATTTAACCTCAGGGTGCACAGCACATCAAATCCATCTGTCCCCTCCCTCAAAAAATCTCGCCAGCCCCATCATATCTACCACCTACCCAGATGGGCTACTACTGGAAAAGGCCAACTGAATCATCCCAAAGTAGGCAGTGATCAATAGCGGTGCTGAGCAAATCCAACTTGCCTTTGTGGCAGTGCAACTTAAGGCAAGTCCAGTGCAATAAGCTAAGAGGAAAACGGCTGGAGTGATGGCAGTGATACCTGGCCATGCACAAGGAATTAATGGGAGTCAGAAGGGTGGGATTGGTTGGGAGCTCTGTGGCCATGCAGGTGTCAGATGGGATTTGCTGTTGCTGATGCTGATGGGCAGATTTGGATGGGAGTAGAGGCTGCTCAAAGTCAAACATCGCTGCATCTGCATCTGCATAGCACCATGACTTCAGATATAACAGGTTAATTTGATTTACTTTTGAAAATAAAGTTTGCATTGAGGATTGAAAGACTTAAAGGGCAAGTAGAGGGTCATCGAGTGAATCTAACATTTAAAGTTGTCTTGATGCATCAGGTTGTGAAATTGTCATGCTATTTCCCTGGCAAATTTAGCCCAGGGTAGAATGAAATGGTATAGTTGGCAAGGTTTGCTTGGAAAAGGAATCATGAGAACGCAAAGCAAGCAATTGAAATAGTTCAGAGTACTACCAATGGAAGGAAACATCATACATGTTGTCTCTAATTAACAAGTATAAACAGATTACCTGCAGCGTAGACTTTTTTGAACAATTTGTTATGAATAAAAACCATTTACATCTTCTTCAATAAACTTCAGCTATCATTTGCATACCAATTGGTGACCATCTAGATATAACCATCTTGTAGTTGGACGAAATGCTAGCATTCAAGTAAACGAAAACTATCAGAACTTAAAAACTGAGATGGTTTCATTTTGGAAAATAGAGGCTCAATTCGGCTCTGCACAAATGGATAATATTTGTCATTTCCTTGTCTCTGTTCATTCTTATGCTTCACTTTTCTTCCGAAGAGATGCAAAATAGATCATACACAATTAGAGATATAATCTATTCTAAGTTCATTATACTTGGAAGCCCAATTCATCAGTTACATAGATGTCTGAACACCTCCGTCACAAGCGAGAATCTCATTGTTCCCTAGGGCTAAGGTTTTGGCTTTCCACCCGTTTGAAAACAGAGCCTCAATGTTCCCTAGGGCTAGGGCTTCGGCTTGCACGTTATCTGTATTCATACGTACTGGTATCCTACTTCCACTGTAAAGAACGATCACCTCCACCCAAGGCCGTAGAGCCGTAAACCAATTATACATGAACTTAGTAAATCTTGTAGTTGTGTCCTACTGAATCGTTATATTGGTTCTGCATTACAAATCATTTATCTACACCCGTGCACTGGCACAAGCAAGCCAGGATCACTTGGATAGGGCTAACTTGCATACCTAGGCCTGTGTTGCACAACCTACAAAGTTAGCCCCTCTTAACTACTGTTCATGCCAGCCAGGCATCACGGTGACTAAAAAATATCCCCAAATCTAAGACAAACTAACACCTTTCTGCAAACACCGTTACCCTCAACAAAGAGAGAGTCATCCATCACCATAATAAGCTCTTCCAACCTCATCAGCTTTCTAAACTCCACATAATTTTCCGCCATCATCCCAAACTAACAACCATTCTCCAATGAGAGATAGGCTATGATCAGTACTCCGATTATGAAAAGGAACTCCATATCAACTTCAATAGTATGAAGCAAGATTACTGACTGGAAACCCATATCAAATTCAATAGTACAAAAAGAACCCAATAAGATATTATTGGCCATGATATGAAGCACATTTCATGCATGGAAAATGAACAAAGCCCATCTGCGTAATCTTCAAAATCTCTGGCAACAGATTCGGGCAAACATACACAATAATCTGATGCTATTTGAACTTGACAATGGCTCTAGCTGAAAGAGGTCCTTTTTATTGGTTTTTTAAAGTGCATGTACATCTCGAAATCTCCGGACAGAATTATTAAGAACCCATGTAGGATAACCAACTTCAAAGTTCTCAAAAGAGAATAGATATATTGGTAAGATGACAATAAGTTCTTGGTTGAATAAGGTACACACAGCATCTGATTTGGCAGATATGTACTTCAAGATAATCTTAAAATCTCAGGTAGTGCAATGAAACCATTTTGGGAGCATCACGACAACATATCACAGACATTTATTGATTAACGGACACATCTCCCCCAACAAATGGAGACAATAAACATGGGCAACATTCAAATAGATAGCACATTGAAACATTTCCTATGAACTCAGACAATGGCAAATATATAATTGAAGCTGTTAACTGGAAAATTGGATAAAGAAGAGGGCAACAGACCAACAACTTCAATATATGACATTACCCCCCCCCTATAAACATTCAGTATTAGAGCAAATAAGATCAGATTACCCAAGACCACATTGAGGGACTAGATTCCAGAATATATTTTTCGGAATAATTCACCTATTTAGCACCAAAAAGAACAAAAGAACCGAATAAATCAGGGGGAGACTTCGAGCCTTGGTTCAAAACAGAAGCCTGTGAAAAGCTGAAGAGGAAATTTTTTGTTTGCGGGGCATTTCTGCGCCCACTTCCATTGCTTCATGCTCATGTCAAAAATCAGCAGTGCCGGAGAGCCGTAACTTTGTATGTAGATGAGGTCATCAGTGCCATTGCTTGCAAAGACATCGTCAAATTCACCAAATCCTTGGAAGAACCTGTGTGGCATTCGGGAGACCTCACGCCATCCGCGCCTATCAACAAGTTCCCAAATGCCTATGCCCTTAATTATATCAATCCTGTCCTGCTTACCAATGCCCCCCACCAATATCAGCTTTTCTTTGAGATTCATTAAGCGGCCACAAGTTAGCGGACATGGTGCCAAAATCAATGTCTTCAATAGAGAACCACACGGAGCTTTGCTGGAAATGTCATACATAATTAAAGCATGACGAAGATCAGAATGCCGCAGAACACCAGAGGCATAGATCATGCAGTACAGAACTCCATCAGAAATGGCACTCTCATCACCTCCCCTCCATCCATTGAAGACTTCCTCCACACAAGTATCCCACAATCTAGTCTCCGAGTCATATACATGTATCGAGAAATCCCATCGAAGGAAATCATCAGGGACTTGCACAGACTTCGCGACAACAATCGAGTAGTCATGAGATTTTCTGTCTACCGATATAGCGAGGGAACTGTAACACGAATGCTTCACGCCCGGGGCTTCACCAAGACCCCTCCATCGCTTTGTGATTGGATTGCACACATAAATCTTGCTCCTGCTGTCATTGTCCATGAAGCAAACAAGACCACATGAAGCAGCAACTATCCAACTACTCGACTCAATGCACGGGAGACTGATGCCACCATACCACTTCCGAAGTATAGGGTCATAAGTGAAGCCCTCCGCAATTTCGTTACACGTGAACATGAAATACCAAGGCTTTTGGGAAGTCACAACACAGGAGAAATTCCAGAGGAACCTCTTCGATTTCACAATGTCATGCCATCTTTTGCAAACGGACCCTGCACGGAAAATGCTTGCAACCGGTAAGCAAGCAAAAATTTTCTCCAACATATCCTCTGGGAGAATTGCATCAATAGAGATCAAAGGGGCATCTTCATTCTGATACTCTTCTGGTAATGGTTCCAACTCCCCAGCTTCAGCAGTTATGCGTCTATAAGACTGAGTGGCCCGCGGGCGATGGTCCATGATTGACAAGGAAACTAACGAAAGTGAAAAAAACCCTAAAAACAGACACAACAGGTAAATGTTACATAGACAGCATTAAGAAAGGATCAAGACCAACAAGGAAACACCAAATTACTGGTTCTGTGTGGCCATTATTCTCATGTATTATTGAGATTCTTCATGAAAAAAGAAGAAACAATAATAGCACATAAATTTTCTAACACATTCAAGAAAAGAAAGAAATTGCTACATCTGACTCACGTTTTGTACAGTATCGTTAAAAAAAATCAAATGTAGCCACATATATAAGAACAGAAAATTCTTAGAAAAGGAAAAGCTAGGAGATCATCATCTGAAGCTTCGTATCTGCTACCAAGGAATCTAAGGTACAAGCTGAGTTAAAGAGACCAGGGAAACTTGCAAGAGACTTATTATTCTCTGTAAAGAACATAGCAAACATGTTTACAATCATTGAAAAGGACACAAAACAAACCAGCGCAATCAAACATATGAACACAACAAAATACGGATGCATGCAAACGAAACAGCTCAGACATTGCTCACCATGACGATCCCACCAAAAAAACAATCACAAAACATGCGAAGATAGTACAAAACCAACAATGTAAAATCCCAAGAAAGATAAGATCGGAGAAAATAAACCAACCTTCCAGTAGAAATAGGCATAACCAATATAACAAAAAAAGGACATGTAAACACAAAAACGGGCGGTCCTCGAACAGCTAGAAAACAAACAGAGATACAAAGGAGCCGAAAAAACGACAAAATAGGAAAAAACCAACAATACCCAAGAGACCCAACAAACCATCAACGCCCCAAAACCAAAACCAGAAGGCATGGCTCCACACCCACCCAATGCTACCGCCCCAACATCGATCAGCACAGGATGAAAACTTGGTACCCCGCAAGAACCCGTATTTCTCTAATCTAGAGAGGAGAAAACGTCGGATCTCTCTTGGTAGTTACCTTTCCACTGTCAATCCGGGAAAAGCGGATCAAGCTGGGAATGGTCGAAGCTGCAGAGAATGGGAGGTGGCATGAATCCAAATGGGATAGAACAGAGATTTTGGGGATGCGGGTATTGGAGGGGGAGGAGGGGAGGAGAAAAGGCGGAAGCTTTGGGGGTGTGGAGGTTAAGGGAGAGAGATGGGTTCTATATATATATATGCTGTGTTTTTTTTTCTTATGTAGGTAGTATGGGGTTTGTAGTGGTAGGGCTGCCTTTTTTTGTCGTCCCTATGTAAAAGGGTTTTGTGGTAAAAGTTTATTTACCTTGGGCATGAAGAGATAATCAAAATACTTATATGTGAAGTTTATTTACCTTGGGTAAGTTCTATAGTATGAAAAATTGTCAAATCAACCAAAAATATTAAAAAAGACAATCTGCATGCGATGAGATGGAAGATAAAAATTGAAAGCATGTTTTGTCAGCATTTTATTACTCTATAAAATATTTAAAATTTAAATTAAAGATCAACAGGAAGGGTTGTGTTGTTAGAGGATATGGGAAGTGATTCAAACATTGTTGTGTACCAGCTATTGTATTACCAGGTCCCGTGAAATATAATGGTATTTATATTATAGTTTGCCAGCACAATTGTTGATACGACGCTCTTATCATCATACGTTTCCTTTCAATCATGAGGAGGATGGTCATCAATGCCTCTCATTTGTAGGGATGAAAACAGATATGGAGGTATCCATATTTGACCCATTACACTCTCGAGTTTGTATAGATTTTGACATCTGTAACCATATGCGTTTTAAAATAGATACGAATGTGGGATATCACTTTTATGTATGCACCTTTATGTATCCAAATTCGTATATCCATTTTAAGATATAAATATAATTGGAAAGTTATTTATAAATTGTATGTAACAAGGTTTAAAGGTTTCTTTCATTACGCTCGATCAAATTATTATGAAATAAATACATTTGGTATATTTAAACTAATCGATAAACCATTATGCTGTGATTTTTATGTAATATGTGCTCATTTTATATTAGTATCTGGTTTTTAAGGATATGGTAATACTTTTTTCATAAAGATCCATGTTAGTGTATTCATATTTTAAAAAAATATATGAACAGCTTCATCCCTAATCATTTGTTTATTTTCCAACCATTTCTGTCAACCTCCCACGCCCCACTCTCCTACCTTTCAATATTTTCCTCTTTTACTCCATTTTCCTTCTTCGACAACTTCTTTATCTACCCTTCAATATTTTCTAAAATAAACCAAATTTCTAGTGTACCACCAATAAAAGTAATGAAATATGGACATCCATCAAGGAAAGATGTTTGAAATGGTTTCCATACATCTGTCTGAACCACCTCTAGTCTTTCGTGTTCTTGTAGTCTTTGTGAAATTAATTTTCTTTTGCTTTTCTAATATACAATGTTCACAAAAATCTAGATTAGTAGTCTAAAACTTGTCAACTTTCCCTTCTTCTGCGTGCTCTTCATTAATTGTTTATTCATGTGACTAAGTCATATATGACACGTAGTAACATCACATTAGGAGATGCAATGAATATCCTATCATATAAGCGTGATGCAACATATAGGGTTTCCTTCTTCAATGCAGAACCAACGAATGGTTGGACATTCCCAATGGGTCTAAGTTGAATGATGTCATTACACCACTTTCGAATAACACATATGAGATTTCTTATTACAGTGAAGCCCTAGCTTCAGTGGGAGGTCATGGACACCATCGTTGGCCAATCCCAGGATCTCTGATACTCGGCGTTCCCATCTTATACTCATTGAGTTCAAATTCAAAATATAAGATGAAGGTGAACAAGAAGAAGAAATGAAGATATTACATTCATTCTCATTAAAATTTCCCATGCACACATACCACACAATCATGTCCACAAGATATACCATGCATAAACATAAGATGTGACAGTATGCGTACAAATAGTATATATATTTCAATACTATCTTTCAAAAGTAAAGATGGAAAACATTAAGAAAATTTTATTTAAAAAACTACGCACAATATTTGGTGCAGCCTTGGCGGCGAAGCTCGAACAAAACATTGTTGATATTGTTGCAGTTGCTCGGGTACACCTATTGGGTCCACATATAAGGTAACAATATGATTAATTGCCCAGAAATGGTGTTGATACTAGGCAGTACTATGAAGGTAAGCAAAGAGTATGCAAGTGCTCTCGAGGGTACACACATTCACTATATGCAAGTGCTCTCGAGGGTACACACATTCACTACAAAGCGAGCCTCTATAAGGCATGCCTTATTGTATGACTGGAAGAATGAATTGCGTTATTGAGAGACCCTATGGTTTTCTTATATAAGAGAAAAATCTGTTGGGTAAATTGCAAGATGAATACAAAAGAAATAGATAATATGAAAATAATAAGAAAGATAACTAATATCTCAACACTTCCCCTCAAGTTGGAGCATAGATATCGATCATGCTCGACTTGGAACAATAAGGTCCTATGGCTAGAGCCTTAGTGAGAACATTTATTGTATGGTCTCTAGAGTTGACATGCGTAGTGGCGATAAGACCCTTCTGTATCATGTCACGAGTGTAGTGACGGTCCACCTCTATGTGCTTGATAATCTCATGGAAGGCTGGGTTGTTTGCAATGAAAAGAGCAACATGGTTGTCACGTTGAGGTGCATGGGAAGATGCACCTCTATGGTCAAGTTAGTAAGAACAAATCTGACCCACATCATCTCTGTGCTAGCATGTGCCATGGCCTTTTCTTCTGACTCAGCACTTGATCCGGCAACCATGGTTTGCTTCTTCCTCTTCCATGAAACAAGTGTCTATGAACACAATGAAGCCTGGAGTAAACTTCATATCCTTTGGACACCCAGCATAATCTACATCTGCACATGTTGTAACTGAAACAGATGTACCTCTGCTGAAAAGAAGTTCCATACATGGTGGTCTCAAATACCTCAGAATCATATGGACTGCATCCATATGTGCCTATCCGGGTTGCTCCATAAACTGACTCACTTTGCTCACAACAAAGGATATGTCAGGCCTGGCAATAGTCACATATAGGAGGTTGCCAACAATATCCATGTACCTCCTCTTATCGAACTCTTCAGTGTCATTGATGAATCCATGATTCTCACTCTTTATTCTTTTATTTTAGCTCATCTTTTGGCAGAACACCCTGAAAATACCTGTAAATTCAATAACTTAGCTTTCCGCATGGCATTGTTAATATTGCATATTTAGCATGTATTTTTGCAAAAACAAAAGAATAAATGATGATGTATTTAGAATAAATACAGAGTGGCCCAAACCTCAAGAGAAGGTCAAGACTTGACCTGATCGTAAAATAAAATAATAGAGAGAGAAAGGGTCTACTATGTAAATATCACCTATACTTGTAAATATCTATCTATTTATTTATTATATTATATTATAAAATCAAATTATTTTATTACTTTACACTTTTGTATATAGTTTTAATAATATTATAAAAATGAAATAAAAATCAGAAAAATAAAAGAAAAACAAAAATAAAATCCTCAATTTCTTGTACAAACTACACATGTATAGTCTACACTCATTGTCTATTATATACCCTTAATAATATGTAAAAATAAAATAAAAATTATTATATACTCCTAAAATATGTTGTATATAAATAAAATATAAAATAAGAGTATTTATGTAAAAATAACAAAAAAATACTTGTACATAATATATAGGTATAATATACATGTATATAATATTATATACTATATATACATTATTTTATCATTCATAAAAATAATTAAAAATCATAGAAAAGTACTTTATAAAAATAAACATTTTTTATTTTATACACTTTTTATTTTAAATTCATTTGCTATTTTTTATTGAATTTCCCTTTATTTTGTAAATCATGGTTTTCTCATTGGTCCACGTCAGACCGTTGACCTCAGTCAACGGTCTCTTCCAGCCGGGTCGGGTTGTCCTCCCTCTCACCGGAGCCACTTCTCTGACTTTTCACGCTCGAACCCGGTTGCCTCTTGCCTCGATATCCGGACCCGAGATTCCTCGTACACCCGAGATTCTCGTAGATCCCTAGAATCACCCAGATCCCCCTAAGGTTGCGCTCCATCTCCTTATCTTTCCAGACCTTGGGGAACCCTATAAAACCTCTCTTCTAGCTCCGTCGGCCCTGTAGCTCATCCCTCGCGCCTCCTTTCTTCCCTAGACACCTTCAGTGGAGTGACAGCCACTCGAGGAGCCATTTAGGATCGCCTGGAGTTGTTTGGAGACTCGACGCTCACTACGTGGTCGGGGCTCCATCGCTTGAAGCCTCCCAGCCAGCCGTAGCTTGGTTGAGGCCAAGATCAGTCTGTCCACCTTCACCTGGAGCTTCTCAGCTTGTTGGTAGCTTCTGGTAATGCTTTTATCCCCTGCATTTACCATTTCGATTCTACCTTCCCATTTCATCGCATCCATCGCTCCTCTGCTCCGACCAACTGGTCGGAGACCCGTTACACACATTCACCCGTTCCAATCGATGCTATGCCTCGCCCTCCGTCTTCCCACGCAGTCTGATCACCCTACATCTAACTCACCAAAGCGAGATTAGGATCGAGACTTCCTTCCTCCATCTACGTCGGAAGTCAAAGTATCACATCCCCCATTTTGCTTGTCTCTTTATGGAGTCCCCTGAGGTGTTGGATCAACTGGAGGAGGAGGAGGTGCACCCACGATGGAGCTCCGGCACCGTCCTTCTCCTTGCCTCTTCTAGCAAGTTTGAGTTGTGCCTTTTCTTATTTTAGCTAGACTTTCATTTCCTCATTTTAATTCTGTGCTTAGTTTAGTAAATAGCATAACATGTTAGCCTAGAATCCAACTCGTAGTTTCCGAAGCTCCGCTCTCGCGAACATTTCCACTGTGTATCTGCTTGTTGACTACCGCTATCCATCCCATTTCATTCCTTACCGCCTTATCTATCCTTGGCCATCTCTAGATCACCTCGACCACCTTCAGATCGAGTTCTTGGCGCTCCTCCTCTATCCTCCGTTGGAGCTGCCTCCGCTTCGATCCACCTTCACTCCTCGCCACCCAATAAAACCCCCAGACCTTCCTTGTGTTGCTTTGTGTTTGCGGTGCAGGTCTGGAGAACTAAAGGACCCTCGCGAGGGTCGATTTTGTTGATAAGATGTACCTGGGCGCCCCAAGCTTCCTCAACCTCGCTGGAGAGCTCCGGCGACTCTCAGTTCCCTTCGAGCCCTCTAGTCGATAGACAAAGGCCCCATGAATGTTTTTGGAGTGGTAGCAGCTCGAGGGCTAGTCATACGCATGCGCACCATCGGATCAAAGCTCGGGGACGGGGAGTTCTTCCATGTTCTTTGAGCCTTCCTCTCCGTCGTTTGATCATCGCCTGTTCATCCAAGATTGCAACTGTCGTTGGATCACGACACACCTCAGTTGTCGATCGAGCATCGACGATATAATCTCCACCATTGAAGGCGAAGCGTCATTGCGTGTCGTGGAGCGGCCACATGTCAAGTAAAAGCATCTCCGTCATCCATCAGTGTGCCTTATGGGGTAATTTGCATATTTAGCACCATATTTTTATGTAATTATTTGTTAGTTCTGTAAATAAAAGGTAACGTTTAAAATAAAATGGAAATTTTGCAGCAGGGTCATGTACTTTCTCTAATTACATATAGGTCCATTCCACGTCACCTTACGTGGCGTGCCATGTAAGGTGGCGAAATTGCTTGTATACCCCTGACGGTTTTTGTAATTGTGAAATAATTTATAAAAATTAAATAAATGTTGTTTTATTTAGGCATGTCTGTAGATGAACCCCTGATTTATATTTAAATTGCAAATATGCCTCTGCCAGGATATTGATTTATGTATGATTTATCTATTTATTAAATATAGTTAGTATGCTCCGAATAATACGCAATAATAGGGATACATGCTCCATGCCATGTATATTCATGCCATGCATTTATTTGGCATTTTTTAATGATTTATCTATTTATTAAAAATGAAATGGACCCTATTTATTCCCTATCTAAATTAGAAAATACAAAAAATAGAAAAACATGTATAAATTCCAATATATATATATAGTATATTTTGTCATATTTTAATTAAGGACCAAAAAACATTAAAAATGGACAAACAAAAATCTTAAAAATCAAAAACCCCAAAATATTTTATAAAAATCTAAAAAATCATTAAAAAATCCAAAATATGTTTTTTTATTTTATAATTTTCTTTATATAAATATTTATATATAAAAATTGATTTGGGTAATTTTGGAACCTATTTCTTATTTTTAAAATCCAAATAAATTTCAAGTATTTATTAAAACACTTATTTAGGGTATTTTTGACTTTAAAAAAATACATAAAAAGTAGTAAAATTCCAGAAAAAATACAAAAACGTTAGAAAAATACGAAAAATCCAAAAACAAATTTAATTTTATATTATATATATTTATTAGTATTTATAAATGTATTATTCTATTTATATATATAGCCTTATATATATTTAAAAAAGAAATATAAAAATAAGAAGAAGAAAAAAGAAAAAGAAATCATAAAAATGGAAAATTAAAAATCAAATACAAAACTATAAAACATAAAAAAATAAATTTTAAAAATATAAAATTAAAACCATAAAAATAATAAAAATGAGCAAGAGATAAAAGACAAAATTTTGTGCATTATTTTTGCCTCCTTCTACCGTTTGCTCCATGTATTCGACCTATACACATACTTGAACCTACACACATTTGCTGTAGAGTTATAATAAATTTTAACTCCATATTTTTATCTTTATTGCTTAGTTAATTATTGTGAATTAACTATTGATTGAACGAGGTTTATTGAGCGGTCACCATATCGACTGCGGTTTTGCCTCGTGAAACCGTACGACCCTTATTAATTCTCGTTCATGAAATGGCGTCGTTGCTGGGGAGCAATGCTGTTTAGTTGGATATTCTTTTGTTTTGTCTATTTTCTCTTGTCCATTTATTTATTGCATTATTTATTTTTTTCACTATTATTTGATAATTATTTTGGATGGTTTTGGCCCTCTTATCTGTTTGACTTTGATGCGAGGGATCGTTGTGCGAAGGAGGACTTCCTAGGAAGACCTAGGCACCCAAGTAAGGCGAAGCCAACCTTTCTTACACAACTGGCAGAAGAGAGAGCATCAAGAGTAGGCAGAGGAGAATTTTGAAGACAATCTATTTTATACCGTATTTTTTATTTATTATGTATATTTATGTGTGTGTGTGAGAGAGATTTATATGTAATAATTTGGACTCTCCAGACACAACTACTTCACGAGGTCCAGTACCCGAGGGATTGTTCCCTTGGGGGTCATCGTCATGTTTTTCGAGTTTTTATCGTTTTCTTTTATTTGTTTTTTATTTTTATTTTATTTATTTTGTATTAAATAAATTAATAAAAGGATATATATATATATTCCTCAAAATTCTTTTTGTATATAAATTAATAAATCAACTTAAAATGTTTTGCAAAATGGTTTGACCTGTTTGAAAATTTTTTGTAAAATGCAACCTTTGTACAAAAGATTTTGTTTATAAAATATATTTCTTTGTGTGAAATAAATTATTTTGAAAACATGTTTGCAAATGTTTGTAAAATGGTTGCAAAAATATTGTAAAAATCTATATCTACTATTTGAAAACCCTTTATAAATTAGTCTTCAAATGTTTGTAAATATTTGCAAAAATTATTTTGAATTATAGTTTTCAAAATTATTTTCAAATAAGTTTGAGGAATATATATATATCAATATAAAATAATAAAAATAATAAAAATATAATAATTCTTTATCAATTGTATATATACACATACTAATAAAAATAAATAATACTTTAAACCTGTAAATTCTTTAAATTATTAATCCTTGTAAATAAAAAGAAGTACGTCCGTGTAAATAGTTGTGCATATTTTATCTTTGTGTGCAAAAATTCTCTGAAACATCGCATCATTCTTTCTGCATTGTACATAGAATTTGCATAGCATTAGCATTCTTTTGGATTGAGCTTGATGTTTGAACTAGTCCAAATAAAGTTGAAGATTGGAGCTTCGTTGGACCTTACTGCACCTAACTACACTGGAACCTTATGAGAACTAGATTTAAGGTACTTCAGGTCTAGTTGGACTTAATTCTTTGAGATTCAAGGCTGGGTTCAAGTCACCTCAACTGACTAACTAGAACTTTTCAAGACGCACGCATGACTCTTGTCGGTCGTGACCTAACTTGGATACTTGCACCTTTCACTTGACTCAACTCAGTTGGAGTGGTGAGGGGAAGGGATTTTCTGATTTGAGACACACACGAGTGGAAACATTCGTCCTCGTCTAGGGAGGGAAGTGCACCCCAACCCGATCCAGTTGCCATGAGGTCTAAAGACATGAGAGTGTGGGTTGCAATAATGCTTCAAAAGAAGGATAGTCTTCTGGCTCAAGAGGAAAAATATCTTACGTAAATGCTGCTGCAAATGGTATGTTGAAAAAAACTCCAAAAAAGTGGACATACCTGATTGAAAATAAAATGTCTGTCGGTGTGTATGTGTGTGTGTGTGATGTATATAAAATAAGCAAGCTTGAGCATCAAAGTTATACCATGTGAGCATGCAGCTGGATGGCTTGACTACACTGGTCATGCATCCCGAGATAGGTAGCTACACTAGCTACCATCCATTCTTCTTTTTACCCCCTCCTCTTGAGTCAGATGTCACTTGAACTTAGAAGGGAATACCTCGCTCCTCGAGGAAAGAGCTAATGGATTGGGGAATCATTGGGTTGTCATTCTGGAGAAGTCAGTTCCTTTGTCATTTCAGTTGGGGAGAGCCACTGCCACTTACACTGTACAAGTCAGCTTCATAGTCATAAGGGTTTGTGTATGATGTAGGCTAGTTCTAACATGACTATTGAGGTTGTTTAAACTGGGTTCTGTGTCTCTCGAAGGCTGTTGCGTCTTAAATTTGCTTCCCGACCAGGTTCCACACACATTCTCACATCAAGGTTTAACCTGAGATCAAACTTTGATTTTGTGAAGATAAATTTAATAATTGAAAATAAATTCCATTTATGCTTTCTTTTTCTTTTCTTCTTTATTATTTTTACACTTATTGCATAAGTATTTGCTAGGGACTACAAAAGGCAAGTATAGGGGGTGATGAATCTCCATTTCATCACCTTTATTCTATCATTTTGGCCTTAAAAACCCTAGCTAATGCATGTAAATAGCATTAATTTGTACAAAATAGTATTATAGATTTATTGCATTTATTATGTAAATAATATGAGTTTTAATGTCAAAATTATAGAATAAAGAGAAGAAAAGAAAAATAATAAAATATCGAAGATATTTTATGACCCTAAACCCCGAGACCAAGTCAAAAATTGAGTTGGTCGATAAAGAATAAAATAAGCGGAGATAAGGGCCAAGAACACAATAAAAATCTCAGTTATTTATTCATTATTTATTCACTTTTGACACCTATTTTATACTTTATTACTTATTCATCAAATGAAGAAACTTTGTACATGAAAGTTGTGGATAATAACGTAAATAAAAATAGAAAATTGAGTTGGTGCAAAAATAATACACAGTGTACTTTTTATACACAAAATAAAAAGCCAAAATCCCAACTTCACAGACTAATATCATTCAAATAAAAACTCAAAATATATCAAAATAATTCTAATTATATTCAACTTTTCATAAGCTATTTTAATGGAGGTGGTTTCATATTTTTTGGAGTTACGGTGTGAAAGTTAGGTTTCGGACCTTCACTGTATAGGAGACTCGATTAAAATATTCATTATATCCCTTCTTTATTATTTTTACAAGTTTATATTTCTATAATTCTATAAATATTATTTATACCATATGTATATGTTGAAATTAAAATAAACCAAAAAGAAAACATAAAATAAAATAAGTCTACATAAATATATAGGCAGAATACCTATGTGATACATGTATATAAATAAAAATGAAAATCATTCTTTCATTATTTATTTTCTCTTTTATACTACTGTAAATATTATTTATATTCTACTAAAAATATAAAAAGAAAATAAAACTCACTAAGGTACATTAAAATAAATAAAGCATAATACATAGATGAAATACCTACAAGTATACCTACATTTTATATATCTCTATTTATTTAAGTGTACAAATAATATCATAAAAAATAATGAAAATATATTTATACACCTAAAATAAGTTTTAAATATATAAAATTAAATAATAAAATAATAAAATAAAATACACAAAATAAAAATAAAACATACCAAATATAGGTAAATATACCTATAAATACACCATTAATATTAAAATACTAATAAATAACATCAAAAAATAAATAAAAAACATAATAAAACACTACATAAAATAATAATTTTTTATTTATAACCAAAAATTTATAAAATCAAATACTATTTTTTAATTAATTAAATAAGAATAATAAGGCATGTTTTGTCGCCTAGCGGCATGCATGGGCCAATCAGAGGCCAGGGATTGTTAACCGCCAGTCAACTCTCCCCACGCCTCCGACTTATGTCAGATCTGTCTTTTCCTGACTTTTCTTGCCATTTTCCCGCTCGATCTATCGCTTAATCGCCTTCACTCCCTTCACGGGATTTGCTCCTTGATCATCATAGATCCACACAAGTTCCTTATAAACCCTGCACATACGCTCGAATAATTGCTTTTAGCCGGTCAAATAAGGGAGCTATTCATGTTCATAAGTAACCAACATCCTTCCACCTTGCAATTTTTGCCATCCCCAAGCCCTAAAGCCACCACATCTTGGCCAAAGTGCGTATCCAGATGACAGTTGCAGTCCCCTGAGGCGTTGGATCAGCTAGAGGAGGAGGAGGTGCACCCACGGCGGAGCTCCGACATCGTCCTGCTCAGGAACGGAGCCAGAACATTTTTTAGGAGGGGGCACGAGGTTTTTAAAAAAATATGTCTCTCAATTACAGTACAATCATATTCAGTATATAACATTAATTGTTAGGGACAAATTATGTCTATAGTTGTCATGTATATTTTCATTAATTTTGAACTTACTCATTATATAGTAATAGTCAATTTTGAACTTATTTTTTAATCAACTATATCTTTTTATTCAATTTTACATAAATTGGTATCATATATGTTCATAATGTCAGGATTTTTTGTGAATGATATTTATATTTTTTTAAAAAGTAAGTTATATTCAAGTATTTTAATTATTTTAAATTTAGTATACGGATTTGGGCAAATCCACAGTTACCACCCTCGTAAAATCTGATATTTAGGCGAGCAACGTTACAAGGAAGGCTGTTGAGGCAGGTCTAGCATGCGAGGAAGGGGTGATGGGCAGCGACAGAAGAGTGGACGGAGGTGATGCGAGGTGGGGGTCGTGGAAGAGGAGGGGGCGGAGAAGGAGCAGGAGCAAGGGAGGCCGAGGCTGAGGAGGGAGAAGAGACGTGAGGCGAGGAAGGTGGTGGCGGCAGCGAGGAGGATGAGGTGGGCGACGTCAACATCGACGAAGGCGTCCACAAGGGCCGAGAAGCTCTAGTTGTGGAGCTCGTGGCATGACATGCCTTCCTTCATAGAGAGAAACTAACTTGAGTCTCCTGCTTCGGAGGAGAAAAAGGAGGCAAGTTTTTTTTCCTTTTTTTGTTAATCCAGCCGTTAGATCGTGGATCCGTTAGATTAACTCACTCGTATGGTTGAGTTAATTGAACTAATTAACGGAAGGTTATGGGTGTAAAACGGAGCATTTATTCAAGGTCCTAGGTGTAATTCGTGATTATAGAATGTTTCTGGGGTAATTACGATATTACTCAGGATTATGGGTGTAAATTTCCCTATTATCTGTCGGTAAAAAATATTGAACTTTTTCTAAAAAATTGAAGGGGGCATGTACGAGTTTTACCCCTCAAAAAATCCAAATGAGACATTATAAATTATGAAATATTATAATTATTTTTATCTTAAAAGTCTATAGGAAAAAATTCCATATACATATATTAATCCCAAAATTTAGGGGGGCACTTGCCCCTCCTTGCCCCCCTTAAATCCGTCCTTGGTTCTGCTCCTTGCCTCTTCTGGCAAGTTTGAGTTGCGCCTTTTCTTATTTTAGGTAGACTTTCATTTCTGCATTTTAATTCTGTGCTTAGTTTAGTAAATAACATAACGTGTTAGCCTAGAATCCAATGTTTGTAGTTCACTGGAGCTCCGCTCCGGTGAACATTTCCATCGCGTCTCCGCCTGTTGACCACCCGCTGATCCCATTTCATTCCCTACTGCCTTCTCCATCCCTGGCAATCTCCATATCACCTCAACCACCTTCAGATCAAGTTCTCGGCGCTCCTCCTACGCCATCTGCTGGAGTTGCCTCCGCTTCGGCCCACCTTCACTCCTCGCCACCCAATAAAGCCCCCAGACCTTCCTTGTGTTGCTTTGAGTTTGCGGTGCATGTCTAGAGAGCTAAAGGACCCTCACGAGGGTCGATTTTGGTGATAAGAGGTACATGGGCACCCCAAGCTTCCTCGACCTCGCTGGAGAGCTCCGGCAACTCTCAGTTCCCTTCGAACCCTCCAGTCGATAGATAATGTCCCCAGGAGTGTTTTTGAAACGGTAGCAGCTCGAGGGCTGGTCAGACGCACGTGCACCACTGGATCGAAGCTCGGGGACGAGGAAGTTCTTCCCTGTTCTTTGAGCCTTCCTCTCTTTCGTTCGATCATCACCCGTTCATTCAGGATTGCAGTTGTCGTTGGATCGCGACGCACCTCAGCTGTTGATCGAGCATTGATGATCTAATCTCCACCGCCGAAGGCAAAGCGTCATCACGCGACGACCACGTGTCAAGTGAAAGCATCTCCGCCGTCCATCAGTGCACCTTATGGGGTAATTTGCATATTTAGCCCCGTATTTTTATGTAATTATTTGTTAGTTTTGTAAATAAAAGTTAATGCTTAAAATAAGATGGAATTTTACAGCAAGGCCCTTGTACTTCCTGTAATTACGTATATGTCCATTCCACGTCACCTCACATGGCGTGCCACATGAGGTGGCGAAATTGCTTGTACCCCTGATGGTTTTTGTAATTGTGAAATAGTATACAAAAAATAAATAAATGTTGTTTTATTTAGACAAATTTATGGATGAACCCATGGTTTATATTTAAATTACAAATATGCCCCTGTTAGGACATTGATTTATGTATGATTTAAATATTTATTAGATATAGTTAATGTGCTCCGAAAAATACGCAAAAATAGGATATATGCTTCATGCCATGTATATTCATGTCATGCATTTATTTGGCATTTTTGAGCGATTTATCTATTTATTAAAAATGAAATGAAGCTTATGTATTCCCTTTCTAAATAGAAAATACCAAAAAATTAGGAAAATGTGTCTAAAAATCCAAAAAATATTTATAGTATATTTTGTCATATTTAAATTACAGATCAAAAATCATTAAAAATAGAAAAACAAAAAGCTTAAGAATAAAAAAACCCCAAACTATTTTATAAAATCTAAAAAATTATTTAAAAAAATCTAAAAATATGTTTTCCTATTTTATAATTGGAAAAAATGGGACTGCCCCCACCCCATTTTTTGCAAAATTTTTTAATTTTTTTAGAAAAATATCACCATGTATATTCATCCCTATATCCCTCCTATATGCCATTCAAATTTCGTCAGAAATAGAGACTCTTACGACCTCCATCCAGACGCTATTTTTTTAACGGTCGCAGGATTTTTTAAATCGACCCTGTCTGGATGGAGGCCGTAGGAGTCTCTGTTTCTGACGAAATTCGAATGTCATATAGGAGGGATATAGAGATGAATATACATAGCGATATTTTCAAAAAATAAAATAAAAAATTTGACGAAAAATGGGGCGGGGCAACCATGTTGGCTGCCCCCAGGGGGCAGCCCCATCAACCCCTTTATAATTTTCTTTATATAAATATTTATATATAGAAATTGTTTTGGGTAATTTTGGAACCTATTTACAATTTTTAAAATCCAATTCAATTTCAAGTATTTATTAAAACCCTTATTTGGGATATTTTTGACTTTAAAAAGTACATAAAAATAGCAAAATTCCAGAAACGTTAAAAACATTAAAAAATATGAAAAATCCAAAAAATAATTCTCTATTATATATATTAGTATTTATAAATAAAATACTCTATATGTATATATATAGACTTATATATATATATTTAAAAAGGGATTTTTACCCGACAAACCCTATAAACTTTCTCAATTACCTCTACGACCTTTGAAACAACCTAATTCCCCCCCTCGACCCCGTAAACTTGCCAACTCTTACCCCATGAACCCTTCGGTTAATCTGTTTGAAGCTTGTGAGGGTTCTTGGGGTAATTTTTAGGGTTGACGGGGTAATTACGTTGTGCAAAAGGTCGTAGAGGTAATTGGCAAAGTTTATAGGGTCTGTCGGGTAAAAATCCCATCTAAAAAAGAAATATAAAAATAAGAAGAAAAAAAGAAAAAGAAAACATAAAAATAGAAAATTAAAAATCAAATACAAAACTATAAAACACAAAAAAATAAATTTAAAAAATATAAAATTTAAAACCCACAAATCAATGAAAATGAGCAAGAGACAAAAGATAAAATTTTCAGCATTATTTTCGCCTCCTACCATTTGCTCCCTATGTTCGACCTCTACACATACTTACACCTATACACATTTGCTGTAGAGTTATAATAAATGTTAACTCCAATTTTTTTATCTTTATCGCTTAATTAATTACTATGGGTTAACTGTTGATTGAATGAGGTTTATTGAGCGGTCAACGCATCGACTGCGGTTTCGCCTTGTGAAACCGTACACCCTTATTAAATCTCGTTCATCGGCTGCCACGTGTCCTACGTGCCCCGCAGGCACCTGCAAGGGTATCTTTCACTCTTGCATGTTTGGTTATTCCACTTTAGTCCATTAAATAAATGTTATAATTTGGAACTTTTGTAGTTTAGACCTTGTAGTTTATAATATTTGCACTTTAGTCCCTCTCAGTCTGTAGCATGTACATGTCCATGCGAGCTTTGGAATATTTGCGCTTTATGCCCTACGTTTTTCTACTGTTAATGAATGGATGGCATGTTTTTAGAATATGCATAAATATCCCAGTGCGTTGAATATTAAGCATATGCATGATTTAATTGGGATTTTTACAGATTAGACCCTAAGCTTTTAAACCATGTTATTTGTGTGGTCCATAAATTTAAAATAATTGCAAAGAGGTCCCTGTGAACCATGCCTAATTATACATTGTATTTTGTACTTAAGAAATTGTAAATTAATTCGAAAAATTACCTAAAAGTTATCATTAACTCATGTTAGTGTGTAATATTTTCTATGATTTTATTAGATTGATTTATTTGCATTTTTATTTTAAAAAAATTCAAAAACCTTTAAAAATGTCCCTGTTTTCCATAGAAAATATATAAAAAAATGAAAAATATTTTAAAAATTCTAAAAAAATCCTTTGTATGTCTTTTATGTGTTTTTTTTCTAGTATTAATTTTGTTGGGAAATTCACTCTAAAAACCCTAAAAATCGCAAAACATTCAAAAACTTCAAAAATCATATAAAATCATAGAAAACTCTAAAAATTCCATTTTCAGTTTCTATTAGTAGGTTTCTATTCATGTTTTATATAAAATTACCATCCAGGACTTTAGGGCATTTTAATATTTTTAATTTGCAATTTAATCCTGACTGTGCACTCCTTGCTTTTTTAGCTTTATTTGATTTTTTTTATAAAAAAAGTAAAAAATCTAGAAAAATTACCAAAAATATTTTAGAATCTCAAAAATCCAAAAATTTATCTTAATTTTTTGAGTCTTTTTAGCCTTAAAGAAAAATCCAAAAAGATCATTGTTCTTGTTTATTTTATTTTTGTGCTTGTGCCCTTTATTCAAAAATTAAAAATTTTCAAAATTAAAAACCACTAAAAAATATTTTTTTTGAGAAATTTGACTACTTCGTATCATTTTCGTGCTCCTTGTGTTCAACCCTGGTGGCTATACCAGATAAATAAAATAGCGAACCGCTACATGTGTTGATTGTTTGTTTGATCTGTCTTGAGTGATTTTATTTCTTCTCGTTGACCTAGCTCGGTGATTCGGGTCACAACGACCCTTGTTTACTTGCTTACTTCACCCTAGTGGCTGGGTCAGGTCATCAGTCATCATCATAGAGCTTCGTGCTCGAATCCATAGGAGTAGTGGTAGGTCTGCAATCTACCATGCCAGTCTCTGAAAGAAGATCCGTAACGTACTTCCTCTGGGTCATCACAAGACCTTGTTGGTACCCAGCAAACTCTAGTCCAAGAAAGTAATGTAAATTACCAAAGTCCTTGATCACAAACTGACGACCTAGGAAGTCTTTGGCAACCTGAATGCCCTGCTCGTAATTGATGAATCTAGGATTCACCATATTAAAATCCACATATTAATCCCCAAGCTTAAACATTTCAATAAAAATCACAATTAATTCATTATTATTATCTTATATATAAACTGTGTATAATTAACCTATTTTTATTGTATTTAATTACTAACCTCCTTCTTTATTTTTAATTCTATTAAACCCCTAGAAATTAGAATAAATATTGTATATATTTGTTTTGGGTTTTACAAGAAATTAAAAACACAAAAAATCTCAAACCCCTTAAAATTAGTGTTTCTAACCATTAAAAATGCTTGCAAAAATTCTTCTTTGTATAAACAACCTCTTTTTGATTTTTGTCCAACATGAAACTTATATATCTCATTGTGATCTACAACTTTCATGTTTTGACTTTTTCCTAATTCATTATCTAACTAATTCTTCTTTCTTTTCCTTTATTTTTATTAGTTTCTGAATTGTATAGAGAGGCCACATGGCGTTATCTGGAGCTACCACGCGGTCATTGCCTCTTGCGCCACCCGCCACCTCTATCCACCCTTGGATCACCTCCATCTCCACCGTTCATACCTCACTCGCTCACAGCCGTCTGATCAACTCCCCCTTCTCATATAAATCACTCCCTAGCGCCCTAACCCCAGCCACTAGATCAACCCCCCATCCAACGGCTCCTCATGCTCCACGTCGCCCTTCTCTCACAACCCTTGGATGAAGCCCACGCTTCATCTCAGTCGTGCATCACCACTTCTATCCTCACTGCTAGATCTGATATGATCGATCAGTTCGTAGCCCTCTTCTTGCGCCACCATCTGGGCTATTGGATCACATGATCCAACGGTCCTGGTTTCATCTCCTACCTTCATAACCCCCCTCCTCAACCATTACACTCGAAGCCACGCCGCCCCCTTTCCATTTTAGCCATTTCCTTCGTTCACCTCTCCACCACCCAACGACTGCACCGCGAAGCCCACATATCCTTCTCCTTCACATAACCCCAACACCTCACCATTACTCCTCACACCTTCATTTCAACTGTTGCGAAACCGTCGACCCTCACCTATAACGCCACCCTCCTCCGCCTAATCCACCATTCAACGGGGCTGCGACCCAGCTTCCTCCACCCTCCGGTGACAGAGGAGGCGTTGTTGAGGCGAAGACGGCCCCAGATCCCAGATGAGATCCATGGCAGAATGCCATGTAAGCACCTCCTCCACGGCGGCTGCACGAGCTCTAAGGCTCGGCTGACCTCATTGGTCGATGACCCCGAGCTTCGAATGAAGCTAAGCCCAATCTAATTCCTCCATTTCAGATCTCTAAGTAACCTTCTTCTTCCCTATCTTGAGTTTTCTCCTATTTATTCAGTCGCCTACATCCATCTCTGTTACCGCCTGATCACCTCCGCCACCCATCGGTTACCTTCGTCAACCCATCCACTCACCGTCTCCCCTTCTCCACAACCTAATCATCTTCGCCCCACCTTCTATGCAGCTCCCCGGAGAAGACAACCTTGCCCCCTCGCTCTTCCACCCCCTCATGGATCACCGCTTCATTCACGACCACCCGCGCATATGCTTCATCTATACTAACTATGCAGGTACCTGATGAATCCTCATTTCATCAACTTTATTCTATCATTTTGGCCTCAAAAACCCCAGCAAATGCTTGTAAATAGTATTAATTTGTGCATAATAGCATTCATGATTCATTGCATTAAGTATACATTAAATAAGGTTTTTAATGTCAAAATTATAGAATAAAGAGGAGAAAAGAAAAAGGAATAAAATATTGCAAATATTTTATGACCCTAACCCCGAGACCAAGGCCAGCATGGAATTGGTCGACAAGGTTAATAGAGTAGGGGGAGATAAGGGCCAGTGTACAATAAACACTTCATTTATTCATGCATTTATTTATGCATTTTTGACACCTATTTTGTACATAATTATGCATTCATCAAATAAAGAAACTTTGTTCATGAAAGTTGTAGATAATAATGTAAATAAAAATACAAAATTGAGTTTGTGTAAAAATAATACTCAGTGTACATTTTATACACAGAATAAAAAGCCAAAATCTCAACTTCACAGACCCATATCTTGCAAATAAGAACTCCAAATCACCCAAACTCACCTTTAATTGTATATAGCTTCCCAAGAACTATTTAATAAAATTGGTTTCATAATTTTTGGAGTCCATCTGCAAAAGTTAGGTTTTTGACCCCCATTGTGCAGTCTGACTGATTAAAATATTCAATTTCTTCATTATCCATAATTTTTATCAAATTATATTTCTAGAATTTTGTAAATAATGTGTATAATACATGTACATATTGAAATTAAAAGAAAACAAAAAAAAAAGAATTTGTAAAATAAAATAAGCTTATGTAATATATAGGCAAAACACCTATGTTAAGTATGTACATAAATAAAAGAGGACTTAATTATTTTATTCTTTATTCATCTATATTTTTATCATAATGTAAATATTGCATATAATTTATTAAAAATACAAATATAAAATAAAAACCAAGAAAATACATTAAAATAAATAAAGTATACATAATATATAGGTAAAATACCTATAAGTATAACAACATATACCTATACCTATTTATTTAAAAATGTAAATAAACTCTTAAAAATTAAACAAAAATATATTTATACTCACAAAAATAAGTTATAAATTTATAAAATAAGAAAATAAAATAATAAAATAAAAATAAACAAACTAAAAATAAATACATATAAATATACTTATAAATACATTATTAAAATAAAATCATAATAAAATACATCAAAAAATAAATAAAAATCATAAATAAATACTACATTAATTAATAAACATTTTTTATTTTTTAAGCAAAATCTAATTAATTCATTTGTTATGTGTAATAAATAGGTCAAGTTCGGGCTGATGTGGACCAATCAGAGGCCAGGGAATGTTGACCTGTGGTCAACTCCCCCCTGCGCCTCTGACTCCCATCAAAACTGTCCAGTCCCCCGTTTTCCTCCTTTTTTCCCGCTCGACTCGTCCATCGTTGGCCATCGACGTCTTCTGACAAAATGATCTCCGATCATTGTACATCACCGCCACCAACCCAGATCGACCATCTATCCTGTCGATTCTTCGTGGTGCCCCGGTCAATAAGGGTCCATATCATGTCTATAAATAACCCCTTCGACCTCCTCCTCCATTTTGGTCTCCCTTCGATCGCTTTCCACCCTCAATTCCAGCCCTTGGAGGATCCTCGTGACAGGGGGGGTACTCCTGACAGTCTCAGTCGATCGGAGGAGTCGAAGGAAGTGCCCACGGCCGCCGCTCGCCAGAGGTCCTGCTCCCTGGTCGACCACCAGGTATAAGAGCTGATTTATCTAGTTTTGTAGCTTAGTTGTCATTTTTAATCTTTAATCCAGTCTTTAGAGTAACTAGTAGGACCGTAGGTGCTCGATTAGGCCCAGATCGAAGTTCACCGGAGTTCAGCTCCGGCGAACCTCTCTACCCTGATCTCCGCACGATCCGACCCCTCGCTTCACCTCACTTCATTCCCCTACGCGTTCCACGCTTAACCCACGCATCTGATCAACCAGAGCTTCTCCAGCTCTGCGAATCGGGGTCCAACTCCTCCGCTTCGCCGGACCTCGCCACCCCAAGTCATTCCCTATCTTTTTAGCCTTAACCCCTGATCGAGGAAGACTCCCTCGATCCCCTCATACTTTTGGTGCAAGTTAGAAGCTGAACGGAGCCCCCTGGGGCTCGATTCGATCCCCTACGAGGTTCCAGGACCCCCCTTTCTTCTCCGAGCTCGTTGAACTGATCTAGGGGGTCCTGGACCTTCTGGAGTACCTCGGACGATGCGCACCACCTCACCGGACGTATGGAACCCATCGCCATCAACCAGGAGCGTCTGGAGGCGGAGAAATCAAAGATCGAAGTCAGGGAAGCCAGCTGTTCTTCCCTGTTCTTCTTGAGCAGCAGCCACCGTCGGATGAAGGAGACGGCCCCAGATCTAATCAGGGCCGTCCATGTAGCAGCTGCCTCGGCCGTTCGATCAGACATCAGAAGCAATCTCGACCGAAGATCGTCGAAGGAGTATCGGGCTTCGAGGGCCCGACATGTGGATAAGTGGCGCGCCCATCGCCGTCCATCTGCGCGCCTTAGGGGGTAAATTTCATATGTACCCCCGCCTTTTGTTGTATTTATATGTTAATGCCATAAATAAAATTGCACGTTGTAAATAAATTGTGAAATTTGCATTTGGCCCCCTGTAGTTTATATAATTGCATGTTGGTCCCTCCACGCCTCACGTGCAGTCCCACGTGAGGCGTGTGAAAATTGCACTTCACCCCTGACAGTTTTTGCATATTGGAAATTAGCCCCAAAAATAAAATAAATGTTTATTTTTGCTGTGATTTTTGCACTGAGGTCCTTGATAGTTATTTTATTTGCAAAAATGCCCTGCCAGGCTGTACTATTTTTGTTTGCTTTGTCCATTTTTTTATGCCTCATATTAACTTGAAAAATTTTGCAAAAATGGATATAAGCTCCTGTTAGCTTGCTCTTGCACGCCATATTTTTAGTTCTTAATTTTTGTTGCATTTTTGCATTTATTAAAAATAAAAAACATGCATTTTATTCACTGTCTAGTTTATAAAATACCAAAAAATAGTAAAACACCTCGAAAAATTCCAAAAAAATTAACTATGATCTATTTTATCCTAATTAAGTGTCAGTCCAAAAATCATTAAAAATCTCAAAAGAAAAACCTTAAAAATTCAAAAATACTCAAAAACTTCTAAAAAATATAAAAAAATCTAGAAAACCCCAAAAATTGCAAATTCGACATCTGTAGTTTCTATATTTTAACCTCTTTACTTTAAAAATGGTTTGGAAAATTTTTGTGGCTGTGGGATATTTTTAATTCCCTTTTTACCCCCAGCTAGTAGCTACTCTACTGTTTTGCTTTATTTCAGGATTTAAAAATACCAAAAATCTGTTGAAAAATGCCCAAAAATCACAAAAACGGTAAAAAATCATGAAAATGCCAAAAAGACTCGATTTATGAATTTTTGACTATTTTTGTATATTTTTATAAATATTGTATCACCCCTCTCTCTACAATATATATATTCCCTTATTGAAAAAAAAAGAAAAAAATATACATATTATATATATATATGTATGTATTTATTAATGTATAACAATCTGAGAATTAAATTAAAAAAATATATGTTATATATATATATCTATAATTATATACATATGTATGTATTATATGCTTTATACATACCCTTTATGGGTATATATCTATATATTCATATTCTATAAATTATATATATTACATAACTTTATTATTATTATTATTAAAATATAAAAATACAAAAATATAAAAGATAAAAACCCACAAAAAAATAGGCTTGACACCAGGATGACTCTGTGGTACATGCACATCTTAGGCTACTGCACTTTTGTATTGCTCTCTGTGGTTCGACCTCTACATGCTTGTTCACTATGCATTTTGTGGTAGAGTAATAAATATTAATTCACATTTTGGGACTTAATTCATTCATTCTTTTCTTGTGGGTTAATTGCTGACTAACATGGGTGTTCTGCGAGCAGTCGCCTCAGCGACACTATATAACATAATTTTGACCCTCGCGGAATATCGTGTTATCAGATGGTGCCGTTGCCGGGGAGCAATGAGCATTGCCTACCTTATTTTTTCATTCTTGTGTAAAAATTTTTTGATTCATTATTGATTTTGTGAGCAGCTATTTCTCATGTAATTAATCACCATGCTTCATTGATCTATTTATTATGATTGATTCTTTCCTGCTTTAGTTGATTGATTGAGATATACTAATTCAATCTTTTTGTGACTTTGATGCGAGGGCCCGCCACGCGAGGATGGCTTCTTAGGGAGCCAAGGCAGCCAAGCTTGGAGGAGGTTGGTCTTCACCTCATGACCAACTGGAGAGAGCACCAAGGAAGCAAAGAGATGGGGATTAGATAGGTCTAGAACACTTAGGATCATTTTTGTAATTTATGGTGAGAGAGAGACAACTTTGGCATGTAATAACTAACAGGACTCTACTCTTCACAATGAGGTCCAGTGCCCGGGTGATTGTTCACCTGGGGGCCTCATCACGGTTTTCCGAGTTTTCATCGCTTTCTTTTCTTTGTTTTCCGAAGTTTTGAGCTTTCCGCCTTTATTTCACTTTGTTTTGTGTGCTTGGAACTCCTAGATATAGGTTGCTTGACTCGGTAGCTAGGTCCAAACATTAATAAGAATGCATGTTCCTATAGTTTACTTCGTATGTATCTAGTCAAAATTAAACAAGCCGTTCATTTGTCTCTTAGCCCTTGTGCCACAGCGAGCCCCGTAAACCGCTATCTCCTAAACTCAAGTGTGTTGAGCAGAGGAGGGGTGAGCCAAGACCGGACCTTTTTGGGCTAGAGATGAATGAGCGACTTATGGTTCTTCACGCTAATAGCAGCTAATGTTTAGGGTGATTTTGTGCCTTGCATACCGACATGTAGATAAGTTTAAAAATTCTGTTTTGCATACCGCATGGAGAGAGCTGGGATGCACTGTAAGTCTTCTAACTCAGCATGCATCATTCGGTTCAATGGTGAGATTTCCATCATGGAACCACTTGCATGGCTTTTCCGCTATCTCCCTCTGATTTTGAGCACCTAGGACTTAAATGAGAATCTACAAAAACGTTAGGCGCTGGTATGAAAACAGACTCAAAAAAAGTGAAAATCCAAAAATTAAAACAAGGGGTCTGCTAAATAAACTGTGACCTTAATTAAAATCTGTAATGGACTATCATTGTACCGGGTTCATAAAGCCCTCATTGTTTTCAGGTACCTTGGAGGGAGACCAAAACCCTACTCCCTTGAGCGAGTGCGACCCCCTAAGGATTAAAGCCAAAAACCCAGTCTGCAACCGCCTTGTGTATCGCCTGGATTTCCGAAGTAATGGCGCTTCTATCGTACGTAGGCGAGTAGGGCTTGGTCACCAATGATGACTCTCCATTGTGTAGAGCATCGACCCTGTCCGAAGTATTGAGCATAGGCCACGCCTTCACGGGGGTGTCTGTCTCATTGTCCTGCGTCCGAGTAGGTTCTTGCACGCTCACGGGTGATTCCGTTGCGAGCGAGAACCGAAGTATTGGTTTCGCCTATCGGCTTCCTCTCTTTATTTCTTTGGCTGAGTAGGGATCCAGGAAGGGTTACAAGGACTCCAAAAATTACAGACTACATGTTACACAGGAGAGAACAAGTACGGGATACTCTTCTGGCAGTGCTCTCTCTCCTATAGGGTAGCGTACTAAGGACTTGTTATAAGATATGCCTGAAATCACAACTCTAAAAATGAAAAGATAATAAATAGCCGAACTTTCACGGCTTCACATGGCGTGAGTTGGTGAACTCGATTTTGTATTGTGTTTGTATGGATCTAGATTAAGGTTCAAAGATCAAGTCCCGCGCCTTTGCGCACATTTTGTCATTTCTCCCTTTGACCACCCCGCTCAACCGAGCCTCTCTACTGTTTTACACTCCTTTTATTCCTCGTTGACCATCGTATCTTTCTTCCAACATCCGATCTTCTCTTGTTCTTCGCGAAGTTGATCCATGGATGGTTTCCGTCGGGACCATGCCGACACCCACATCGATTCCATGGACTCAACTCCGCCAATAAGTTCGAGGCGATTCCCGAGAACCCGATCCGGACTTTGCGGATCGATCTCCAGACTCCTCGTTTTCTACCTTTCTCTTGGCCACCCAATAAACTGGGATCACTTTTGTCCCGCTTTCGCCGTTGTGAATGGAAGTCGATTACAATCTACATCCTTTTCCGTTCACAACATGCTGGGGTTGACCTGAATTCCAGCTTCATCACGACAGCGGAACACAATTGCAAGTGATCTGATTTGGACTATCTCATTATGCAGATAGAAGACAGAGCGAGCCCTGGAGACTACTCCGGAGTTCATTTCGTCCGACTCAGACCCTGACATGGCTCCCAGAGGGAAGGGCAAGGGTCAGCAGCCACCCCAACCAGAGGGACAGGTGCCAGATCAGAATCAAGTCAATGCACAGCTACTGGCATCTATCCAGGCCATCCAGCAGCAGCTGATCGAGCAGGCCCTCACGCAGACAACATTCCAGGATATGTTGAATGATATGATGAACCGAGACGAGGGAGGAGGAGGCAGAGGCAGAGGAGGCAGGGGAGGGGGAGGTGGAGGTGGTGGTGCAGATGATGATCTAGAATTTCCACCACCACCCAAGCCTATACTTAAAGAGACATACAATCCGGGAGACAGCCAGATGACCGAGTGGATCCTCATTCCACCGGTACATGCTCACTTTGAGCTGAAGCCCCAGTTCATTTCTCTTCTCCCTGCATTCCATGGAAATACCAGTGAGGAGCCATACATTCACCTGCAGCAATTTTCCCGCATTTGCCGCACTACTCACTATCCCAATGTCCCTCTAGACATTGTCAAGATGATGGCGTTCCCCTTCAACCTACAAGACAAGGCCCTCTATTGGGTCAACCATCTGGGGAAGGTTGTGATGACCTGGGAGGAGCTGAAGTCAACCTTCCTACATAAGTATTATCCTCTCGGTCGGCTCAACCAGATGCGAGCCCGAATCAGTAATTTCTCCCAAGGACCCCATGAGTCAATACATGAAGCATGGGAGAGATTCACTGACCTGCAGGAGAAGTGTCCCCATCATGATATTCCGAAGACCAGCTTGGTCCAGCACTTCTTTGGGGGATTGAACATTGAGAGCCAAAGGCTCGTTGACGCAGCATGTGGGGGCTCGCACTTTAACAAGGATGAAGACGTAGTCTGGCAGATATTCGAAGAAATGACCGAAGGAGAGGCCTCCCTCTCTTCATCCAAGGCGTATCAGAAGCAGCCCCAGATCCTCCAGAAGCAAGTACACATGGCAGCGTCCAAGGAGGCAGAGAGAGAAAGATGAGAGCTCCAACCTCAGTGTCATCGGAGGCCATCTCTCTAAAGTTGACATCATTGAGAAGCGATCACAGGACCTCAAAAAACTCGCTGTGATCGAGAAGAGGACCCAGAACTTAGACAAGCTTGATCAGATCAACAAGTACCTTGAACTGTTGGTGGGCACCATCAACTCTGTTCAGTCGGCGACACCATCAGACGCTCCAGCTGAGAAGAAAGACGAGCAGCAACCGCAGCATCAGCCTCAGCCGAGCCAGCAGCCACCGGCAGTCCAGCACGTGTACTACGTGCAGGCGCCCGACCAAAGCCAGCCGCAGCAGCAGATGGTTGTGTACCAACCGGAGTTTCTTTCAGGAACTGATCCAGTCTTCCTGCCACCACCCCTGATTCAGGAAGTAAACGGGGTATGGACCAACGATGCACAGCTGACCCGTCCTATGGGACAACCCCATGGTCAGCCACTTGCCAATCGACAGTACCACCAACCTCAAGGTGGTCGCTTTGGACAGTCCTCTCAGCCTCATCAGCAGTACCATCAGCCTCCCCAGTATGCAAACCAATGGAGGCAGAACCCACCGTACCAGCAGCCGCAGTACCGCCATCCACAGCCGTTTCATCAGTATGCGGCTGCCCCACCTCAGCAATATCAGCAGTATCCTCCTCCCTCTTATCAGCAACTTCAACTTCCTGCACCACCTCAGCACTACCAGCAACAGCTTCCACACCCATCCACACAACAGCAGCGTGGTCTGCACGCTGAAACCACTGAAGCACCCCCTGCGAACCCCACCATGGATTGTCTGGCCCAGCTTGTCAAAGGGCTAGCGGAAATGACCAAGCGGCTTGATGACCTGACCGCCACCCGAACTACCATTCCGGCTCAGGTCGAAGCCAACCCCAATAATTTCAAGAAGAAAGAGCAGGTAGAATTTAATGTCTTGTCCGTGTCAGAAAATGATATTACTGTGTATTCTAATGCTGTTACTCTCAAGAGCGGTAGGGCCTTGCCTCTGCCTGCTACAAAGATTGGGGTGAATAAAGAAACAGGTGGATCGTCATCTTCCGCATCAGCCGTGCCAGCTACAGGGGCGGGTGAGGAGGAAGAAGAAGGAGAAGCCAGCCCAACCGTCGCGCATTTGCATCAGTCCCAACCAAAAATACAAAAAAATCAGCAAAAGCAAAAACAACAAAAAGAAGATAGCAGCCGAAGCGAAGCCACGCCAGCATTGGAGGAGTCGCCATCAGAAGCCGATCCCTCGCCAGCCGACGGAGTAGACGCTACCCTTTTTGATTGCCCTGCAGCACCAGTATGCCAAGATACAGTTTGTACTCCTTTTTGTAGTCCGGATGTACAACATTTGATGGGCGATGATTTTGATGTAAATAAGAACTCTAATCTTCCTGCCAGTGATGTACATATTCCTTTTCCTCATGCTATAGAAAAATCCAAAAAAATTGCAAAACAAAAAAAGGCATTGTCTGATCTAGGAGTTGTGGAAATTTTAGATAAGTTGACTGTTGAGATTCCTTTGTTGAAGGCCGTGGAGTACATGCCAGCTGTGAAGAAAGGACTAAAGGAGGTATGTACCAGCAAGCGTCGCCCATCAAGAAAGAACAGATGCCAGCAAGTAGAGAAGCATGTCCTCACCTTGGCCACGGTAGCAGCTATCAGTAACCTCCTGCAGAAGAAGCAAGATACAGGAGCACCTCTGATCAGTTGTGAGATTTTCGACCAGGTCTTCGAACGCACTCTCCTTGACAGTGGATCTTCCATCAACCTTCTGCCCTCATCCATAATGCAAGAATTCGGGCTGGGTCCGCTCAAGCAGACACGCATGATCCTTTAGTTCGCTGACCGATCCGTCAATCGGCCCCGAGGTCTTTTGGAAGACATCGTAGTTAAAGTGCAGGAGATGCAATTTCCAGCCGATTTTGTAGTCCTTGATATGGACTCACCTGCACCTCTACTCCAGACCCCTATCATCCTTGGCCGACCATTTCTTCGTACTTCAGGCGCCGTGGTTGATTACGGGTCTGGCAAGATTACCTTCAGCTCGAACACCCAGCAAATCACTATAAACATGAACAGAGAGCCGAATGCCGCAAATGATGAGAGCCAGGCAGCATGTGAAGCAGACTGTGACTTTATTGCGGAAATCAGAGACTCATCCTTATCATTGGACGATGAATGGCCCCGAGAAATCCTCACTCTTGAGGAGGACTTGGAAAGCGCGGTTAGCTTATGCTCCGACGATTCTTGGGTAACTGATTCTCAGATGCAGGCGCATCTCTTTGATCATTCACTCCAAACCGAACACGATCAGCTTAGCGCATAACCGTTCGGCACATCACCAGGATCTCAACAAAATGATAAGGATGGTAGCAGCTTCAAGGAAGTACATCCCACCACCAGCATAGTGTCTGAAGTGACCAACAAGTTGGACAGATCAACACCAGAACTCAAGCCACTTCCTGCAGGCCTGAAGTATGCTTTCCTTGCGGGTGAAGAACAAATGTATCCGGTCATCATCAGCAGCAGGCTGAATCCGGATCAGGAATCTCGTCTTCTCAAGGTTCTAGAAAAGAACCGCAAGGCACTTGGTTGGAGCGTATCAGATCTCCGAGGGATAAATCCGGCGTTGTGCTCACACCACATCTATCTGGAAGAAGATGCCAAGCCGTCCTGCGAATTCCAAAAACGGTTAAATCCTAACCTCCGGGACATTGTCATGAAAGAGATAACGAAATGTTGTGACGCAGGCTTTATCTATCCCATCTCCGACTCAAAATGGGTAAGCCCACTGCATGTAGTTCCAAAGAAATCCGGGCTAACTGTGGTTACAAATGATAAAGGAGAGTAAATATCCACTCGGGTACCAACATCCTGGCGGGTGTGTGTGGACTACCGCCGTCTTAATGCAACAACGAAGAAGGACCACTTCCCCTTGCTGTTAATTGATCAAGTTTTGGAAAGACTCGCAGGTAAGAAGTTCTTCTACTTTTTGGATGGGTACTCCGGGTACAACCAAGTGGCGATCGTGTCTGAAGATCAAGAGAAGACTACCTTCACTTGCCCCTTCGGCACCTACTCCTTCAAGAGAACGCCCTTTGGTTTGTGCAATGCACCTGCAACCTTCCAAAGATGCATGTTGGCAGTCTTCGCTGAGATGGTAGGCAGTTTTCTCGAGGTGTTCATGGACGACTTCTCTGTCTATGGTGATAGTTTCGATTCTTGTCTTGAGCACCTAGACAAAGTGCTTCAGAAGTGCCGAGAAGTCAATCTAGTGCTTTCATGGGAGAAGAGCCACTTTATGGTCACTGAAGGCATTGTGCTAGGTCACGTCGTTTCCAAATGTGGCATGGAAGTCGACCCGGCGAAGGTGGATGTTATTTCAAATCTCCAGCCACCTCAGACAGTGAAGAATGTGAGGTCATTCCTAGGGCATGTGGGATTTTACAGGCGATTCATCAAGGATTTCAGCCGCATTGCCCGACCTCTGACAGAGCTTTTGTGCAAGGAAACTGAGTTCATTGTTGATCAGCAGGTTCTCCTTGCTTTCAATCTGTTGAAGGAGCTCATTACTCAAGCTCCAATCTTACAGCCGCCGGACTGGTCTCTTCCCTTTGAGATAATGACCGATGCGTCAGACTTTGCAGTCGGGGCTGTTCTTGGGCAATGGAAAGAGAGAGCGCCCTACGCCATTCACTATGCCAGCAGAACATTAGACGAAGCACAGAGAAATTATACAGTGACAGAGAAAGAATTGCTGGCTGTGGTTTTCGCCCTCGAGAAGTTCAGATCCTATTTGTTGGGATCAAAAGTCACAATTTTTACAGACCACTTTGCTATCCGGTACCTACAGCAGAAGAAGGATGCCAAGCCAAGACTGATTCGTTGGATCCTTCTCCTCCAGGAATTTGATTTGGAAATCAAGGACAAGCCTGGAGTTCAAAATGTGGTAGCAGACCATCTCTCCAGAATAGAGCAGCATGAACCTCCTCTGAACAATGCACCTATCACAGAAACCTTTCATGACGAATCAATCCTTGCAGTGGATTCTCTTCCTTGGTATGCTGATATAGTCAACTACCTCGCCTCTGGGGTAACGACGTCGGATTGGACGAAGAATCAAAAGAACAAATTCATGTTGACCATCCGCTTCTACCAATTGGAGGATCCTCTTTTATTTAGGGAAGGAGCGGATTGCATTTGGCGCAGGTGCATCCCTCAGACAGAGCAATCTAGTGTCCTCGAGCATTATCACTCACTCGAATCTGGTGGACATCACTCTGGAGATCGTACGACAGCTAAAGTACTTGACTGTGGCTTCTGGTGGCCCACTTTATTCAAGGATGCTGCAGAGTTTGTCAAAAGATGTATTGACTGTCAGCGATTGAAAGGTACACTTACTGCCAAAGATTCAATGCCCCTGAAAATCATTCAGATAGCAGACGTTTTCGATGCATGGGGCATTGACTTCATGGGACCTTTCCCTAACAGTCAAGGTTTTGAGCACATCCTTCTTGCCGTCGATTACGTGAGTCGTTGGGTTGAAGCTATCCCCGCTCGAGCCGCCGACAGCCGAACAGTATGCCAGTTCCTGAAGAAGAACATCATTTCGCGGTTCGGGATACTGAAAATTCTCATATCAGACGGGGGTAGACACTTCATTAACAAAGAGGTCAAGAAGTTAACGAAGGAGTACAACATCGATCATCGTGTCGCGTCTCCTTACCATCCTCAGACCAATGGCATGGCAGAGTTATCAAACAGAGAAATCAAGACTATCCTGCAGAAACTTGTTAGGTCAAACAGAAAAGACTGGTCTCAACTCTTGGACTCGGTCCTATGGGCTTACCGAACCGTCTACAAGTCTCCCTTGGGCATGTTGCCCTATCGTCTTGTATATGGAAAACCATGCCATCTGCCCGTGGAATTAATTCACAAGTCTTTATGGGCAATCAACAGTTGCAATTTGGACTCACGCAAAAGTGGTCAGAAGAGAAAAGATGATCTGAAAGGCTCTTGGAATTCTGAGACTATGCATACGATAACTCCTTGATGTACAAAGAGAAGGTGAAACGTTGGCATGACCGGCACATCAGACGAAAGACCTTTGATATTGGACAGAAAGTGTGGTTATTTGATGTAAAGTTACGGATATTCCCAAGCAAATTGAAGAGTAAGTGGACAGGGCCATTTCGAGTTTGTGAAGTGCGTGACAATGGAAGTATTGCCATATCAGAATTGTCCCCTGACGCACAGCCCTTCATCGTCAACGACCAACTCCTGAAGCCTTACCTCGAACCAGATGCATTCTTGGCCGTTGTTGACCCCATCCAGCTCGTGCACCATGATGACATCTCCATAACAGCTGCAGCATCAAAAGATTCAGACGATGTACTCCAACCACTGTTTATCTGATTTTCTAATATTCTTCTTTTCTTCTTTTCCTTTTCTATTTTCTCTTTATATCAAAAAGGTGCTGCCCTTGTAGACAGTTTTCTATACTTAGGATGTACTTTGTCCTAAGTATAGGGGGGATGTGCACCCCGAGTTTTTCATTTCATTCCGATCCTCTCCATTGTCTCCTCTTCTTGTCTATACTTAGGAGTATCTTACCCTAAGTATAGGGGGAGACAATCTGAGTACGATCTGTGTATTCCCACCCTTGACCCTCCATGCTTTTTGTATAATCTGCTATACTTAGGATTATTTGATCCTAAGAATAGGAGGACGGTCGACTTCTAATTCATTCATTCATATATTCTTTCGACTTGTCTATACTCAGTACGAGTTATGTCTTCTCTTTTCTCTTCGATCTATGAGGACATAGCTCAAGCTAAGTATAGGGGTGTCGTATATACCATGTATATACTATAAGCCATAACTCATACTGAAAAATAAAACATCAATTCAATATGTAAAGTAATAAGTAACTCTATAATAATAAAAGATGATTGTGAGCTCCTCAGACTCTTTGCACTTATACTGATTATTGAGTCAGGAAAAGCATTTTCTGCAAAATGTTTCTTTGAAAAATCTTGTGAAAATTGCTTGAAAAATAGTGTGTACAGATAAAAATGTGCGAAAGTTATTTTCTTTGAAAAATCAGTTTTGTGTGTAAAAGTTATTTTCTTTGAGTGAAATCAAAATGTGTGAAAATCAATGTGCAAATGATTGTAAAAATGGATTGTTAAATTGTTTTGAAAAACCTATCTATGCTGTGTAAAACCTATTGCAAAAATCATTTTTCAAATGCGTGAACATGTTTGTCAAATTAGTTTGGACTATAGTTTTCAAAACTCTTGTGAAAATGATTCTTGAATAAATTGAGGAGTCTGCACGAAAATCTTTCATACAAAAATAAGCATAATCCCAAATAAAGCTTATAAGAGCCAACACCATATTATACATCAAATACAGTTTTCTTCTTTTGTATATACTGATTAATAAATCAGGTTAGATACCTATACAATATGATTTGAAAAATATTGTGAACTATTTGAAAAATTTGCTGTGAAATGTTTTCAACCTGTTTAAAATAGTTTGGTTTGCAAAACTTTTCTTTGTGTGGAATAAAGGATTTGAAAAACCTATGTGCAAATATTTTGAAAATTGTTTGTCAAAATTATTGTGGAAAATGTATATAGTGTGAAAAATCTTTGCAAAAATAGTTTTCAAATGTGTGTAAATGATTTCAAAAATTATCGTGTACTATAGTTTGCAAAAATTACTTTCAAACTAGACCTGAGGAATAAAAGCATCATTACAAATACTTACATAAAATTCTTTCTGTACAATCTCAATAAAGTACTTCATTAAATCTGTAAAGCCTGCAAAAATCCATACCTTGTGTAAATAAGACGGTACGCCCGTGTCAATAATTGTGTATATCTTTGTATGTGTCAAGCTTTTTATTTGCAAAAATTCTTTGTGTAAAAAGATTCTTTGATTCTTGTAAAATCCTTGTGAAAAATTGCATCATTCATTGTGCATAGCATAAGCATACCATTCATATTCTTTTTGAGTGAGCTTGATGATTGAATCAGTCCAATAAAGTCTCAAATTGGAGCTTGGTTAGACCTTACCGCACCTAACTGCACTGGAGCCTTATGGGAACTAGGTTTAAGGTACTTCAGGTCTATACAGACTTAATTCTTTGAGAAATCAAGGCTGGGTTCAAGTCACCTCAACTGACTAACTAGAACTTTTCGAGACACACGCATGACTCTTGTCGACCGTGACCTAACTTGGACACTTCTACCTTTCACTTGGCTCAACTCAGTTAGAGTGGTGAGGGGGTTGGATTGGCCAGTCTGAGACGCACACGGGTGGAAACATTCGTCCTCGTCTAGGGAGGGAAGTGCACCCCAACCTGGTCCAGTAGCCATGAGGTCTAATGACAGGAGATTGTGGGTTGCAATAAAGCTTTAAAAGAGGGATAGTCTACTGGCTCAAGAGGAAAAAACTCCTTATGTAAATGCTGCTGTGCATAGTATTTCGAAAAAAAATGGTCAGGCATGTACAAAAATAAAACGCCTGCAAAGTATATATATATATGTTGTAAAGCCAATAAGCAAGCTTGAGTTCCAAAGTCAAATATGTGAGCCTGCAGCTGGATGACTTGACTACACTGGTCTTGCATCCTAGGATAGGTAGCTTCACTGGCTACCGTCCATTCTTCTCTTCACCCCCTCCTCTTGAGCTGGTTGCCACTTGAACTTAGAAGGGAATACCCTACTCCTCGAGGAAAGAGCTGTTGGATTGGGGAATCATTGGGTTGTCATTATGGAGAAGTCAGTTCCTTTGTCATTTCAGTTGGGGAGAGCCGCCATCACTTACACTGTACAAGTCAGCTTCATAGTTATAAGGGTTTGCGTATGATGTAGACCAGTTCTGACCAGGCTATTGAGGTGGGTTGAATCGAGTTCTGTGGCTCTCGAAGGTTGTTGTGTTTTAAACTGGTTCCCGACTAGGTTCCACACACATCCACACCCAAGGTCTAACAGGAGCTCCAAATTCAGATTTTATAAAGACATGCATTGCACTGAAAGCACCCCTATTCACTCTATCCTTCTTTAGTTCTCCTTTTTCTTTTCTTTATTCTTTTTGTACTTATTGCATAAGTGTTTTCTAGGGAATAGCGAAGGCAAGTATACGGGGGTGATGAATCCTCATTTCATCACCTTTATTCTATCATTTTGGCCTCAAAAACCCCAGCAAATGCATGTAAATAGTATTAATTTGTGCATAATAGCATTCATGATTCATTGCATTAAGTATACATTAAATAAGGTTTTAGTGCCAAAATTATAGAATAAAGAGGAGAAAAGAAAAAAGAATAAAATATTGCAAATATTTTATGACCCTAACCCTGAGACCAAGGCCAACATGGAATTGGTCGACAAGGAATAGAGTAGGGGGAGATAATGGCTAGTGTACAATAAATACCTCATTTATTCATGCGTTTATTTATGCATTTTTGACACCTATTTTGTACATAATTATGCATTCATCAAATAAAGAAACTTTGTTCATGAAAGTTGTATATAATAATGTAAATAAAAATACAAAATTGAGTTTGTGTAAAAATAATACCCAGTGTACATTTTATACACAGAATAAAAAGCCAAAATCTCAACTTCACAGACCCATATCTTGCAAATAAGAACTTCAAAATCACCCAAACCCACCTTTAATTGTATATAGCTTCCCAAGAACTATTTAATAAAATTGGTTTCATAATTTTTGGAGTCCATCTGCAAAAGTTAGGTTTTTGACCCCCATTGTGCAGCCTGCCTGTTTAAAATATTCAATTTCTTCATTATCCATTATTCTTATCAAATTATATTTCTAGAATTTTGTAAATAATGTGTATAATACATGTACATATTGAAATTAAAAGAAAACAAAAAAAAGAATTTGTAAAATAAAATAAGCTTATGTAATATATAGGCAAAACACCTATGTTAAGTATGTACATAAATAAAAGGGGACTTAATTATTTTATTCTTTATTCATCTATATTTTTATCATAATATAAATATTGCATATAATTTATTAAAAATCCAAATCCAAAATAAAAACCAAGAAAATACATTAAAATAAATAAAGTATACATAATATATAGGTAAAATACCTATAAGTATAACTACATATACCTATACCTATTTATTTAAAAATGTAAATAAACTCTTAAAAATTAAACAAAAATATATTTATACTCATAAAAATAAGTTATAAATTTATAAAATAAGAAAATAAAATAATAAAATAAAAATAAACAAACTAAAAATAAATACATATAAATATACTTATAAATACATTATTAAAATAAAATCATAATAAAATACATCAAAAAAATAAATAAAAATCATAAATAAATACTACATTAATTAATAAACATTTTTTATTTTTTAAGCAAAATCTAATTAATTCATTTGTTATGTGTAATAAATAGGTCAAGTTCGGGCTGATGTGGACCAATCAGAGGCCAGGGAATGTTGACCTCCGGTCAACTCCCCCTGCGCCTCTGACTCCCGTCAGAACTGTCCAGTCCCCCGTTTTCCTCCTTTTTTCCCGCTCGACTCGTCCATCGTTGGCCATCGACGTCTTCTGACAAAATGATCTCCGATCATTGTACATCACCACCACCAACCCAGATCGACCATCTATCCTGTCGATTCTTCGTGGTGCCCTGGTCAATAAGGGTCCATATCATGTCTATAAATAACCCCTTCGACCTCCTCCTCCATTTTGGTCTCCCTTCGGTCGCTTTCCACCCTCAATTCCAGCCCTTGGAGGATCCTCGTGACAGGGGGGTACTCCTGGCAGTCTCAATCGGTCAGAGGAGTCAAAGGAAGTGCCCACGGCCGCCGCTCGCCGGAGGTCCTGCTCCCTGGTCGACCACCAGGTATAAGAGCTGATTTATCTAGTTTTGTAGCTTAGTTGTCATTTTTAATCTTTAATCTAGTCTTTAGAGTAACTAGTAGGACCGTAGGTGCTCGATTAGGCCCAGATCGAAGTTCGCCGGAGTTCAGCTCCAACGAACCTCTCTACCCTGATCTCCGCACGATCCGACCCCTCACTTCACCTCACTTCATTCCCCTATGCGTTCCACGCTTAACCCACGCATCTGATCAACCAGAGCTTCTCCAGCTCTGCGAATCGGGGTCCAACTCCTCCGCTTCGCCGGACCTCACCACCCCAAGTCATTCCCTATCTTTTTAGCCTTAACCCCTGGTCGAGGAAGACTCCCTCGAGCCCCTCATACTTTTGGTGCAGGTTAGAAGCTGAACGGAGCCCCCTGGGGCTCGATTAGATCCCATGCGAGGTTCCAGGACCCCCCTTTCTTCTCCGAGCTCGTTGAACCGATCTAGGGGGTCCTGGACCTTCTGGAGTACCTCGGACGGTGCGCACCACCTCGCCGGACGTATGGAACCCATCGCCATCAACCAGGAGCGTCTAGAGGCGGAGAAATCAAAGATCGAAGTCAGGGAAGCCAGCTGTTCTTCCCTGTTCTTCTTGAGCATCAGCCACCGTCGGATGAAGGAGACGACCCCAGATCTAATCAGGGCCGTCCATGTAGCAGCTGCCTCGGCTGTTCGATCAGACATCAGAAGCAATCTCGGCCGAAGATCGTCGAAGGGGTATCGGGCTTTGAGGGCCCGACACGTGGATAAGTGGCGCGCCCATCACCGTCCATCTGCGCGCCTTAGGGGGTAAATTTCATATGTACCCCCGCCTTTTGTTGTATTTATATTTTAATGCCATAAATAAAATTGTACGTTGTAAATAAATTGTGAAATTTGCATTTGGCCCCCTGTAGTTTATATAATTGCATGTTGGTCCCTCCGCGCCTCACGTGCAGTCCCACGTGAGGCGTGTGAAAATTGCACTTCACCCCTGGCGGTTTTTGTATATTGGAAATTAGCCCCAAAAATAAAATAAATGTTTATTTTTGCTGTGATTTTTGCACTGAGGTCCCTGATAGTTATTTTATTTGCAAAAATGCCCCTGCCAGGCTGTACTATTTTTGTTTGCTTTGTCCATTTTTTATGCCTCATATTAACTTGAAAAATTTTGCAAAAATGGATATAAGCTCCTGTTAGCTTGCTCTTGCACGCCATATTTTTAGTTCTTAATTTTGTTGCATTTTTTTCATTTATTAAAAATAAAAAATATGCATTTTATTCACTGTCTAGTTTATAAAATACCAAAAAAATAGTAAAACATAATTTTGACCCTCGCGGAATATCGTGTTATCAGTACCTTCAATGGCTGGAGATTCGCACCCACCACCGATCTCCAACACAGTCGCCAGTGACGCTTCATCGGGAGCCATCTCCAGTTACCCTCAAGCCTTCGCCTCCGGTCAACAACCTTCAGTAGGCGTCCACGATCCTCCAGCAATGATCAAGGCGTAGATCCTCCAGCAATGATCAAGGCGTACAGAGGAGCGTGGAGGAGCTCTGGCAAGCTCGCCGAAGCTTCAACTACACCACCGTTCCTCCAGCGGAGACGAAGAGTAGGTGCCATTGGATGACACCTCTCGACGACCATCCAACGACCCTGATGGATCCACGTAGTGTTTGCCAAGCATGCTGCCCCGGAGACCCGAGCCAAGTACTAAAGCACCGACAAGCACCACCTCATCATCGAAGCTACAACCCATTCGAGCATGGCAAGGGAGGGGGCTAGGTAATTTGCAGATATACCCTTGATTTTTCCAAAATTACAAGAAGGTCCTAAGCATGTGTCTCATTGGGATAATTTGCAACACGGACCCGCCATATTTCCTTTATTGTACAATGGTCCCCATGCTTCAAAAAATTTACATAAGGGCCCCTCTAATTTTATTATTTGCAATTAGATCCTTCTAAGGACCTATTTGCAATAGTTATCTTTATTTTTCTTGCATATTTATTACATTTATGCCCTTGCATTGTTTCTCTCATATCTTGAGCATTTTAGATCCAAATTGTATGATTTCAGTGTCATTTTGAAGCTCTTTTCATTATCTATCCAATGGCACTATTAATTTTCTAATTTGACACTAAGTGAAGTATGATGAATTAGTGTCTCTTGCTCGATAGCTCCTGGCCATTAATAGATGCTTGCTCTTGATTTAAACGCTCAATTTGACTCTGAAATTAAATTATAATTTGTGCTCATATTCTGTAGGGCATATTTATAGTTAATATTTTGCATACATATTCTTTGCATTTATTCATGCATTCATGCATCATCTTATAATTGCATTGAAAAATCACATAAAAATTACATGCATCATTTTCATTTACTTGTCTTTTCGTTATCTGATCTGTATTTCACACCACATTTGCATGAAGACCTAAAGACTTGGAAATAATCACACATCAATTAAATGACAAAATTTGATAAATAGACAAAGAGGCTCGTGTCCCTGAGTTTGACCTTGGTAAACTTGCCAAGTAAAATAATTTTCACATATTTGATGATGTGATCTTTGTCGAACCAAATTTGCCTCCTATACTACGACAACTCCATATTATTAAAGAGGTAGATTTTGTGTACATTAAATGACGTCGTTGTCGGGGACACGGCTCACCTTTATCATTTTATCAAAATTTTGTTGAAATATTTTTGACATGAATACTTTCATAATTTTATGTCTTTTCATCATGTTATTGATTGTTGTTCTTGATATTCTCTAACATTATTCTTTTGTGGCAGGGCCCATGGAAATCGAGGACGCTTGAAACCCATGGAGGAGTGGAGTTGGGAGCTTCCGCTGAGAAGGTCGTGAAAGAAAATCAAGGAGGATTCTGTGAACTCTAGTCAATACTTTAATTCATACATTCTGTTGTAAAAAAATATATCTTATGTGCATTTCTAGCAGTCCTCGTTCGAGGGCCCACGTGTGTAAAAAAAGAGAAGAAAAAAAGAGTAGATCACTAGATAATCTACCCCCCCCCCCCCGCACACACACATTCACATGCACTATGTATATCCATACACCCCCGTCATTCGGTATATTCACACACACTCACCTCCCCTCCCGCAAAAATTCACCCATTCCCCGTCTCCATGACATCTGTACATGAACACCCCTAACCCTAACAACCTCGGACCTCCAACCCAATTTCCAGATCCTTTGCTTCGGATATTTTCAACCTAAGTATAGGGGGGACCCAATTAAATCATTCCTCCCTCACTCTGTCTTCTTATACTTAGGTCATTTTTGACCTAAGTATAGGGGGCCCCTGATCAGTTCTGCTATATCACCTTTTACTTAACCATAGCTATGGCTTCATATCACTTGTGCTAGGAGCACATAGCAAAAGCTAAGTATAGGGGGGTATACCGTATATTAGTGTATATATACTTTAGCCATAACTCGTGTTTTAAAATTTTGAAAACTTTTTGGGCTTGGTTTAAGTTGACTTGGGAACTGTTTTTTGTAAAAATTCTTGTAAAAAACTTTTGAAAAATTAAGGGATTAACTTTTTCTAATTAACATTAACCTTTTTCAAAAATTCTATAAAAATCTGAAAAATTAAAAAATTTCTTTAGTAAAGACTCTGACTAACTGAGTAGCTACTCTTCAGTGAGGGAACCTTGATCTCCCTTAGTAGAGTGGGTGGTTTAAAGGACACTGTCTATGGCTCCATCCTCAAGTAACAGTTGTCCATCTAACGGTCCGCACATACACCCATACTAGCTGGAAGTAGATGCAACTATTCATATGAGATTGGGCCAGTGTTCAGCAAAAAAAATTGATTGAAAAACTAAAAATCAAAAAATTACAAAAGATAAAAATCACAAAAACCACTAACCGAGGAGTTGTTGTATTCCTGATACATTCACTATCACTCAAGGCTTAAGGATTTTGAGGACACTTGATTTCTGAGATCTTGAGAGACTGAGTTAGCCAACTTTAGTCATTAGGGTTTTAAACTTAATAATCCAAACTTACCTATTTTGAAAGATTTGATGCTATATTGCACTCTTCATCTGCCCTTTAAAGAATATGATCAACACATCACCTTCACAACTGCATTATTGATGAGATGAGTTGAGATATCACTTGAGGAGCTAGGACTAGAGATTTGAGTCTAGACCTGATCTAATGATACTTGAGGATGGGATAAAGCTAATGAAGGCTTCAAGAAACCTGAGTGTCAGCAAAACCCTAGCCAGTATGTGAACAAGTTTGCATGCTATCGTTTGATATCTACCTATGTACCAGGGTGTGATGAAATATAAATTAATTGTTGTTCAGTGTGCACCAACCTTTGGTAAAAGCAGTGGAGCTAGCCAAAAAGAAAAGAAAAGAAAGAAATATATCAAGAAAAAGTACTATCATTACAAAGTCAAATTCAACAGAGCATCCACCAATGGCGAGCGCTCCCAACCAATTTCAAAGTGTCCACTTGGACCAAACGCTCTTAGGACCAAGGAGTCAGGTTAGCACCGTAAAAGGCTTTACATTGTATAGTGATATAAGTCTAGGTATCGAAGGTATCTTAGATACTCAAAAAGAGACACGCCCCGATGTACTCCCGGAAACACAAGTGCAGACGACTCCGAATTCTCTTGACGGACACATTGATCAACAACAAAAATATACAAGTGTTTTAGTAAAAAGGCACTCGAGAGGCCCCTTGTTCCAATGTGAGGTAGAGAAAAATAGACACAATCCTATGCCCTCCATCATATGGTTGTCCATCTACACATCGAGACTGACAAACTAATGAGATGGTTGACTGAAGTAAGAATAGACTTATTCCCTAGTGTTGAGGATTAGGTCTAGAGGGAAGTCTCCTATACTAGAACTTTGGGTGATGTCTCGACTCAACTCTCATGATTGCAGTATACTAAATTTCATACCTTATATTTTGTGTATAAACAGAGAGTCTGATAATTAGACAAGTTGGATTCCTTTTGACTAGAGCATGGTTGAGCCCATAATTTTAGGATCACTCAAATTAAGGGTCTTCGAAGAATCGAGCCTTGAAATTTGCACATGTACTGTCAGGAATTAATCTGACTCCTTCATTCTTTAGATGCTCGAGGACGAGCATAGTTTAAGTGTAGGGGTATGATGAATTTAGGATTCATCATATTAAAATCCACATATTGATCCCAAAGCTTAAACATTTCAATAAAAATCACAATTAATTCATTATTATTATCTTGTATATAAATTGTGTATAATTAACATACATTTATCGCATTTAACTTCTAACCTCCTTCTTTATTTTCTATTTTATTAAAAAACCCTAAAAATTAGAATAAATATTGTATATATTTGTTTTGGCTTTTAAAAGAAATTAAAAACACAAAAAATCTCAAACCACCATTAAAAATTCTTACAAAAGTTCTTCTTTGTATAAACGACCTTTTTTTTATTTTTGTCCAACATGAAACTTGTAGATCCCATCGTGATCTGCAACTTTCATGTCTTGACTTTTTCCTAATTCAATCTCTAACTAATTCTTTTTTTCCCTTTATTTTATTAAAATTTGAATTTTATAGAGCGACCACATGGTGCTCTCTGGAGTTGCGACACGGTCGTTGCCTCTTGCGCCACCCACCACCTCTGTCCTCCCTTGGATCACCTCCATCTCCACCGTTCATCCTTTACTCGCTCACAACCGTCTGATCGACTCCCCCTTCTCATCTGAACCACTCCCTAACGCCCTAACCCCAGCCACTAGATCAACCCCCATCCAGCGGCTCCTCATTCTCCACGTCGCCCTTCTCTCACAACCCTTGGATGAAGCCTACGCTTCATCTCGGTCGTACATCACCATTCTACCCTCACCGTCATATCTGATATGATCGATCAAATCATAGCCCTCTATCCGTGCCACCATCTGGGACGTTGGATCGCATGATCCAATGGTCCATGCTTCATCTCCTACCTTCGTAACCCCCCTCCTTAACCGTTACACTCGAAGCCACACCGCCCCCTTTCCATTTTAGCCATCGCCTCCGTTTACCTCTGCACCACCCAACGGCTGTCCCGCAAAGCCGACATATCCTTCTCCTTTACGTAACCCCCAGCACCTCGCCATTACTCCTCGCACCTTCATTTCAACCGTTGTGAAACCGTCAGCCCTCACCTATAACGTTGCGTCCTCCGCCTATTTAACCTAAGCTCCGACCCTCGTCACCTTTATCCACCATTCAACGGGGCCACAACCCAGCTTCCTCCGCCCTCCGGTGATAGCGGAGGGCGGTGTTGAGGTAAAGATGACCCCGGATCCCAGGTGAGATCCATGGCAAAATGCCATGTAAGCACCTCCTCCACGGTGACTGCACGAGCTCCGAGGCATGGCTGACCTCGCTGGGTGAAAACCTGAGCTCGAATGAAGCTAAGCCCAAGACAATTCCTCCATTTCAGATCTTCAGGTAACCTTCTTCTTCCCTATCTTGAGTTTTCTTCTTTTTATTCAGTCGCATGCATCCATCTCTGTTACCACCTGATCACCTCTGCACCTCCGCCACCCATCGGTCACCTTCGCTGACCCATCCAATCACTGTCTCCCCTTCTCCACAACCTAATCATCTTTACCCCACCTTATCTGTGGCTTGCCGGAGAAGGCAACCTAGTCCCCCGCTCTTCCGCCCCTCATGGACCACTGCTTCATTCATGACCACCCACGTGCATGCTTCAGCTATACTAACCATGCATGTACCTTTAATGGCCGGGGATTCTCACCCATCACCGATATCCAGCACAATCATCGATGACGCTTCATCGGGAGCCATCTCTAGTTACCCTCGTGCCTTCGCCTCCGTTCAGCAACCTTCTCCAGGCATCCACGATCCTCTTCGATGATCATGGCATACGGGGGAGCGTGGAGGAGCTCTGGCAGACTCATTTGAGCTCCAACTATGCCATCATTCCTCATGCGGAGACGAAGAGCAGGTGTCGTTGGATGGCACCTCTCGACGACCATCCAACGACCCTGATGAATCCACATAGTGTCTGCCGAGCCTGCTGCCTCGGAGACCCGAGCCAAGCACCGAGCCAAGTACCAAAGCTCCAACAAATGCCATGTCATCGTCAAAGCTGCAACCCGTCCAAGCTTGGCCCCTCGCGTGCCCTGCATGTAAGGGGGTTGGGTAATTTGCATATATACCCCCGGATCTTTCCAGAATTACAAAAAGGTCCCAGGCATGTGCCTCATTGATACGCCTGGGATAATTGCAACAAGGACCCGCCGATTTCATTAATTGCAGAATGGTCTCCACACTTCAGGACAATTTGCATGAGGTCCCCTCCGATTTTATTATTTGCAATTAGGTCCTTTCAACGACCTATTTGCAATAGTTATCTTTGTTTTTCTTGCATTTTTATTGTATTTATGCCCTTGCAATGTTTCTCTCATATCTTGAGCATTTTAGATCGAAATTGCATGATTTCAGTGTCATTTTGAAGCTATTTTCATTATCTATCTAATGGAATTATTAATTTTATGATTTGACACTAAATGAAATATGATGAATTTTGATATTATATAGTGTGTCTTGCTCGATAACTCCTGGCCATTAATAGATGCTTGCTCTTGATTTTGACGCTCAAATTGACTCTGAAAATAATTTATAATTTATGCTCATATTTTGTAGGGCATATTTGTAGTTAATCTTTTGTATACGTATTCTTTGCATTTATTCATACATTATGTTTATGCATCATCTTATAATTGCATTGAAAAATCACATAAAAATTACATGCATAATTTTCCTTTACTTGTCTTTGCATTATCTGATTTGCATTTCACATCACATTTGCATGAAGACCTAAAGACTGGAAATAATCACACGTCTATTAAATGACAAATTTGATAAAATAGATGAAGACGCTTGTGTCCCTGAGTTCGACCTTGGTAAACTTGCCAAGTAAACTTAAACCAAATTTGCCTCCTATACTACGATAACTCCACATTATTAAAGAAGCAGATTTCACGTTCATATGTAATCCCCTATAATAATAATATCATCTACGTAAACAAGAATGACAACAATACCTCTCTAGGTCTTAAGATCATAGATAGCCTTGTTTAGCCTGCAAACCTTCTGATACTCCCCTTCAGCAGCAAGCCCATGTCGCTGATGCATGTAGACCGATGAACCACGAAAATACCTCTTCAATATTCTAATGTTATAGTATATGAGGCATATTACAATTGATCAAAAACCACAATTTCGAATATATGGCAATTATTTTATTTGGTAAGTGTACCAAGGTCAAAAATAAGGACACGAGCCTCCTAGTCTATTCATCGAAAATTATCGATTAAATATAAGTGATTAAATTTTTAATCTAGGTCTTCATATGCAGCCATAAGGCACAAATGCAGAGATACATAATGCAAACAGAATGGAAGAGATGATGCATTCTTTTTAGTTTGGCTTTATGCAGGTTAAAAATGAGATGCAATGTGTATGATATGCAACCGATAATCATGCATGAAACCATGTATAAATATGCCCTAAGAATATGTAAGTCAATGAGCAATAACAGTAGAGTTGATTTCAAAGACAAATTATTAAAATGAAAACCAACATCTATTAAGGGACAATAATTAGAGAGCAGAAGATATTATATATCATAAAAAATTAACACATCTAATTAAGTGTCGAAACATGAAATACTGATGCCATTAGGTAGGGGATGAAATTAGCAACAAAATGAAACTGAAATCAACTGAATCAGAGTCCAAATGTTCAAGATATGATCATTTAAGTCCAAGGGCATAATTGTAATAAAATACATAGAAATAAAAAGGATAAATAATCACAAAAAGGCCCTTGGAGAAGCATTTTTGCAATAAAAAAATCCAGAGGGGCCTCTTTATAAATTTTCTTGAAGTGCAGGGTGATGAATATGTGATTCATCACTCTAAAAGTTGAAAATAGAGCTTTGTTCCCGAGTAATTAGAGCATTTCATCACCTATATTGCATAATTAGCATTCATGCATGCATAGATAATATCCGCATTTTAGCATTCACATCTGCATTAAATAAGAAGCCAAATTCACTTGTAAAAATAACCTATTTGTATATATTTTATACTAACTCCAAATCCCATAAATTCAAACTCTATAGTGTATATATTACTAACATTAATACAAGAAAAATACCCAAAAAATGCTAACTTGTAAAATTGACCAATAAAACCCTAGTCCAAGTATGAGACCATCAACCTTAAAATGCACATGTCTCTCTCACACAACCTCCGATTTAGGTCTTTTCACTTTTAAAGTAATATACATTCGAAGACCTTCAAAATGAGACCAATTTCATTTTAATCAGAGATCGTATGTAAAACTTGGGTTTTGGACCTCTGTTGTATATTGTACATATTGATATTTGTACCCTTGTTTTTTATCACTTCATTTGACGTCATTTCCGTTTTTGGTCAACATGAAACTTGTATATCTCATTGAGATCTACAATTTTCATGTTTTAAGTTTTTCCAAATTCGGCCATTTTTACCCTTTTTTCAAGGCCTTTCTTCAAGAAAATATGATTGGGCCATGTGGCACCTTCTGGTTGCGCCACGCGGCCCATCTATTCGCTCGACACACGCCTTTCCTCTTAGCCGTTGGATGGAGTTCAAGTGCCCCAATCTCGACCATCCACGCACGCATCTTCTCGTAGCCATCCGATCATCTTCAGATTCGATCGTAGCCGCCTACTAGCGCCTAATCCTCAGCCTGCCACACGTCACGCCCGTAGCCACATGATAGTTTCAATCTCAGCCATCACCTTCCATTGTAATTCTAGCCCTTCGATCTCCTCTTGATTTCATCTCACCCGTCCGATTCTGCCCTCCTTTGCGCTCGACACGTGGCGCCTTCTTCGACCACCCGATCGTATCGCCTGGGATCTAATCCTAACCGCTCATTAGTACTCCTCTCTTAACCGTTGGATCGCGAGATCCAACAGCCAAGACATCATCTTCCTCCCCCGTTCATTCCTCCTCTCCCACGTTCTCCATTGTGCGCATAGCCTTCCCCCTTCATTTCTCCCATCATCTCCACCCTCCCCTCCACTCAATAACCACCCCACGACATAGCCATACCCTCCTCCATCCTCGCGGGCTTCGTGGCCCACCATATACCCCTCCTCATCGACCATATTCTTCACTCAAACCACACTCGTCGTCACCTGAGCCCCAAGATCCATCTTTAAATATCGACGCCTCCGCTGCTATTCGGGTTACCCGCCACAGTCGATTTAAGAGAGACTGAGCACCGACTCCCCCTTTAGGTGACAGCTGAAGGCTTAAACTGTCGAGCGACGACACCGATCTTCCAGGCGAGGTCCAGGAGGTTGACACCTTCGGCCGCTGCCGCATTCCTGCCGCAGTCGAGCTCCGCATGTCACCGCGTTGAGTAAAGACTCGGAAAGCTCGACCGAACTTCTCAATCACTAGACACCATCACTTCCACCTCAACAGCTTGCCTACCGATGATCCTGCCACTGCCCCCTTCCGCACCACTCATCCTCCGATTGTTCGGAGCTTCATGCGACCCCTGCACGCCTGCACGACGCCAGCCGCATTACCGACCTAAGACTCCACCCCGACGACCCTTGGTCGTGTGTCAGCCGTATGAGCGATGTCACCTTCCGCCCCTCCGCGCTCCATCGCCAGCAGCTAAGACATCCACGCACCGCTCGGTTACCATCTAGCAGTCCAGATTCCATCAAGCTACTCTCGGCCATGGCCTTAGCCTCGAGATTGCCTGAACTATCGGAGACAACCACGTAGGGGGTTCAGGACCGAAGCAGCAGCCGAACCTGATCGGCACATGACTCGCACGAGAGTGGAGGAGAATTTGCAGAAGCATCCTCCGCAATTTCCATCTTCGTGCCACCCCCCTCCCTCAAGCAGGCACGTGCTTTGCACGTGCCCTGGTGAACATTTATGCACAAGCCCCCACATATTCATCTTATTGTGCACAGGTCCAGTCCTTAGGGTTGCATGTGAGATGCATATGCACCCCTGGAAAATTACATCCATACCCTCGAGCATATAGGTAATTGAATTTGTGTCCTGTCCACAATTTTATTTATTACTTTTATTTCCTGTTTTGCATATAGGCCCATGCATTTGTTTTAAAATTTGAACAATCATTTCACCCCATTTTATCATTCTAAAAATTGCATATTGTAGAACATCTTATGCTTCACCTTTGTGGATGCATGTTGCATTTTTATGAGCAATATTTATTTAATATAATTCTTTTTATTGAAAATTACATATTTTGCCTACTGTGTGCCTTTAATTGCATATTAAATTAGCTATTGCTCCAAAAATCACCAAAAAATCACAATAGGTCTAGGTTAAGTAGTTCTACTTTGTATCCAAAAATCACATCATTTGCACACATAACGAGTCCTTAATAAATTAATTAGTGTTTATTAATTTATTTTTAATAGGTCTATAATTCATCATTTTTGTGGTTTAATAATTTTCCTGGATTCATCTAGGTTAATTTTTGTATTTGAAAATGATGTGTTTTGGTGTTTATTAAAATAAATTTTGCAAAAAATCACCCTGCATTCATTTTTAATTCATATTTAATTCATAGAGAGTCGAAAAATTCCAAAAAAGTTGCAGTAGCTTTATTTCATTGCATTTCACATTCTGACCAAGTTTCATCATCGAATGTGGCTATACTTTGTGTTTTAACCCTCGAATTAGGCTTGAATTGCATCGCATTTTCTTAATAGCATAAAAAACACCAAAAAAAATATTCTCCTAAAAACCTATCATCGGAATTGACTTAGAATTGATCTAAGGAAAAAGTTGCCTCCCCGAGTTCGACCTTGGGCTTGCCCAAGTAAAATAAAAAAATTTACCGTTTGCGTTTAATTTGATATTAATCAAAGTGGTTTTGATAAGTATGATTTTACCCGACTACAACGAACACACATTAAATTTAATCGATAATTCGATTGAATTAAGTAGGGTAAATCGTGGCTTTTCACAAGGGCATAATACAATTTTTGAAAATCGAAAGGGTATTTCTACAAATTGTCCAGGAGCATATGTGATGCATGTGCTCCTAGATCTAGATGTAATTATGGAAAACCTAGGGTCGGTGTTGGAATTTACCCAGCTCCCATGTACGGAGCATGTGGGGATAGGTTCGGGCCATGCAGTGGCTCGGCCACATGGCCTTTGTGCTTCGTTCCTAGATATGGCCCGCCGATCGTTTATGTGCGGCATTGAGGCGTGCGCGAAATGAGGGTCGTCCGATCATCCTATTTTGGCGTCACTTGTAGCTTTTGGGCTCCGCCTCATTTTCTTCGGGTGCGACAGAGAAGGCGGGGATCCGGTGACCCCCTTGGAGCTCTGCCGACCTCAGCCAAATACATGAAGGGTCTAGGAATCTTGCTGATAATCAGACAAAACTCCAGGGGTGCTAATGAAGGCAAGGAGGTTCTCAGATTAGTGTGTCAAGGGGGCTTCACCAGAGAGCTTGATTTAGAAAAGAGCAGTAGACAAGGCTTTGATCATTGACGTAATGACCTACAGAAGAGGGTCGGCGATAGCCGAAGCAGTATGGGCATGGATTTGTGAGGTGAATGGGGGTCTAATGGAGGCGGATGAGCAGGAACCGGGGCTCCTCTCTGGCGGACCAGAGAAGAGATGGGGTTGTGGTGGTCGGGGTTCTGGAGAAGGGAGTAAGGCAAACGGAGTGGTTGGTGAAGGTCGAGGTTGTTGGGATAAGCTTATGGGGGGTTTAACCAAGTGGGAGGTGATGTGTTTGCATTGAATAAAATCAGAGAAATCTTAAGAAAAACATGATAAAACATAACTGGAGGATTGAAGGATGAAGAAGGCGATGTGAGGGCTTGGGTTGAGGTTCCTGGGGATCCTCTGGGTCGTCACTCAAATTAAGCAGCTACATCGGAGAGCTCAACAGCGCCTAGGGCGACCGTAACATGGCCGAATGGCCACAGGTCGACACCAACCTTGAGGGCCCATGATCGTCAATCAATTCCCCCCTCCTCTGTCACATGAGTAGGGGGATAACTAGGGTTCATGCCATGAATGGTGGACAAGAGTGAAGTGTAACGGAGGGGGTGCATTTGTAGGTGGAGTTGGCGGTTACATGCGAAGGAGCGGGGGATTTTGAATGACGATAACGAAGTCTTGGAGTGATGGCGGTATTGATTGGGGGATGCACGAAGATTGGAGGATGTGGGGCTACGTGGGACGATCGTTAAGGAGTGGAGAGGGCAGCTGGAATGGATGTTAGAAGAAGGAGGTGAGGGCAGAGCAAGGTGTAACGGCTAAAAGAGGGGGAAACTAGGGAGGAAGAAGGTGGATGGACCGTTGGATCGTATGATCCAATGACCAGAAGATAGGCACGAGGCGAGGGTCGAGATCAGATCTGATGATCTGATCGCTTAACTGATGGATCAACACTGGAGGATGATGGAAATGAGCTCTCGAGACTCATCCAATAGTCAAGGGAATAATAGTTACGTGGAGAGGGCTCAGTTGTTGGATGGATAGCCATCTGATGGTTGTTGTGGAGACAGAAAAGGAGAGCTAGGATCTCATCCAGGGAAAAGATCGGAGGGTTGAGGGAGATCTGGAGATGGACGGTGGAGATAGAGGAGGGCGGAGATGATCCAAGGGTGGCTGATAAACACAATTTATCGGAGTCTAAATGGTATGTCTCACACAAGGCGGAGACAACCGAGGTCGCTGCGGTGACCCACAATAAACTGTAGTTAATCAACAATTAACCCACACTATAGATCAAACAATTAGAAATAAATATGGAGTTAAAATTTATTTTTAACTCTGCACAAAAGATGTATAGCAAGCAAGTATGCAGAGAGTTCGAACACAGGGAACAAACAAGGTAGAACAATCAAATGTGTGTGTGTGTGAATGTGAAGTGTGTCTACACTATGCAAGCAAATATTTTTGTGGGTTTTAAAATTATTTTTTTTTGTATTTTTATTTTTAATTTTCTAATTTTTATAATTCTATATTTTATATTTTTTCTTTTTCAATATTGGAAGATAAAAACAATGTAATAAAAAGGGTGATAAACTATTTATAAAAATGTGCAAAAATAACCAGAAATTCAGAAATAAATTCTTTTTAGTATTTTTAGAATTTTTTACTGTTTTTTGATTTTTGGGTATTTTTCAAAATATTTTTGGTATTTTTAAACACTGAAATAAACCAAAACACTGAACAAGCTACTAGATGGGGGTAAAATGGGAATTAAAAATAGCAAACAACCACAAAATTTTCCCAAACTAATTTTTAAAGAAAGATAATAAAATATAGAAGAAACAGAACTGAGTTTATATTTTTCTGAGTTTTCTTTGATTTTATATATTTTTTTGAAGTTTTTGTGTATTTTTGAATTTTTAAGGCTTTTACTTTGAGATTTTTAATGATTTTTTGACAGACTCTAAAATAGGATACACAGTAAGGATTTTTTTTTGAAATTTTTCGAGGTATTTTAATATTTTTTTGGTATTTTCTAAGTTGGACAGTAGATAAAAAGCATGTTTTTGATTTTTAATAAATATTAAAAAGCAATAAAATCAAAAACTAAAAATATGGTGTTAAAGTACAAGCAACATGAACTTAAGTTTAATTTTTTGAGAATTTTTCGATTTAAAGTGAGGCTCCAAATAAATAAGACATGTTCACAAAAATATCACAGCCTGGCATGGGTATATATGCAAATATCCAAAAGTCCAGGGGCATCCATGCAATTTTCCACAAAATATTGAACTAAATATTCGAATTTTTGGACCAATTACAAATTCCTAAACCCGCAGGGGTATCGGCACAAAATACCCACCAGGGCGCGTGACTTGCACGCGCCTAGCGAGGGCTGAAATGTAATTCCAACTAACCCCGAGGGCTTACATGCAATTTTCCCAAGAATTTAATACTTAAACTGAAAGTTCTTGGATTAAAATGAAATATTCAAAGGACCGAGGGCCTCCTCGCAAAATGCCCACACCTCACGTGAACAGGACACGTGAGGTGACGTGGCAGAGGGGCGAAGTGCAAATATTTGAAGTTCGAGGGCCCAGTTGCAAAATTTACAAAATATTTAAACTATTAAATAAATTTCAGGACTAAAAGGAAATTACAAAAATAGCGAGGGTGGCTCTGCAAAATACCCTCGCCAGGACGATCCAACGGTGAAGAGTTCTCCACTTGCCACGTGGCGGCACGGCGTAGCTTGATGACAGTTCGGCGATGGACGTCCGGGATTAGATGGATCTCGACGGATCTGACGGTGGAGGCTCTCGATGATCCAACGGCTGGAGGTGGATCTGGGGCTTCTCCACGATCCAACGGTGCGGAGGCTGGGACCAAGAACAACGAAGAGCGCCGGCGAAGGCGAGCTTCTCCGCCCGAGATCTCCGTCCTCCGGTGGCGGTTGGGCGTCAAAATGGACGTGCAGGCTCCTGGGGGTCTTCTCTTCCTCCTGGGGGCGTCAAAATACCACGGCGAAGGCCGGGGTGCTCGCGGGTGACCGACGGAGCTGGGGGGCTCGGCTGAGCTCCGAAGAGTGCCAAAATAGCTCCCAGGCGTTAGTCAAAGCGCGTTGACCCTGCAAAAATGGTTAGGAGGTCCAGGGCAAACTGCCTGGACCTCGGGATGGTGGAATCGAAGCGTGGCGCGACGGGGTGATGCTCGGCCGGAGTTGCGCTCCGGCGAGGAGATGGGATTGGGCAAATCACAAGATGGATCTCGAAATTTCTTGAGGGCTTTTGCTCCTAAGACTAAGGCTAATCTACTGAACGAAAAATAAATGGATGAAGTGGTCCTCAATGGCCGGAACCAGAGGAGAAAGTGTACCTCGACCGCCAGAGTTGGGGGTGGTGGAGGAGACGCCTTCGACCTCGTACGCCTTGGCTGATGAGCTCGCGGTGGAGCTGTCACCTCCAGGAAGCTTCAGAGCACAAGAGAGGCGGAAAGGGGTGGACCAAAGGGACTCGAAATCAAATGGAAAGTTGGGGACTCGATATATTTGGTTTGACCCGAGGTGACAGGGGCTCAAAGATCAACGAATATCTCACAAATCTTGGGTCCAAAGACCAAGATTATTCATGGGCGAGCTAGAGGGATGATCCAGGAACAATGTTGCAGAAGATTGCAACGCAAAAAGGTGAAAGTGTTGGCCTCGAGAAATCTGTGAAGTCGGGTCAAAAACAAGGTTGTCAGAGTCCACAGGTGTCTAGGACACCTAGTTGACTAGAGTCAACTAGGGCTTGCGCCTGGTTGGTCCACGTGGACCAACTAGGAAAAACCCTGATTAAATCTTTTATTAATTCATTTAAAAATAGAAAAAGGCCAAATTAAATTATGATTATAAAATAAAAAATATTCATTATTTTATGTAGTATTTTATTATGATTTTTAATTAATTTTATGAGGTATATTTTTATAAGTTTACTTTTAGCCCTATATAGGTATAATACCTATATATTTTATTCCTTTATTTTTATTCTGCGTATTTTATTTTTATTATTTTTATTTCTTATTTTATAAAATTATAAAATATTTTTATAAACACAAATATATTTTTGTTTTATTTTTTTGATACATTTTGTATATTTAATAAAATACAAGTAAGTAATGTATAGGTATGTACATAGGTCCAATACCTAGGTATTGTATATACAAATGTTTTTATTTTGAATTCTCTTTGCATTTTTATTCTGATTCTAATGCACAAATATATTATAAGTAATATTTATAATATTATAAAAATATAAAATTATAAAAATAATGAATAAAATATAAAATGAATATTTTAATCTGTACAGTTGTACAATGGGGGTCCAAAACTCAACTTTCAAACCGTAGCTCCGCCAAATGCGAAACCACCGCCATTAAATAGCTTATTTTATTCTATATACAATTAAAGGTGAGTTTGATGCATTTTTAGTTTTAAGTTGTGAGATACGGGTCTGGGAAGTTGGGATTATGGACTTTTATTCAAACCATAACTTTTTATCTGTACATTATTTTTGAGTGAAATCAATTTTGTATTTTTCTTTATTAAATTATCTACAACTTTCATGTACAAAGTTTCTTTATTTGAGGTATAAAAAAGTAGAACCAAAAATAGGTCCCAAAATGAATAAAGAATGGATAAAATAAAATGTGTTTTTATTGGTATTTTGACCCTTATCTCCCCTTACTTTATTCCTTGTCGACCTATTCATCAAGATGCCTAGGTCTCAGGGGTTTCGGATAATAAAATATTTACAATACTTTATTCTTTTTCTTTTCTTTTATTTATTCTATAATTTTGGCTTTAATTACAGTATTTTATACACTAATTAGATGCACATGCATGAATGCTAAGATGGTCTATTTAAGGGTATTTACAGGCATTTGCTAGGGTTTTTGGTGCCAAAATGATAGAATAAAGATGATGAAATGTGGATTCATCATCCCCCTATACTTTACCTTTGCTAGTCCCTAGCAAACACTTATGCAATAAGTGTAAGAAGAAAAAGAAAGAAAAGAAAAAAAAGAAAAAGAAGAACTTGGATTTAGTTTAATTATCAAACTTGTCTTCACAAAATCAAAGTTTGGAGCTTAAGTCGGACCTTTGGAATTTTAGTGCGGGCAGAACCTTAATGAGAACCGAATTTGAAATCCATCAGTCCCTGAGAATCCCAAAACTCTGCTCAAGTCTCCTCAATAGCCAGGTCAGAAATATCTCAATTCATACGCAAACCCTTACGACTATGAGTCTGACTCGTACAGTGTAAGTGATGGTGGCTCTCCCCAACTGAAATGGCAAAGAAATTGACTTCTCCAATACGACAACCCAATGATTCCCCAATCCAATAACTCCATCCTCGAGGAGCGGAGTATTCCCTTCTAAGTTCAAGTGGCAACCAGCTCAAGAGGAGGGGGTGAAGAGAAGAATGGACGGTAGCCAGTGTAGCTACCTATCCTGGGATGCAAGACCAGTGTAGTCAAGTCATCCAGCTGCAGGCTCACATATTTGACTTTGGAACTCAAGCTTGCTTATTGACTTTTACAACATTTGTACATACTTTACAGGCTTTTTATTTTTGTACATGCCTGAACACATTTTTTTGAATACTATATACAACAGCATTTACATAAGGAGTTTTTCCTCTTGAGCCAGTGGACTATCCCTCTTTTGAAGCTTTATCGCAACCCTCAGCCTCCTGTCTTTAGACTTCCTAATCATTGGACGGGTTGGGGTGCACTTCCCTCCATAGAGGAGGACAAATGTTTCCACTTGTGTGCGTCTCATACCGGCAAATCCAATCCCCTCACCACTCCAACTGAGTTGAGCCATGTGAAAGGTGCATGTATACAAGTTAGGTCATTATCAACAAGAGTCGTGCGTGTGCTCCGAAATACTCTACTTAAGCAGTCAAGAATCCATTGAACCAAGTCCCGTGATCCTCAAAGAATTAAGTCAACTAGACCTGAAGTACCTCAAACCAGTTCCTATAAGGTTCCTGTTATTAGGTAGATTTTAAGGTCCAATCAAGCTCCAATCTCCGGATTTTACTTAGACTTGTTCAACTATCAAACTCAATCCGAAAAATGCTCATGCTATGCAATGCTATGCAGAAAATATTTTTGTGGTGCAATTTTCAAAGGTTTTGACCTTTTAATGGATTTTTGAAAAGATGATGATGATGATGCATATGCAGATGCATTTTTTTTGTATTTTTCAAAAAAGATTTTTCAAATGTTTTTGGATTTTAATTTTTGCAAGTGTTTTTGGGATTTTTGAAAACAAAAAGATTTTGGCTGAAAACAAGGTTAAAAATATGTACACGGGAGTGCTTCTTATATAAACAAGAAGCGGGTTTTAAGAATTTACAAGGGTAAGTGGTCAATTTTATAGATATGTATATAGTGGATTTTTGGTATGATGTATATATTCCTCAAACTTATTTGACACAAGCTTTTCACACAATTTTTGAAAACTCTAGTCCAAAATAATTTTTACAAACATTTTACACACATGTACACACATTTGAAAATCATTTTGCAAAGGTTTTCAAAACAGTATATATAGATTTTTCAAAATATTTTTGCAACCATTTTTCAAACCATTTGCAAATCATTTTTCAAACATTTTATTTCACACATAGAAATGAAATTTTACAAACCACACACTTTTACACAGGTTGAAAACATGTAACAAAATATTTTCAAAATAGCTTTTAATAGATGTTCACAAAGATTTTCAAACTATTTTTCAAACATTTTGCAAAAAACATTTTCACCTGATTTATTAATCAGTATATAAAAAGAATTTGAGGAACAAAACACCTTTTTATTAAAGATTTTTAATGTATTTTAAAGAATTATTAGCCTTATTATCAAGAAAATACGAAAGTACGAGTTATGGCTAAAGTATATACACAGTATATACGACCCCCCTATACTTAGCTTGAGCTATGTCCTCATAGATCGGAGAGAAAAGAGAAGACATAACTCGTACTAAGTATAGGCACGATTAAAGAATAAATAAATCAATGAGAAGTTGACCATCCCCCCTATACTTAGGAGCAAATAATCCTAAGTATAGCAGACTGTACACAACGTAGGGAGGGTCAAGGGTGGGAATGAACAGATCGTACTCAGGTTGTCTCCCCCTATACTTAGGGTAAAATATCCCTAAGTATAGACACGAAGAGGAGACAATGGAGAGGATCGAAATGAAAATGAAAGAACTCGGGTGCAAACCCCCCTATACTTAGGAGAAAGTACGTCCTAAGTATGGAAAACTGTCTACAAGGGTGGCACCTTTTTGATAGATAAAGAAAATAGGAAAGGAAAAGAAGAAAAGAAGAAAACAAGAAAATAGATCAACAGATAAAAGAGTGGTATAGACAGATACATCGGAAGATGGAATTGATCACCATGTATGAGATGCAGATGATGTGAGTCAAAGGACACATCTCATACCAGAAGAATGGGGGCAACGTCAATGGTCAGTGGATCATGATCTAGATATAGTTTCAGGCGTTGACCATTGACACGGAAGGTGGAAGAAGATGACGGTTCGGATATGTCGATGCTGCCATTGCCGTGTACCTTCCTAACCACATACGAACCTTTCCACTTGCTCTGTAATTTCCCTGGGAATAATTTCAGCCTGGAATCAAACAACCATACTCTCTGATCTGGCTCAAACTATTTATGGCTGATATGGGAATCGTGCCATGTCTTTACTTTCTCTTTGTATTGTAGGCTGTTCGAAAAGGCTGTATCTCTCAGTTCTTCCAGGACTGCCAATTCTGCTCTTCTCTGTTCTCCTATGCTCTCAGGATCTAACAGTAACTCATTGACTGCCCAAAAGGATTTGTGCTTGATCTCCACTGGCAGATGGCACGGCTTGCCATAGATGAGATGAAAGGGAGATGTCCCCAATGGATTCTTGAAAGAAGTCCGATAGGCCCACAAGACCGAGTCCAAAAGCTGTGACCAATCCTTTCAGTCTGGGCGGACAACTTTCTGCAAGATTTTTTTTATCTCCCAGTTCGATACTTCGGCAAGACCATTAGTCTGAGGGTGATACGGTGTGGCAACCCGATGGTCAATGCCGAACTCGTCTGCAAGGGCCCTAACCTTGTCATTGATGAAGTGAGACCCCCTGTCTGAAATCAAGACTCTAGGTACCCCAAACTGTGAAATGATATTTTTCCTCAAAAATTTACACATGGTTTTAGCATCTGCGGCTCGGGCGGGGATGGCCTCAACCCATCGGCTGACATAATCAACAGCGAGCAAAATATGCTCGAATCCCTGACTCTTAGGAAATGGGCCCATGAAATCAATCCCCCATGCATCAAAAACCTCACAGAAGTGAATGGGTTGCATGGGCATCATGTCTCTCTGTCCGCAGGTTCCCATTTTCTGACAGTCAATACATCTTTTCACGAACTCATCATAATCCTTGAAGAGAGTAGGCCACCATAGGTCGGATTGAAGCACCTTCTGTGCTGTCCTTTTTCCAGAATGATGTCCTCCTGCCTCAAGCTTGTGGCAGTATGTGAGGACGCTATGATGCTCTTCTTGAGGAATGCACCTCCTCCAGATGATGTCCCCTCCTTCATGATAAAGGACGGGATCCTCCCAATGGTAAAACTTGGCCTTCGCTAGGAAGGTCTCGAGCTTCTGCCTGGGCCAACCTTGTGGAATCGTCTTGGCGACAAGATAGTTCACAATGTCAGCATACCACGGGAGCGAGGTGATAGCCAAGATCGCCTCATCTGGAAATGTCTCTGTGATAGGTGCGCTGTGCTCAGATTCCTCAAGATTCTCTAATATGGAAAGATGATCCACCACCACATTCTTGACTCTAGGTTTATCCTTAATCTCAATATCAAACTCCTGGAGCAGAAGGATCCACCTGGTAAGATGTGCTTTGGCGTCCTTCTTAGCCATTAATTACCGGATGGCGGTGTGATCAGTGTAAATAGTCACTCTAGATCCGAGAATATAAGATCGATACTTATCTAAAGCAAAGACTACGGCCAGCATCTCTTTCTCAGTCACAGTGTAATTCTGCTGAGCGGCATCCAAAGTCCGGCTGGCGTAGTGAATGGCAAATGGTAATCCATCCATCCTTTGTCCAAGCACGGCCCCAACGACAAAATCTGAAGCGTCCGTCATGATCTCGAATGGGAGAGACCAATCGTGTGGCTGAAGAACAGGAGCTGAAACAACCATATTTTTGAGAGTCTCAAAAGATGCAAGACACTTATCATTGACAATAAACTCGGTGTCTTTTGTCAGCAAGTCAGTAAGCGGTCGGGCAATACGACTGAAGTCCTGAATGAACCGTCGGTAGAAACCGACATGCCCCAGAAAAGACCGTAACTGACGCAAGTTGGACGGTGGATTGAGTTTTCTGATGATATCCACCTTGGCCGGATCGACCTCCATGCCCCTGTTGGAGACGATATGACCAAGGACCGTCCCTTGAGTCACCATAAAGTGGCTCTTCTCCCAAGATAAAACAAGATTGACCTCTATGCAGCGCTGAAGCACGCGGTCTAGGCAGTCAAGACAAGCATCGAACCCGTCACCATAGACCGAGAAGTCATCCATGAAGACCTCTAAACAGTCACCCATCATGTCCGAGAATATGGACAACATGCACCTTTGGAATGTCGTCGGAGCGTTACATAGACCAAAGGGCATCCGTCTGAAAGCATAAGTCCCAAACGGACAGGTGAATGTCGTTTTCTCCTGGTCTTCGGGCGCTATGGCCACTTGATTGTATCCGGAGTACCCGTCAAGGAAGCAGTAATGACTCTTCCCAGCTAGCCGCTCGATAATCTGATCAATAAATGGCAACGGGAAGTGATCCTTCTTGGTGGCCTCATTCAATCGTCTGTAGTCCACACAGACCCTCCAAGAAGTGGGTACTCGGGTAGTGATCTCCTCTCCAGACTCATTGACAACTGTAGTGATAACCGTCTTTTTGGGTACCACATGTAGTGGACTGACCCATTTGGAGTCGGAGATGGGGTAGATAAAATCGGCGCTCCACCACTTTGAAATTTCTTTCATGACTACGTCTCGAAGATTCGGGTTCAGCCGTCGTTGGAATTCACACGAATAGATGTGGTGGGAGCACAGAGCCAGACTAATCCCCTGGAGATCAGCTATACTCCATCCGATTGCCTTGCGGTTTCTTTCAAGAACCTCCATCAGACGAGATTCTTGCTCTCCAGTCAAACCTGCTGAGATAATGACTGGGTGCATATCGGGCTCACCCGCAAGGAATCTATACTTCAGCGACTGCAGTAGAGGTTTCAGTTCTGGACAACTGGGAGGTGGCAGATCTGGCTTCTGATATGTCTGTGTGAAAGCGACCAGGTCTGCATGTGAGAACTCTCGCTCTGCATGAATTTCTAACGAAGGGCGGCCAGCTGAATCATCAATAAACTGCACTGGCCCACACTCTGTCATGGCTGTTAGCTCAGAAGGAATCAGACAAGGCAAATAGTCATCAAAATCATCCCAATCGATGTCTGAATCCGAGGGATCAGAAGAAGATGAGCAAGACTGAAAATCATCAGCACCACTCGTCCCAACACTGTCAGCCTCAGGTGTATCCTCATCCAGGGGTGTGCTCTCCCGGCTCTCGAATGCCATGAGCTTGAGATATAGTGAATCTGTAGGCAAGGCGAGGGTCGGTGCTACCGGATCTGTCCAGTTAGATTCATCATATGTCATCAGAAAATCACACTTCTGGTGGATGTCTAGCTCTTCCTCGGTCATCTGCGCTGCTTCGCTGGACTGCTCTGAGCATTCAAGTTCTCTAGCTCTGGTTTCCTCGATCGTCTCTATTTGTATGGTTTCGCCCTCTACGCAAAAACACACCTTCCCACTGTCATGGTCGGTCACCGCCTTGGCTGTGGCAAAAAATGGACGTCCGAGAATGATGGGGGCATCAGTTACCGACTCAGGGATCTCCATGTCCAACACAACGAAGTCCACAGGGAATTTCAGGCCCTGAATGGTAACGACCACGTCTTTCAATAACCCCTTCGGCCTCTTAGTTGACCTATCAGCAAACTGAAGGACTGTCCTGCTCCTAAGAAGAGGACCAAACTCGAATCAGTCGAGTAAGGCTGCCGGAAGAAGGTTAATTGAAGAGCCGCTGTCTAACAGAGTACGATCAAACTGCTGCTCTTGAATCTCGCATCTGACATAGGGAGCTCCTGCATCTGGTCACTTGGCTGGTAGCTTGTTTTGAATAGTGCAGCAAGTGGAATGAGTGAGCACATGGATTTGATCTCTGTGGTTCCTCCTCTTCCTACGGATGGTAGTTTTCTCCTTCAAGTTCTTTTTGAAGAGGGGGATGTGCTCAAGTGCTTCCTGTAGAGTCAGCTGAATATGGAACCTATCAATCATCTGGTTGCTGAACTCTACTTGTTGCTCTTTTTTAGGATTTTCTCTTTTGTTCCCCTTCGCTCGGCGGAGTGCCTCAGGGAAGGGGATGGTAGGGGCCTCCACAGATGGAGGGCTAGGAATAGGTCCCTGTGCCTGTGAAGGAGGAGACTCCATACAATAATCATCATTCAACACATATGGATCCGTAATGTGAACAGAAACCTTTCCTTTATTCATATTTTTGTTTTTTTGTTACCACAGTACATAGATACAAAAGGTGGTAACATCACAGAGGGAGGCTCAACAAAAGTAGATGTGGAGGCCTCAGTACCACCACCGGCACCTGTCTCCGCGACATCAACACCGCGCTCTGGCTCAGCATCCAAAATGGTGGCATCAGCACCACTGTCTGCATATGGTATCACGACGGCCTCAGTACCGTCGTCTGGATCTCCATCATTGGTGGCCTTAGCACCACCGTCTTCAACATCATCATTAGCGGCATCAGCACCGCTACTCTGCTCCTCTGGCGCTCCTGGTTCAGCTGGTGGTTGTCGCTCAGAAGAGGCGTTGCTTGCGGGCATCCTACCGCTCCTAGTAGTCACAAAATCAGCATCATACAATGAAAGAGATATGTCACTCAGATAGTCACTAGGAGAGGTATCCTTTGTAAACTCTACCTGCTCAGACTTTCTTTTCAAATTGTTCGGGTTAGGTTCAATCTGAGTGGGTATGGCGGCCTTGCCTTCGATTATTTCCCTCATCTCCTACCGAAATTCATCCATTTCTTGCCTGAAGGATGCTCACTGTTCGGAGAGCAAGCGGGCAAGATCATCGAGAGCTGGGTTCTCAAAAACTAGGCTTGAGAACCGGATGGGTTCCCTTGCGGGAAATGAGGTTGCTGCTGCTGCTGTTGCTGGTATGGATAGTTCTGGGTCGGCTGGGAATAAGATTGATGAGGCTGTTGTCGCTGCCTCCACTGCTGTCCCTGATAGGCGGGACGAGGACCACTCTGATACTGTTGCTGATGGGCGTACTGGGGCTGTTGCTGCTGCTGTGGCTGGCCGTTCTATTGTCCTTGAGCGGGATTCTTCTGCTGGGATGAGGAGCCACCATTGCCCCAACGGAATCCGGGGTGATCACGACGAATCTCGGGCTGAGGGTACCGGTCGTACCAAATCCCATTGACTTCCATCAATGGTTCCTGCTTGAAGGAGGGTGGAGGAAGAACTGCCAGTGGCTGCTCCGGCTGGTAGACCACCATCTGAGTGTCTGGAGATGGCAGCTGCACTGGGTAGTACTGTAGCAGTGGAACCGGCTCTGCCTGGATATGGTTGACCTGACGGTACGAGGTAGAGGGTTGGTTGGAATTGCTACTGCTAGGGTCAGCCCGTGACTTGGGAGGCTGCTGGGAATGAGTTTGTGCCTCCTGGACACAAAGGATCTGCGTCTTCAGGTCACTCATGGTTTTGGCAATCTGGTCCATCTGGGCCATGCCTTGCATCTGTTTCTTCTCGAGGATCTCGAGACGGTCCAGCTTCTCACTAATGATGCCCATGTCGGCTGCGGCTGATTCAGCTTGGGCTGCAACTGCCGACGATGTGTTAGGACCGGCTTCGATGCGGGCGATCCTCTGGAATGATCCCGCTCCTTACGGGGACTTCTGCTGTGTGTAAACACGGGCTTGGGCCATCACGGTTGAATTCTCTGCCATACCCTCGTTGATGGCCCAAACGTCGTCTTCACCCTTGGAAAAGTACGACCCACCGCAAGAGGCGTTCACTAGCCCCTGCAGCTCCGGTGTCAGCCCACAAAAGAAGCTTTGAACTAAATTGGCTTGGAGATGTTGTGATGTGGACACCGGTCAATGAGCTCTCTGAATCGATCTCAGGCTTCATGGAATTGTTCGTTCGGGATCATGACAAAGTTGCTGATCATAGCTCTGGATGCATTAGTCCGGCCGAGAGGGTAGTATTTCTTCAAATACGCGGTCCGGAGATCTGCCCAAGTGTCGATGAATCGCCCCAGATGTTTGAGCCAGTATGCGGCTCTGTCAACCAAGGAGAATGGAAAGGCGATCATCTTGATCGTGTCCTCGGTCATCAACCTATCATGGATCGTGCTGCAAATCATTTCGAACTCTTGGAGGTGGAGGTGTGGCTCTTCGGTCGGCAACCCATGGAATTTGGGTAGAAGCTGGATGGTATGGGGCCGAAGCTCGAAATCTCCATGGATTGGCAGGAGTCTGATCCAACGATGAGTGAGGGATGCGGCTGGGTTGTGCAATTCCCTCATGATAGTCTGTGGCGGTCTCTCAATGTTGGGATCACCTCCTCCTGCATCAGGTCCTCCTCCTCCACCACCACCGCCACCGCCCCCAGGTCGGTTCTCTCTCATCTGTGCAACTTCTCTCTTGAGATCACCCATGAAGGTACCCTGGTCACGAATCTGCCTCTGCATGGTCTCAAGGGATGCAAGAAGTGAATTGTTGATGGCGGCTTGATCAATGAAGAATGGCGGGTGCTCATGATTATCAGGACGCTCGCCTCTGTCAACCATCTCGAGATTCTCTGAAAAAGCAAAAGAGGCAATCTTAGGTGCTGTCGAATGATCTGAACTCTGTGATGCAGTAAATTCTGACACTCTTGGACTGATGGAAGGAGAATGAGAAGGGTGGTCGAGGGGGAACAGGGTGGAGGTAAACTCAGGCTCGGAGAGCGGACTCTCTGAGGTCGTCCTAGATGAATGAGGAGGAGTGCTGGATAGCGGTGCCGACAGAGTCGGCCTAAGAGATCTCCGTCCCATCATCTTGATTATTGGTACGAGTGGAGTGGATGCAGAAAAAGAAGGAAGAAATGAGAAGCAAAATTACGCACAATTGTGCTGTGTTTTTGATCTTGACCTAAATAAACTAGCAATCAAACACAAAGCAGGGGTGAATTCACCAACTCAACACATGAAGCCGTGAAGGTTCGACTTTTATCTTGTCGGTTTTACTTGAATTCAGGAATTAATCTTTTCACGAGTCCTTAGAGCGCTACGCCTAAAGGAGAGAGAGTACTGCCGAAAAAGTATTCCCGTACTTGTGTTCCTCCTGTGTAACCTGTAACTTGCTCTTTTTAAGGTCCTTGTAACCCTTCCTGGATCCCTACTCAGCCAAAGAAATAGAGGGAGGAAGCCGATAGGCGAAACCGATACTTCGGATCTCGCTCGCAACGGAATCACCCATGAGCGTGCAAGATCCTACTCGGACGCAGACGGTGAGACAGACACACCCGTGAAGGCGTGGCCTATGCTCGGTACTTCGGACAAGGTCGATGCTCACACAATAGTGAGTCACCAATGGTGACCAAGCCCTACTCGCCTACGTACGATAGTAGCGCCAATACTTCGGAAATCCACGCGATACACAAGGCGGCCACAAATTGGGTTTCTGGCTCTAATTCTTACGAAGCGCTCACCTCTCTTGGAAGGAGACCTTCCCATGCAACCTTAATACAAGTGAGGGTGTTACTCTCCCCAATCAATGAATCTGATTACCGATTTTATTTTTGGTCAAGGTTTTCTTAGCAGTCTCTTTTTTATTTTTTTTGGTGTTATCGCTTCTTTTGAGTTGATTCAAACAAGCGCCTAACAGTTTTTGTATTTTCTTGATCCTACTTTGTCCAAAAACAGAGGGAGAATAGAGTCGGAAAAGCCAATGCAAGTCGACACCAAGGTGGAAATCTCACCTTTGTGCCTAAATGATGGATGCAAAGTAAGAAGACTTACAACGAATCCCAGCTCTCTCCATGCGGGATGCAAAGCAGAATTTGTAAACCTAACTACATGGCGGTATGTAATGCGGAAATCGTTCTAAGATAGGCAACTGCTGGCGTGAAGAACCACAAGCTAACCACTAACCCCCAATCCTAATGTCCGGTCTAGGCTCACCCCTCCTTCTCTCGACACATCGAGTTTAGGAGAAGCGCTTGGCGGGATGAGCTCACGGCGCGCGGATCGAAAGCCAATGACTAACTATTTAATTAGTCTAAGTCCAAATACGATCTATAGGAACATGTAAAGGTTATTAGTGGGTTTGGACCTAGTCTAATCGATCAAGCAAGCCAAAAGTCTAAGGGCTCAATCCACAAAAGAAATGAAAAATGAAAACAAAACCGGAAAATGACAATCGGAAAACACGATAAAAACCGTAGTGAGCCCCCGGGTGAACAAACACCCGAAAATTAGGTCCGGTAGTCTGAGTGTCCAAGTCCTGTATTATTACAAATTATGAAATACTCTCTCTCACAAAATAAAAATGCAACTAATCTAAGCACTCTCTATCACTCCTCCCTCTCTTTCCTTCCGGCTTGGCCCAAGAACAACCGGCTCCGCTTCCTAAGGATGCTTCAGACCGCCTAAGCGATCCGCCTCGCTCCGCGGTCCCTCGCAAGAAGACAAGAAAAAGAGTGGTCAGAAAGCTCAATCAATATATATCAAAAATGCAAGAGAGATAAAATAAAGCTATGATAGACAACAAACACAATCAGACAAAAAGATGAACTACTCGCTGTTGCTCCTCGGCAACGGCGCCATTTGATAAACACAATTTATCGGAGTCTAAATGGTATGTCTTACACAAGGCGGAGACAACCGAGGTCGCTGCGGTGACCCACAATAAACTGTATTTAATCAACAATTAACCCACACTATAGATCAAACAATTAGAAATCAATGTGGAGTTAAAATTTATTTTTAACTCTGCACAAAAGATGTATAGCAAGCAAGTATGCAGAGAGTTCGAACACAAGGAGCAAACAAGGTAGAACAATCAAATGTGTGTGTGTGAATGTGAAGTGTGTCTACACTATGCAAGCAAATATTTTTGTGGGTTTTAAAATTATTTTTTTATATTTTGATTTTTAATTTTCTAATTTTTATAATTCTATATTTTATATTTTTTTTCTTTTTCAATATTGGAAGATAAAAACAATGTAATAAAAAGGGTGATAAACTATTTATAAAAATGTGCAAAAATAACCAGAAATTCAGAAATAAAATCTTTTTTGTATTTTTAGAATTTTTACTATTTTTGTGATTTTTTTGTATTTTTCAAAATATTTTTGGTATTTTTAAACACTGCAATAAACCAAAACAGTGAACAAGCTACTGGCTGGGGGTAAAATGGGAATTAAAATAGCAAACAACCACAAACTTTTCCCAAACTAATTTTCAAATAAAGATAATAAAATATAGAAGAAACAAGAATTGAGTTTATATTTTTCTGAGTTTTCTTTGATTTTATATATATTTTTGAAGTTTTTGTGTATTTTTGAATTTTAAGGCTTTTACTTTGAGATTTTTAATGATTTTTGGACTGACTCTAAAATATGTTAAAATACACAGTGAGGAATTGTTTTGGAATTTTTCGAGGTATTTTAATATTTTTTTGGTATTTTCTAAGCTAGACAGTAGATAAAAAGCATGTTTTTGATTTTTAATAAATATTAAAAAGCAATAAAATCAAAAACTAAAAAAATGGCATTAAATTACGAGCACACAGGAACTTAAGTTTAATTTTTTGAGAATTTTTCGATTTAAAATGAGGCTCCAAATAAATAAGACAAGTTCACAAAAATATCACAGTCTGACAGGTAGGAACGCAAACGGATGCGGTTATATTCGTATTCGTTCGTATCCGTATTCGTTTTAAAAAGGTTATGGATCTTGTTTTCCTAAGACAGGCGAATACGAATACGAATATTGGAAACGAATTTTTTGCGAATACGAATACGAATACGAATCCTAACTTAACGAATACGAATACGAATACGAATACGAAAGTTAAAACGAATACGATTACGAATACGAATATTCGTTAATAAATAAATTATTTTATTTAAATTATTTAAAACATATGGCTATAGGGTTTTCGGTTCTTCCTTTTCCCACTCCCACTCGACGTCGTCCCTGCGGCCCGCAGCCTCCCTCCTTCTTCTCCGCCCAGCCCAACGCCGCCCCTGCGGCCCTGCTCCTATGCCTCCGTTTGCGATCGATTATTGGTAAATTTCATATTCTTGTAATGTGTTTTATGTATGGATTATGTTGTTAGAAAGAGTTAGAGTATGGAATGTTTTTGTTTATGAATATGGTTAATGTTATTGGAATATGCTTGTTTGATTTTTAACTTCAATGTTTGTAGAAAAATAATGAATACCGACCCATCCATGGAGAATGAGAGTACTAATTTGGAAGATGGTCCAAAACACTTTAAGAAGCAAAAAAAATTGAGATCCGAAGTATGGAATCATTTTGATAGAATTTACAAAAAAGAAAAAATGAAGGACAAGGATGGTGAAGTTGAGGTGGATGTATTGTGGGCAAAATGTAAACATTGTTTCAAAGAAATTCGTCACGGTACTGGGGCGGGGACAACACATTTATCAAATCATTATAAAAGGTCCTGCCACAAAATATCAAAACTTGAGCCTGGTCAGTTAATGATGCATTCATTCATGAAAGGCGATGGAAGTAGCACACTTTTGAGTTACACATTTGATGATGAACATAGCCAGATGTTGCTTGCAAAGGCTATTATGGTGCATGGGTATCCTTTCAATATAGTCTCACATGTTGCATTCCGTGCATACATCCATTCCCTTCGTCCACAGCACAAAATTCCATCACGAACTACAATGGCAAAGTTATGTAAGATGGTTTATTTTGATGAGAAGAAGAAGATCTATCAAATGTTTGAGAATCTTTCTTCATGAATATCTCTCACCATGGATAAGTGGACCGCTTCTGCACAGAACAAGTCTTACCTCTGCATTACAGCACACTTTATATTGATGATTCTTGGTCAGCTTTTAGCGCTGGCGGTCGAGTAGTAGATGCATATAGCAGCAATTTGGGTGTGGAGATGGTAGAGGTATTAATATGCGGGCAGGATTGGTTGAAAGATGAATTCAAAGGTATGACAAATGTCTATAAAATTTTTATTTTATCGTGCATTCATCATATAATGCATACTTTATTTTTTGGAAATATAGTTACAACAAATCCTTTTTTTGAACAAGAAGCAGTAGAAGACATTTCAACCATGCAAAAATTTTCAAGTAAGTATAGTTTTCTAATGAAAATATTTATTTAACTGTATATGACATTCTTTTGATTTTCTTTTTTCCATCTTGTAGTTGAAACAAATGAGAGTGTTGTCCAACAAGTCAACAATGAGAATTTTGAAAACGAAGAATATGACCATGTTGGAAAAGAAGGATATGAAACAGATAGAATGGAAGATGAATTTTGGTATGATTAATTTACATCATAGTTTTGTAATATTTATATAGATTTTATTCTGATCAATTTTGTTTTGTTCACAGGTGATGCGATATGGAGCATGTGATTCGAAGAATGTTTTGATTTAATCATCGATGTATTTGTTTGAATGTTTGTAGACAATTTCTCTCTTTGAATGTTTTTTGGATGTTTGTTATTTGAAACTAGACAAATTATGCTTTGCTTTACATCGGCAACTTTAAATTTTTAACATTACTTTGCAAGATATTTATTTATTTCCATCAAACCCTTTTACAGTTTTACTGCATTATTCGTTATTACATTATTCTATCATACTGAGTTAAATTTCAGATTCAAGTCATAATATGGAAGTAATGCGGAAGTGATTGCCAAATAATCAGGTACGCTTTTATATATAATTTTTTATTGCAATATTCGTTTGATATTCGTATTCGTTCGTTAAAGATTCGTATTCGTATTCGTATTCGTATTTTGAGGATATGGATCTTGAGTTTTTTTACATTCGTATAACATTCGTATTCGTATTCGTATTTGTAATATAAAATGAATATGGTTATGGTATGACCCGAATTCGCATTCGTATTCGTTCGTTTGCATCCCTACTGACAGGGGTATATATGCAAATATCCAAAAGTCCAGGGGCATCCATGTAAATTTCCACAAAATATTGAACTGAATATTTGAATTTTTGGACCAATTACAAATTCCTAAACCCGCAGGGGTATCGGCACAAAATACCCACCAGGGCGCGTGACTTGCACGCGCCTGGCGAGGACTGAAATGTAATTCCAACAAACCCCGAGGGCTTACATGCAATTTTCCCAAGAATTTAATACTTAAACTGAAAGTTCTGGGATTAAAACGAAATATTCAAAGGACCGAGGGCCTCCTCGCAAAATGCCCACACCTCACGTGAATAGGACACGTGAGGTGACGTGATAAAGGGGCGAAGTGCAAATATTTGAAGTTCGAGGGCCCAGTTGCAAAATTTACAAAATATTTAAACTATTAAATAAAAATTCAGGACTAAAACGAAATTACAAAAATAGCGAGGGTGGCTCTGCAAAATACCCTCGCCAGGACGATCCAACGGTGGAGAGTTCTCCACTTACCACGTGGCGGCACGACGTAGCTTGATGACGGTTCGACGATGGACGTCCAGGATTAGATGGATCTCGATGGATCTGACGGTTGAGGCTCTCGATGATCCAACGGCTAGAGGTGGATCTGGGGCTTCTCCACGATCCAACGGTGCGGAGGCTGGGACCAAGAACAGCGAAGAGCGCCGGCGAGGGCGAGCTTCTCCGCCCAAGATCTCCGTCCTTCGGTGGCAGTTGGGCGTCAAAATGGACGTGGAGGCACCTGGGGGTATTCTCTTACTCCTGGGGGCTTCAAAATACCACGGCGAAGGCTGGGGTGCTCGCGGGTGACCGGCGGAGCTGGGGGGCTCGGCTGAGCTCCGGTGAGTGCCAAAATAGCTCCCAGGCGTTAGTCAAAGCGCGTTGACCCTGCAAAAATGGTTAGGAGGTCCAGGGCAAACTGCCTGGACCTTAGGATGGTGGAATCGAAGCGTGGCACGACGGGGTGATGCTCGGCCGGAGTTGCGCTCCGACAAGGAGATGGGATTGGGCAAATCACAAGATGGATCTCGAAATTTCTTGAGGGCTTTTGCTCCTAAGACTAAGGCTAATCTACTGAATGAAAAATAAATGGATGAAGTGGTCCTCAATGGCCGAAACCAGAGGAGAAAGTGTACCTCGACCGCCAGAGTTGGGGGAGGTGGAGGAGACGCCTTCGACCTCGTACGCCTTGGCTGATGAGCTCGCGGTGGAGCTGTCACCTCCAGGAAGCTTCAGAGCACAAGAGAGGTGGAGAGGGGTGGACCAAAGGGACTCAAAATCGAATGGAAAGTTGGGGGCTCGTTATATTTGGTTTGACCCAAGGTGACAGGGGCTCAAAGATCAACGAATATCTCACAAATCTTGGGTCCAAAGACCAAGATTATTCATGTGCGAGCTAGAGGGATGATCCAGGAACAATGTTGCAGAAGGTTGCAACACAAAAAGGTGAAAGAGTTGGCCTCGAGAAATCCGTGAAGTCGGGTCAAAAACGAGGTTGTCAGAGTCCACAGGGGTCTAGGACACCTAGTTGACCAGAGTCAACTAGGGCTTGCGCCTGGTTGGTCCACGTGGACCAACCAGGAAAAACCCTGATTAAATCTTTTATTAATTCATTTAAAAATTGAAAAAGGTCGAATTAAATTATGATTATAAAATAAAAAATATTCGTTATTTTATGTAGTATTTTATTTTGATTTTTAATTAATTTTATGAGGTATATTTTTATAAGTTTACTTTTAGCCCTATATAGGTATAATACCTATATATTTTATTCCTTTATTTTTATTCTATGTATTTATTTTTATTATTTTTATTTCATATTTTATAAAATTATAAAATATTTTTATATACACAAATATATTTTTGTTTTATTTTTCTGATACATTTTGTATATTTAATAAAATACAAGTAAGTAATGTATAGGTATGTACATAGGTCCAATACCTAGGTATTGTATATACAAATGTTTTTATTTTGAATTCTCTTTGCATTTTTATTCTGATTCTAATGCACAAATATATTATAAGTAATATTTACAACATTATAAAAAAAATAAAATTATAAAAATAATGAATAAAATATAAAATGAATATTTTAATCTGTACAGTTGTACAATGGGGGCTCAAAACTCAACTTTCAAACTGTAGCTCCGCCAAATGCGAAACCACCGCCATTAAATAGCTTATTTTATTCTATATACAATTAAGGTGAGTTTGATGCATTTGGAGTTTTCAGTTGTGAGATATGGGTCTGGGAAGTTGGGATTCTGGACTTTTATTCAGACCATAACTTTTTATCTGTACATTATTTTTGAGTGAAATCAATTTTGTATTTTTCTTTATTAAATTATCTACAACTTTCATGTACAAAGTTTCTTTATTTGAGGTATGAAAAGTAGAACCAAAAATAGGTCCCAAAATGAATAAAGAATGGATAAAATAAAAGGTGTTTTTATTGGTATTTTGGCCCTTATCTCCCCCTACTTTATTCCTTGTCGACCTATTCATCAAGATGCCTAGGTCTCAAGGGTTTCGGGTCATAAAATATTTACAATATTTTATTCTTTTTCTTTTCTTTTATTTATTCTCTAATTTTGGCTTTAATTACAGTATTTTATACACTAATTAGATGCACATGCATGAATGCTAAGATGGTCTATTTAAGGGTATTTACAGGCATTTGCTAGGGTTTTTGGTGCCAAAATGATAGAATAAAGATGATGAAATGTGGATTCATCAGTGGCCAGCAAGGTCGGGTGGCTTGCAGAGGAAGGGGCCGCGTGGCGACCTGGAGGGCGCCATGTGGCCTAATCAGAATATTCAAAAAGGAAAATAAAGATAAATTCAAAAAGAAATATTTGGAGTCAAATTAACAAAAAGTCAAAACATGAAAGTTGTAGATCTCATAGAGATCTACAAGTTTCATGTTGAATAACAAGTCAAAGAAGGTCATTTATACAAAGGAATATTTTTTATAGTATTTTTAAGAGGTAAAAAACTGTGTTTTAATGGTTTTGTGATTTTTTTGTATTTTTAATTTCTTTTTAAGACCAATACAAATATGTACAATATTTATCTAATTTTCAAGGGTTTTAATAGATTAGAAAAATAAGGAAAAAAAGTTAGTATTAAATATACAAGTTAGGGTTAGTGTTTTGGTGTTGATTATACATAGAATATATACATGGTTAATAAAAGTTAATATCAATGAATTAATTGTGTTTTTTATTGAATTGTTTAAGCTTGGAGAATAACAAATAGATTTTAATATGATTCATCTTATATTCATCATAGACCTCCTCGTGTAGATCACCATAGTAGAAGGCATTCTTCACATCAAGCTGGTAAAGGGGCCAATCTCTTGTCATAGCAACAGAAAGAAGAATACACAAAATAGAATGTCTGTCAACTGGAGAGAAAGTATCATAATAGTCCACCCCATATGTCTGGGTGAACTCACGCACCACAAGTCTCACCTTATAGTGATCCATACTACCATCTGCATGATGTTTCATAGTGAACACCCACTTTCATCCCATAATGGATGTGCCAATTGGAGATGAGACAAGACTCCAAGTACCATGCAATTATCGCGCGGTCATCTCCTCCTTCATGGCTAACCGCACTATCTGTCTTGAAGAGCCTCCTGATATGTCTATGGTATCTCCACGACTGATAGTGCCAAGGTAAACCTCTTGAAATCCTTTGACAGTCTGCTCAAGGAAACCTGGGCTGCAAGAGGATAAGTAGCACGCACACATATCCACTTTCGCAGAGCAATCAACACATCAAGATCATCTTCAAAATCCCGAACTTGTAAGTACTCCTCTTAAGATGGCACATTCTCATCCTATATGGAATCCCGCTTTACAGACAACTCAGTAGTACCATCAGTAGAAATAACAAGCTCATTACATACATGAGGCATGCTGAATGATGGGCAAGACCTGTGAGCGGGGAAATAGAGTGAGACCTGCGAATAATCACACATTATAAAAATTGAGTCACAGTAGAAGGTAGAGCTACAAGAGCATGTGTAGAAGGAGTACGTGTAGGTGGTGGTGGTAGAGCAGGAGCAGAGGGAGGTGGTGGTATAACAATAGGAGGTGGAGGCATGTAGATCTCAGCATCAGATCAGATGGGGCTAGTCTGTCACCTATAGGAGAAAAATACAAGACATACTCAAAGAAAGTAATGTCGGCACTGACAAAGTATTTCCACTTTAGCGAATCAAAGCAACGATACCCCTTATGGGTTCGAGAGTAGCCAACAAAAATATACTTGACAACCCTGAGAGAGAGAGAGAGAGCTTGTCACGACTTGGAGAGAAATCATGAACAAATGCAATAGAATCGAACACACGAGGTGTACGCAAGAAAAGATCCTTCTCAGGAAACGCAATCAAGAAAGGAATCTTCTCTCCCAATGTAGACGATGGCATGCGGTTCACAAGATAACATGCATCGAGGGCTGCATCACCCCAGTATGCAAGAGGAGCACGACTATGTATTAACAAGGTTCTAGTCACATCAAGTAAATGATGGTGTTTGCGCTCGGCAATACCGTTTTGCTAAGATGTATGAGCACATGATGTCTGGTGAACAATGACAAGAGATCTAAGAAAATCAAAAAGTTGTAAGGTGTGGAACTCTAAGGCATTATCAGAACGAAGATATTCGACATTGGAAGAAAAATTATTCTTTATGTTATTAAAAAAATATTTGATAATAGATCCAGCCTCAGACTTATTCTTCAATAAAAAGACCCAGGAAAGTCTAGAAAAATCAGCAACAATGACCAGATAAAAGTGGTGTCCATGGTGATAAGGGACATGGCTCATACCCTAAATATCTAATGAAGGATCTCAAATAACTGAGAACTACTCTGACTCTGACAGGATGGAAAGGAGGAACATTGATGCTTCCCAGGATGGCATGCCTCACATTGGAAGGAGGATCTCATGGAAATCTGAGGGAGAACATGACACAACTTCTGCAGAGGAAGGTGGCCAAAATGAAGGTGCCACGGATATGGTAAGACTGGTCCATTAGGTATAGTAGAAACATCAGCATGATGAGGTTGGACCACTTTGTAGAGCCCATGCTACTCATGACCACATCCAATCACCCTGCTCGTAAGTATGTCTTGAAACACATGAGACGAAGGGTAAAAATGACACGATAATGCAGATCCTTAGTAATCTAATTAATGGAAAGTAAATTCTTCCGAAAGTCAGGAGCATATAAAACATTCTGAAGGCACATGGACGACATAAAATGCACCTCCCCCCGTCCTGGTCTCCACATAGATGGTGGGAAGCACCAGAGTCCATAATCCACTCTTTCATATCTTCACCACTACTATCACTAAAAACATAAGCAATACCTAAGGAGCTCAAAGAAGCTCTGGCCGCGGTATCTGTAGTCGTTGTGCATGCAACAGGAGTTACAATCTCTCGAATATGAGAGACAGTATCATCCAGGCGAGGATCGACCTAGAAAGCTAGAGTCTCTGAAGACTCAATCTATTCTACAACACGGCCATAAGCAGGATATACATGCTTCTGGTAGCATGTATCCTCTGCATGTACTGGCCATCGATAGTAGGTTCAAGGGCCACGTTGACATCCACTGCCGCTACCACAAGGGGTGTATCCTCTGGATCGGGTTGGCCCTCCTCGGCCACGAGAAGCGGCCATCGTTGAAGAGAGAGGAGTGGTTGTAGAAGGCATGATAATCTGACTGAGACGTCTATAGCCCTCCTCCATGGGAGGTATGGTAGCTCCGGCAAGAAGTTATGTACTCAATGCATCATACTCTGTATCAAGGCCGACCATGAAAACTCCAACCATCGTGGAGTTCCTATATGCCTTATATTGCTCCATATATGTCATAATAAGTATATAGCTATGAAGTTTCTCGAACATGCCACGAAGTGAAGAGTAGTACGCGTGCAAAGGACAACCATTCTGCTTGGCCTTATAGATATCGAACTGTAGCTGAAGAATCTTGGAATCATTCTTCGCTCGAGCATAGGTGGACGCCAAAGAGTCCCACATCACCTTGGCGGTGGGCGATAAACAACAAAAATCGTATGCTTAATATGTCGTTTTTATCATAGCATAGGATACGATTTTGGATCTATGCAGAATCAAGCACATGCTTGAATATGTGGCGATGAATTTTTACTTGGCAAGCATACCAAAGTCAAACAAAGGGACACGATCTTAAAAGTTGATTAGTTGAAAATTAATGATTAAGTTGATTGATTAAATTCATTGATATAGGTCTTCGAATGCATACCAAATGTACATCACAAAACAATGCAAACAAAGATGCACACAATAATCATGCAAAGACAGGCATGCAAGACAAAAATACCATGAGTAAAATGCATGAAAAGAAAGTACATTTTTATTGATTTTTAAGCACAAAATGCAATGCATAATGAACACATAACGTGCATTTTTTATTTTAATTTTATGCAAAATAAATGTGATGCAAAGTTCAATGAAATGCAATGCATTGAATGATGAAATATGCCATTTTTATTTTGATTTTTAGCAATTAAGATGATACAATTTGCTAAACAATATGATGCATGCTAACAGAATGAATATGTACGTAATTATCCCTTTAAAATATCCAGATTACCGAGCAATAAAAATACCCCCAATTTCAATATCAATTGAAGCACTAAGGTATTTCACGGCTCTAATAATGGCATAAAAATGATGAGCAAATGACACAAATAATATCTAGAATTTAGCATATCAAATAACGTGTCAAACCAATTGCATAATGATGCCATCAGAAAGAGAATCAAATTAGTAGTACAATGAAGTTACAATCATTGGATTCGGAGTTCGTATAAGTTATGACTAAAAGAGTGAAAAGGCATAATTACAATAAAAATATGAAGATAAAATGCATAAAATTTGCATATAGGTCCTTAGTAGGACCATAAATGAAATTAATAAAAACTGACTAGGTCCCTTCTTATTTTTTCAAGCGCACATGTGAGGCACGTGCGCCTAGGAAGGACCTTTTTGCAATTATTTTGGCGGGTCATGGATGCAAAATTCCCAACCCACACGTGCAAGACATGCTCGAGAGGCGACGAGGGTCATTTGTAGGTTTGGGACACATGTCGTTTCCCGACGCTTCGTCATTGCTTGGGCTCCACTGAAGCTAGAGGTGTAGGTTTGAGGCTGGTACGCGTTGAGGACCATCCAATTAGGGAGATCAGATGACACATGTAGCTATCGACTCAGCATCCATCTTCCTCTGACGCAACAGCGAAGGCGGGGCTCCAACGAGCCCCCTAGAGATCCTTTACCATCCAACTCTCATGTATAAGGTCGGGGAAGCTCACAGAGGAGTCGATGAAGATGTTAGAAGGAAGAGGAAGACGTGGCGTCGGCTGAGGCGAGGCGACAACACACCCTCATCGGCATAGAACTTCTATAAAGAAAAAAGGAGCAAAGCTCTGACCAATTATGCTTTGACCTGCAGGGGTTAGATGGGAAGATAGCGGAAGCGTGCTGAGTGGGACGGTGGACGAGTGGAGCAGAGAAGATTGTGCCCTAAGCGGTCCTCCTCCGCCTTCGGTGGAGGAGAAGGCCTAATGGTGAAGAGAGGCTCTAACGGAGGGAGGGTGCGCTATGAAGGTGTCACGAAGACGAGTGACATGCGACGAAGATGGGGCAAGCAGAAATTGATCGATTGTGCGTGCGTGTGTGTGCATAGGGAGAAATAAAAGAAAACAAGATGAAAGCAATATGGAGAGCTTACTTGACCGGAGATGACATTGTCATGGAAGGGTGGCCTGGGCTGAGCTTCTGGGGAGCTCTGGGTCTTCGCACGACGTACCTGACCAGAGCACGATGCTCGAGCAGCTGCCGGAAGGCGCCGCGACATGACCAGAGCCATGGGTCACATCGGGGCTCCGGTCTTCGTCGTGAGGCCATATCCAACCTCCCCTTGTCACAGGGAGGTGGAAGTCATTGGGCAAGGACCATGGAACGGTGGACACGTGACATAGGGGCGGAGGTGGCAGATTTATAGGCGATGGTGGAGGTCTAACGACGAGGTCTGGATGGTTTTGATTAGGCCCTAGAGACATGGAGAATATAGGAGCGTTAGGGTTGTGGGGAGAGAGAGGAAGGTGAGGGCTATGTCACTGCCAGAACATCTAGAAGATCAGATGCGTAGGGTGATTTGGGTAAATGGGAGAAGGGAGAGTAGTGGTGAGGCATAACGTTCGGCAAGGGAGATGCGGGAGGTGGAAGACACGGTCAGGGCCGTTGGATCTCATGATTCAACAGCCATGAAGGTGCGCGTGGGGCGAGGGCTAGGATCAGATCTGATGATCTGATCCGAGGGTGGAAAGAGGAGCAGAGAGGGATGTTGGAGATGGAAGTCGGTGACTCATCCTATGGCTAGGAGGAAGGAGGATGTCGTAGAGGGTGGCTGACCATAGGATTTGAAGTGATCCTACAGCTGTGATGCAGGCGGAGAGGAGCGGTCGAGATGGAGCAGGGGGCTCGATCCAAGGGTGGAGAGAGGAGGTGGGTGGCGTGCGGAGAAGGGGCCGCGTGGCGGCTCCAGAGAGCACCACGTGGCCCAATCAAATAATTCAGAAAATAAGAAAATAGGGAAAAAGGGAAAAAATAAAAGAAAGAGAAATTAAGAAAAAGTCAAAACATGAAAGTTGTAGACCTCGAGGAGAACTACAAGTTTCATGTTAGACAAAAAGCTCAAAGTGATTAAACAAACAATACAAAAAAATTAAGAGTATTTTAATAAATAAAAACACTACTTTTTAATGGTTTGTGGTTTTTTTGTCTTTTTAATTTTTTAAAGTCCATAATAAATATCTATAATATTTAATCCATTTTTAAAAGGAAATAAAATAAAAAAATAATGAAAATATAGGGCCTTAACATTTGTACAATAAGTAAGACTATTTACAAACAAAGGATCAATTGCTAATAAAGATGAACTATGGATGATTCTTATTGATTTATTCAAGCTTAGAGCATAACTAAGGAGTCTCATGATGATAGATCATAGATTCATCACCCCCTATTGATAACCACACATTTAGCGAGGGTCGTAATAATATATGTATCAAGTGTCGCTGAGGCGACCACTCACCAAACATGGGTTGATCAGCAACTAACCCACAATAAAAGAATGAAGGAATTAAGTCCCAAAAATGTGAATTAATTTTTATTACTCTACCACAAAATGTACAGTGACTAAGCATGTAGAGGTCGAACCATAGAGAGCAATACAAAATGCCATAGCCTAAAATGTGCATGAATCGCAGAGTCATCCATGTGTTAAGCATATTTTTGTGGGTTTCTAATATTTCTCTTTTTTATTTTTATATTATTTTTTTATTTTTATTTTAATAACATAATTAGGTAATATATATATATAATTTATAGAATATAAATATTTAAATATATATATATATATTTATTTATTTATATACCCCTAGAGGGTGAGTATATAGCCTATAATCCATACAATATATATAGTGATTTTTTTTCTTCTCTCTCTTTTTTTCTTTTTTTTGGAATCTTATACATGAATAAATATGCACATACACATATATAAATAGTTAGATATATATATATATATATATATTTTCTTTTTTTAGGGAGTACATATATATAAAGGGGTACTATAATATTTATAAAAATATACAAAAAAGAGTCAAAAATCCAGGAATAAAGTCTGTTTGGGATTTTCATGTTTTTTATTGTTTTTGTGATTTTTGGGCATTTTTCAAAACATTTTTAGTATTTTTAAATAGCAGAATAAGAGAAAACAGGGAAATAGGGTCTGGCTGTAAGAAAAATAGGCATTAAAAATAGCAAACAGCCTCAAAATTTTTCTACACTAATTTTCAAATAAAGAGAATAAAATATAGAAGAAAAAGGGACTGAGTTTATATTTTTTTATTTTTCTTTGATTTTCTACATTTTTTTGAAGTTTTGGGTATTTTTGAGTTTTTACGATTTTTCTTTTGAGATTTTTAGGGATTTTTGGAATGACACTAAAATAAGTCAAAATACATACTAGGGAAGTTTTTTGGAATTTTTCGAGGTCTTTTACTATTTTTTTGTATTTTATGAGTTAGACAGTAAACAAAAGGCATGTTTTTGATTTTTAATAAATGCAAAAATGCTACAAAATTAAAAACTAAAAATATAGCGTGCAAGGGTACGCTAACAGGAGCTTATGTCTATTTTTGCAAAATTTTTCAAAGAAATATGAAGCACATAATAAATAGACAAAGCATGTAAAAATAAATGGCATGGCAGGGGTATTTTTGCAATTTAAATATTCCTCAGGGGCCTACATGCAAAAATTACAATAAAAATGAACGTTTACTTTTATTTTCAGGGCCATTTTACAATTACTGAAACCCGACATGGTTTACATGCAAATTTCACACGCCTCACGTGGGGTCTGCACGTGAGGCGCAGAGGGACTAAAATGTAAATACATAAACTCCAGGGGTCCTTCTGCAATTTATACAATTTATTTACAACGTGGTATTTTATTTTTGGAACTAAACTATAAATACAAAAAGACGGGGGGTTAGGTGTGAAATTTACCCCCAAAGGCGCGATATCCAACGGCGCTGGGCGCACCACTTATCCACGTGTCGAGCATCTGACGATTGACGCCGGTTCGCCGATGAAGGGTTCGGATTAGAAGCTCCTGGCTGATCTGACGGTTGGCGCGTGTCTTCATCGGACGGCTCCTGTGGGATCTGGGACGGGCCTCCTGATCCGACGGCGTTGGAGCTCCCTGGAAGAACAGGGAAGGAGCTCGCGCCTGGCGAGCTTCGATCGAAAAGCTTGGGCTCCTCCAGGGCTCTCCGACGCGTCTGAGGTGGTCTGCACGTAGCTGGAAGCCTCCCGCGTTGACTGATGGTTCCATCATAGCTCCTGGAGGTCTGAGTCGCTCGGACGAGGTCGGTGAAGTAGCGGACCTCCAGGAACCTCTTCCTGGTTCGATTCGAGCCCAGATGGGCTCTATTCTTCGTTTGACCTGCAGAGGAAGAACCGGGGGAGCGAGGGCTTACTCCTCGACCCGGGGTTTTGAAGCTTGGCCGCAAAATGGAGTGAGGCGGAGGGGCTCCGACGAACGACGGAGGTGGAGCCCCGATTCGCGAAGACCAGAAGTCCTCGGTTGGTCAAAGGCGAAGGATCGATGGAGAATGCGATGGGGGTTGAAATGGGGTGTTCGTGGTGGTCGGATACGGTTGGGTTCACCCTGAGGAAGTCGCCGGAGCGGAGCTCCGGCGAACTCCGAATTTTTGATTTTAAGCTGGGGGGATTAAGTAAAGACTAATCTAACTACTGTAATTAAAAACTAACATTGAAACCTAACTAAAAAGCATAAAAAGGACAACTCTTATACCTGGGGGCCACCAGGGAGCAGGGCGGACGCTGGAGCTCCGCCGCGACAAAACTACCCTTCCTTCGGCCGATTCGAGACGCTGGAGCACTCCCCTGTCACGAGGAACGTCCCAGGAATGGAATCAAGCCTTAAGGTTGGATTAAAATTGGCCAAATTTACGAAAGGGAGCGGAGCTTCTTATTTATAGACATTGGCAACATGCCTTATTGACCGGCGATTATTGCATGATCCAATGAGTATCCAATTGATCCAAGTTATTGGCGGGTATCATGGATGATCAGAGAGCAATTCATGTGAAGGAAGCGAGCTCGATCGATGGACGGGATGGCCGTAAAAAAGGGATGAAAATCGGGGAAAAGATGGTTCAGAGACGTCAGAGCTGGGATGGGACAGTTGACCAGGGGGTCAACGAAGGCCGGCGCCCCATTGGTCCACGTCAGCCGCTACAAGACAAAACAGAAAATTTGAGTCTAAATTGATTTATTTACCATAATAAATGATTTTATTAGGATTTTCCTAAAACATAAAAAATGTGTATTTTTTTATGTAGTATTTATTTGTGATTTTTATTGAATTTTTCAAAGTGTTTTATTATAGTTTTAATTTAATAATGTGTATATGTATGTATTTACATGTATTTTTGTGTATTTTATTTTTGGTTTATTTATTTTCTTTTATTATTTTATTAGCTTATTTTATAAATTTATAATTTATTTTTGTGAGTATAAAGATATTTTTATTTAATTTTTAGGAGTTTATTTACATGTTAAATAAATAGGTATATGCATATGTAAGTATACTTATAGGTATTCTACCTATATATTATATACATTTTATTTGTTTTTATTTTGGATTTGTATTTTTAATAAGTTATATATAATATAGACATTATTATAAAAGTATAAATGAATAAAAGAATAAAATAATAAAATCCCTTTTTATTTTTGTACATTCTTAACATAGGTATTTTGCCTATGTATTACATAGGCTTATTTTATTTTACAAATTCTTTTTAGTTTTCTTTTAATTTTAATATGTACATGTATTCTATACATTATTTACACAATTTTAAAAAAAATATAAATTTATAAAAATAATGAATATTGAATAAAATGAATATTTTAATCAGCCCTATATACAAGGAGGGTCAAAAACCTAACTTCTACAGATGAACTCCAAAAATTATGAAACCAATTTTATTAAATAGTTCTTGGAATGATATATACAATTAAAGGTGAGTTTGGGTGATTTGGAGTTTATATTTGCAAGATATGGGTCTGTGAAGTTGAGATTTTTGCTTTTTATTTTGTGTATAAAATGTACACTGAGTGTTATTTTTACACAAACTCAATTTTGTATTTTTATTTACATTATTATCTACAACTTTTATGTACAAAGTTTCTTTATTTGATGAATGAATAATTATGTACAAAATAGGTGTAAAAAATGTATAAATGAAGGAATAAATAAATGAGGTATTTATTGTACTATTGGCCCTTATCTCCCCTACTTTATTCCTTGTCGACCAATTCCATGCTGGCCTTGGTCTCGTGGTTAGGGTCATAAAATATTTGCAATATTTTATTCCTTTTTCTTTTCTTCTCTTTATTCTATAATTTTGGCATTAAAAACCTTATTTTATGTATAATAAATACAATGAATCATGCATGCTATTATATACAAATTAATGCTATTTACCTGCATCTGCTGGGGTTTTTAAGGCCAAAATGATAGAATAAAGGTGATGAAATGGAGATTCATCACCCCCCTATACTTGCCTTTGGTAGTCCCTAGCAAACACTTATGCAATAAGTACAAAAAAGAATAAAGAAAAGAAAAAGGAGAAGAATAGAGTGATTAAGGGTGCTTTCAGTGCAATGCATGTCTTTATAAAATCTGAATTTGGAGATCCTGTCAGACCTTAGGTGTAAATGTGTGTGGATCATAGTCGGGAACCAGCTCTAAAATACAACAGCCTTCGATATTCACAGAACTCGGTTCAACCTACCTCAATAGCCTGGTCAGAACTGATCTACATCATACGCAAACCCTTATAACTATGAAGCTGACTTGTACAGTGTAAGTGATAGTGGCTCTCCCCAACTGGGATGACAAAGGAACTGACTTCTCCATAATGACAACCCAATGATTCCCCAATCCAACAGCTCTTTCCTCGAGGAGCAGGGTATTCCCTTCTAAGTCCAAGTGGCAACCAGCTCAAGAGGAGGGGGTGAAGAGAAGAATGGACGGTAGCCAGTGTAGCTACCTATCCTGGGATGCAAGACTAGTGTTGTCAAGTCATCCAGCTGCAGGCTCACATATTTGACTTTGGAACTCAAGCTTGCTTATTGACTTTGTGCATACTTTGCAGGCATTTTATTTTTGTACAGGCCTGACCATTTTTTTTCTTTTTCAACATACTATTCACAGCAGCATTTACATAAGGAGTTTTTCCTCTTGAGCCAGTAGACTATCCCTCTTCTGAAGCTTTATCGCAACCCACAATCTCCTGTCTTTAGACCTCATGGCTATTGGACCAGGTTGGGGTGCACTTCCCTCCCTAGACGAGGACGAATGTTTCCACCCGTGTGCGTCTCAGACTGGCGAATCCAACCCCCTCACCACTCCAACTGAGTTGAGCCAAGTGAAAGGTGCAAGTGTCCAAGTTAGGTCACGGTCGGCAAGAGTCATGTGTGTGTCTTGAAAAGTTCTAGTTAGTCAGTTGAGGTGACTTGAACCCAGCCCTGATTTCTCAAAGAATTAAGTCTGCATAGACCTGAAGTACCTTAAACCTAGTTCCCGTAAGGTTCCCGTGCAGTTAGGTTCGGTAAGGTCTAACCAAGCTCCAATTTGAGAGTTTATTGGACCGATTCAATCATCAAGCTCACTCAAAAAGAATATGAATGGTATGCTTATGCTATGCACAATGAATGATGCAATTTTTCACAAAGAATTTAAAAGAATCCCAGAATCTTTTTACACAAAGAATCTTTTGAAAGTAGAAAGCTTGACACATACAAAGGTATACACAAATATTTACACGGGCGTACCGCCTTATTTACAAAATGTATGGATTTATAAAGACTTTACAGGTTTTAATGAAGTAGTTTATGTCAGTTGTCCAGAAAGAGTTTTATGCATCTTATTTCTGATTTACAAGTCTTTGTATTAGTGCTCTTATTCTTCAGATTTAGTTTTGAAAATACTTTTGCAGACTATATTACACGATAGTTTTTGCAGTCATTTACACACATTTGAAAACTATTTTTGCAAAGCTTTTTCACACTATATATACATTTTTCGCAATAATTTTGACAATCATTTTTCAAAACATTTGCACATAGGTTTTTCAAATCCTTTATTTCATACAAAGAAAAGTTTTGCAATCCAAACAATTTTACACAAGTTGAAAACATTTCACAGCAAATTTTTCAAACAATTCACACTATTTTTCAAATCATACGGTATACGTATCTACCCTGATTTATTAATAAGTATATACAAAAGAAGAAAAATTGTATTTGTTATATAATATGGTTTTTATCAGTTTTATTTGTGATTATTCCTTATTTACAAATGAGAGATTTTTGTGTAGACTCCTCAGACTTATTCAAGAATCATTTTTCACAAGAGTTTTGAAAGCTTTAGTCCAAAATAATTTTGCAAACATGTACACATATTTGAAAATGATTTTACGAAGGTTTTACACATCATAGATAGGTTTTCCAAAACAATTTTGACCATCAAAATTTTACAATCATTTGCACGCTATTTTCCACACATTTTGATTTCACTCAAAGAAAATAAATTTTACACACAAAACTGATTTTTCAAAGGTTGAATACTTGTACACACTATGTTCAAACAATTTTCACAAGATTTTTCAAAGAACACTTTTTGCAAAAAAAGCTTTTTCTGATTTAATAATCAGTACAAGTACAACGAGCCTGAGGAGCTCACAATCATCTTTTATTATTATGGAACTACTTTTTACATTTTAATTTATATTGGGATGATATATTTTATTTTTCAGTATGAGTTATGCCTTATAGTATATACATGGTATATACGACCCCCCTATACTTAGCTTGAGCTATGTCCTCATAGATCGAAGAGAAAAGCAGAGACATAACTCGTACTGAGTATAGACAAGTCTAAAGAATATATATGAATGAAATGAATGAATGAGAAGTTGACCGTCCCTCCTATACTTAGGATCAAGTAATCCTAAGTATAGAAGACTGTACAAAAAGCAGGGAGGGTCAAGGGTGGGAATACACAGATCGTACTCAGATTGTCTCCCCCTATACTTAGGGCAAGATACTCCTAAGTATAGACAAGAAGAGGAGACAATGGAGAGGATCGGAATGTAATGAAAAACTCGGGGTGCATATCCCCCCTATACTTAGGACCAAGTACGTCCTAAGTATAGAAAACTGTCTACAAGGGCGGCACCTTTTAGATACAAAGAGAAAATAGAAAAGGAAAAGAAGAAAAGAAGAAAAGTAAATAAGAAAATCAGATAAACAAATCTTGGAGTACATCGTCTGAATCTTCTGATGCTGCAACGGTTGTGGAAGTGTCATCATGTTGTACGAGCTGGATTGAGTCAACAACGGCCAAGAATGCTTCTGGTTCTAAGTAAGGCTTCAGGAGTTGGCCGTTGACGATGAAGGGCTGTGCGTCAGGGGACAATTCTGATATAGCAATGCTTCCATTGTCACGCACTTCACAAACTCGAAATGGCCCTGTCCACTTACTCTTTAATTTGCCTGGAAATATCCGCAACTTTGCCTCAAATAACCACACTTTCTGTCCAACGTCAAAGGTCTTTCGTCTGATGTGCCGGTCATGCCAGCGTTTCACCTTCTCCTTGTACATCAAGGTGTTATCATATGCATAGTTTCGGAATTCCAAGAGCCTGTTCAGATCGTCTTTTCTCTTCTGACCACTTTTGCGTGAGTCCAAATTGCAACTGTTGATTGCCCAAAGAGACTTGTGAATTAATTCCACGGGCAGATGGCACGGTTTTCCGTATACAAGACGATAGGGCGACATGCCCAAAGGAGACTTGTAGGCGGTTCGGTAAGCCCATAGGACCGAGTCCAAGAGTTGAGACCAGTCCTTCCTGTTTGGCCTAACAAGTTTCTGCAGGATAGTCTTGATTTCTCTGTTTGATAGCTCCGCCATGCCATTGGTCTGAGGATGATAAGGAGATGCGATACGATGGTCGATGCCGTACTCCTTCGTTAACTTCTTGACCTCTTTGTTAATGAAGTGGCTACCCCCGTCTGATATGAGAATTTTCAGTATCCCGAACCGCGAAATGATCTATTTCAGGAACTGGCATACTGTTCGGCTGTCAGCGACTCGAGCGGGGATAGCTTCAACCCAACGACTCACGTAATCGACGGCGAGAAGGATGTGCTCAAAACCTCTACTATTAGGGAAAGGTCCCATGAAGTCAATGCCCCATGCGTCGAAAACATCTGCTATCTGAATGATTTTCAGGGGCATTGAATCTTTGGCAGTAAGTGTACCTTTCATTCTCTGACAGTCAGTACATCGCTTAACAAATTCAGCTGCATCATTGAATAAAGTGGGCCACCAGAAGCCACACTGAAGTACTTTGGCTGATGTCCGATCTCCAGAGTGGTGTCCACCAGATTCGAGCGAGTGACAATGCTCGAGGACACTAAATTGCTCCGTCTGAGGAATGCACCTGCGCCAAATGCAATCCGCTCCTTCCCTGAATAGAATAGGATCCTCCCATTGGTAGAATCGGATGGTCGACATGAATTTGTTCTTCTGATTTTTCGTCCCATCCGCTGGTGTTACCCCAGAGGCGAGGTAGTTGACTATATCTGCATACCAAAGAAGAGAATCCACTGCTAAGATGGCTTCGTCAGGAAAGGTTTCTGTGATAGGTGCATTGTTCAGAGGAGGCTCATGCTGCTCTATTCTGGAGAGATGGTCTGCTACCACATTCTGGACTCCAGGCTTGTCCTTGATTTCCAGATCAAATTCCTGCAGGAGAAGGATCCAATGAATCAGTCTCGGCTTGGCATCCTTCTTCTGCTGAAGGTACCGGATAGCAGAGTGGTCTGTAAAGATGGTGACTTTGATCCCAACAAATAGGATCTGAACTTCTCTAAGGCGAAAACCACAGCCAACAATTCTTTCTCTGTCACTGTATAATTTCTCTGTGCTTCGTCTAGTGTTCTGCTGGCATAGTGAATGGCATAGGGCGCTCTGTCTTTTCTTTGCCCAAGAACAGCCCCGACTGCAAAGTCTGACGCATCGGTCATTATTTCAAAGGGAAGAGTCCAGTTGGGCAGTTGCAAGATTAGAGCCTGAGTGATGAGCTCCTTCAACTGATTGAAAACAAGGAGAACCGACTGATCAACAATGAACTCAGTCTCCTTGCACAAGAGTTCTATCAGAGGTCGGGCGCTGCGGCTGAAATCCTTGATGAATCGCCTGTAGAATCCTACATGCCTCAGGAATGACCTCACGTTCTTCACTGAATGAGGTGGCTGAAGATTTGAAATGACATCCACCTTCGCCGGGTCGACTTCCATGCCACGTTTGGAAATGACGTGGCCCAGCACAATACCTTCGGTGACCATAAAGTGGCTCTTTTCCCATGAAAGCACTAAATTGACTTCTCGGCATTTCTGAAGCACTCTGTCTAGGTGCTCAAGACAAGAATCGAAACTATCACCATAGACAGAGAAATCATCCATGAACACCTCGAGAAAACTGCCTACCATCTTGGCGAAGACGGCTAACATGCATCTTTGGAATGTTGCAGGTGCATTGCATAATCCAAAGGGCATTCTTTTGAAGGCGTAGGTGCCGAGCGAGCAAGTGAAGGTAGTCTTCTCTTGATCTTCAGGAGCGATCGCCACTTGGTTGTACCCGGAGTACTCATCCAGAAAGAAGAAGAACTCCTTGCCTGCTAATCTCTCCAAAATTTGATCAATGAAGGGCAAGGGAAAGTGGTCTTTCTTCGTTGCTGCATTAAGACGGCGGTAGTCAACACACACCCGCCAGGATGTTGGTACCCGAGTGGAAATTTCCTCTCCTTTATCATTTATAACCACGGTAAGCCCTGATTTCTTCGGAACTACATGCAGTGGGCTTACCCATTTTGAGTCGGAGATGGGATAGATAAAGCATGCGTCACACCATTTCGTTATCTCCTTCATAACGACGTCCCGAAGGTTAGGGTTTAGCCTTCTTTGGAATTCGCGGGACGGCTTGGCATCTTCTTCTAGATAGATGTGGTGTGAACACAAGGCTGGATTTATCCATCGGAGGTCTGATACGCTCCAACCAAGTGCCTTGCGGTTCTTTTCTAGAACCTCGAGAAGTCGAGATTCCTGATCCGGATTCAGCCTGCTGCTGATGATGACCGGATACATATGTTCTTCACCCGCAAGGAAAGCATACTTCAGGCCTGCAGGAAGTGGCTTGAGTTCTGGTTTTGATCTGTCCACTTTATCTGTCACTTTAGATACCATGCTGGTGGTGGGATGTACTTCCTTGCGATACTTACCATCCTCATCATCCTGTTGAGATCCCGGTGATGCACCGAACGGTTCTGCGCTAAGCTGATCATTTTCGGTCTGGAGTGAATGCTCAAGAAGATGCGCCTGCATCTGAGAATCTGTCTCCCAAGAATCATCGGAGCATATGCTGACTGCGCTTTCCAAGTCCTCCTCAAGAGTGAGGATTTCTAGGGTCCATGAATCTTCCAATGATAAAGCTGAGTCTCTGATCTCTGCAATAAAATCACAGTCTGCTTCTGATGCCACCTGGCTCTCATCAGTTGTGGCATTCTGCTCTTTGTTCATGTTTATCGTGATTCGCTGGGTGTTCGAGCTGAAAGTGATCTTCCCAGACCCGTAATCAACCACGGCACCTGAAGTGCGGAGGAATGGTCTGCCAAGGATGATAGGGGTCTGGAGCAGAGGTGCAGGCGAGTCCATGGCAAGTACTACAAAGTCAGCTGGGAATTTCATCTCCTGCACAGTAACTATCACGTCTTCCAACAGACCTCGGGGCCGCTTGACGGATCGGTCAGCAAACTGAAGGATCATGCGTGTCTGCTTGAGCGGTCCCAACCCGAATTCTTGCATTATGGATGAGGGCAGAAGGTTGATGGAAGAACCACTGTCAAGAAGAGTGCGCTCGAAGACCTGGTCAAAAATCACACAACTGATCAGAGGTGCTCCTGTATCTTGCTTCTTCTGGGGGAGATTGCTGATGGCAGCAACAGTGGCCATGGAGAGAACGTGCTTTTATACCTCTCGGCGTCTGTTGTCTTGCGCTGGGCGACACCTGTTAGTACATGCCTCTTTCAGTCCTTTCTTTACGGCTGGCATGTATTCCACGACCTTCAACAAGGGAATCTCAACAGTCAATTTATCCAAAATATCCACAACACCTGGATCAGACAATGCCTTTTTTCGTTTTGCATTTTTTTTGGATTTTTTGTATTGCATAAGGAAAAGGAATATTTACACCATTGGCGGAAAAATGAGAGTTCTTATTTACATCAAAATCATCGCCCACAGAATATTGTACATCCGAACTACAAAAAGGAGTACAAGCTGGATCTTGGCATGCTGGTGCTGTTGGGCGATCAAAAAGGGTAGCGTCTGCTCCATCGGCTGGCGAGGGATTGGCTGCTGCTCGCGGCTCCTCCAATGCTGGCGCGGCTTCGCTTCGGCTACAAGCTTCTTTTTGGTGTTTTTGCTTTTGCTGATTTTTTTGTATTTTCTGCTGGGGCTGCTGGTGACATGGCACGACGGCTGGACTGGCTTCTCCTTCTTCTTCCTCCTCACCCGCCCCTGGAGCTGGCACGGCTGATGCGGAAGATGACGATCCACCTGTTTCTTTATTCACCCCACTTCTGGTAGCAGGCGGAGGCAAGGCCCTATCACTCCTGAGAGTAACATCATTAGAATAAACAGTCATATCATTATCAGACACGAATTGGACATCACATTCTACCTGCTCTTTCTTCTTGAAATTATTGGGGTTGGCTTCGACCTGGGTCGGAATGGTAGTTCGGGTGGCGGTCAGGTCATCAATCCGCTTTGTCATTTCCGCTAGCCCTTTAACAAGCTGGGCCAGACAATCCATGGTGGGGTTCGCAGGGGGATACTTCATAAGATCAGCGTGCAGACCACGCTGCACTTGGGTAGATGGGTGGGGAGGCTGTTGCTGGTGGTGCTGCTGCGGTGGAGCAGGAAGTTGAAGTTGTTGGTACGACGGAGGAGGATACTGCTGATATGGTTGAGGCGGAGCAGCTGCATACTGGTGATACAGCTGTGGGTGGCGGTACTGTGGCTGCTGCTGGTATGGATGGTTCTGCCTCCATTGATGTGCAAACTGGGGAGGCTGCTGGTGCTGTTGGTGAGGCTGAGAGACTTGCCCAAAACAACCACCCTGAGGTTGGTGGTACTGTCGATTGGCGAATGGTTGACCCTGGGGTTGTCCCTGAGGACGGGTCGGCTGTGCATCATTAGTCCATACCCCATTCACTTCTTGAATCAGGGGTGGTGGAGGGAAGACTGGATCAGGTACAGAAAGAAACTCTGGTTGGTACACGACCATCTGCTACTGCGGCGGGCCCTGGTCGGGTGCTTGCACGTAGTACACGTGCTGGACTGCCGGTGGCTGCTGGCTCGGCTGAGGCTGATGCTGCGGTTGCTGCTCGTCCTTCTTCTCAGCGGGAGCGTCCGATGGTGTAGCCGACTGGACAGAGTTGATAGTGCCGATCAACAGTTCAAGGTACTTGTTGATCTGATCTAGCTTGTCCAAGTTTTGGATCCTCTTCTCGATCACAGCGAGTTTCTCGAGGTCCTGTGATCGCTTCTCAATGATATCTACCTTAGAGAGATGTCCCCCGATGATGCTGAGGTTGGAGCTCTCATCTCTCTCTGCTTCCTTGGATGCAGCCATGTGCACTTGCTTCTGGAGGATCTGGGGCTGCTTCTGATACGCCTTGGATGAAGAGAGGGCGGCCTCTCCTTCGGCCATTTCTTCAAATATCTGCCAAACTACATCTTCATCCTTGTTAAAATGTGAGCCCCCACATGCTGCGTCCACGAGCCTTTGGCTTTCAATGTTCAGTCCCCCAAAGAAATGCTGGACCAAGCTGGTCTTAGGGATCTCATGGTGGGGACATTTCTCCCGCAGGTCAGTAAATCTCTCCCAAGCTTCGTGTACTGACTCATGGGCTCCTTGGGAGAAATTACTGATACGGGCTCGCATCTGGTTGAGCCGACCGAGAGGGTAATACTTGTGCAGGAAGGCGGACTTCAACTCCTCCCAGGTCGTCACGACCTTTCCCAAATGATTGACCCAATAGAGGGCCTTGTCCTGTAGGCTGAAGGGGAAAGCCATCATCTTTAGAATGTCCAGAGGGACATTGGGATAGTGTGTAGTACAGCAAATGCGGGAAAATTGCAGCAGGTGAATGTACGGCTCTTCATTGGTGTTACCATGGAATGCAGGGAGAAGGGCGATGAACTGGGGCTTCAGCTCAAAGTGAGCGTGTACCGGTGGGATGAGGATCCACTCGGTCATCTGGCTGTCTCCCGGATTGTATGTTTCTTTGAGTGTCGGCTTTGGTGGTGGTGGAAATTCTGGGTCATCATTGTGGTCATCACCACCTCCTCCACCTCCACATCCTCCTCCCCTGCCTCCTCTGCCTCTGCCTCCTCCTCCATCGTCACGGTTCATCATGTCATTCAACATATCTTGGAATGCGGTCTGTGTAAGGGCCTGCTCGGTCAGCTGCTGCTGAATAGCTTGGATAGACGCCAGTAGTTGTGCATTGACTTGATTCTGGTCTGGCAACTGTCCCTCTGGTTGTGGTGGCTGCTGACCCTTGCCCTTTCCTCCTGGAGCCATGTCAGGGTCTGAGTCGGACGAGATGAACTCCGAAGTAGTCTCCAGGGCTCGCACTGTCTTCTATCTGCATAATGAGATGGTCCGAATCAGATCACTTGCAATTAATGTTCAGCTGCCGTGATGAAGCTGGAATTCAGATCAACCCCAGCATGTTGTGAATGGAAAAGGATGTAGACTGTAATCGACTTCCATTCACAACGGCGAAAGCGGGACAAAAGTGATCCCGGTTTATTGGGTGGCCAAGAGAAAGGTAGAAAACGAGGAGTCTGGAGATCGATCCGCAAAGTCCGGATCGGGTTCTCGGGAATCGCCTCGAACTTATTGGCAGAGTTGAGTCCATGGAATCGATGTGGGTGTCGGCATGGTCCCGATGGAAACCATCCATGGATCAACTTCGCGAAGTACAAGAGAGGATCGGATGTTGGATGAAAGATACGGTGGTCAACGAGGAATAAAAGGAGTGTAAAACAGTAGAGAGGCTCGGTTGAGCGGGGTGGTCAAAGGGAAGAAACAAAATGTGCGCAAATGCGCGGGACTTGATCTTTGAACCTTAATCTAGATCCATACAAACACAATACAAAATCGGGTTCACCAACTCACGCCATGTGAAGTCGTGAAAGCTCGGCTATTTATTATCTTTTCATTTTTAGAGTTGTGATTTCCAGGCATATCTTATAACAAGTCCTTAGTACGCTACCCTATAGGAGAGAGAGTACTGCTGGAAGAGTATCCTATTTGTCCTCCTCCTGTGTAACCTGTAGTCTGTACTTTTTGGAGTCCTTGTAACCCTTCCTGGATCCCTACTCAGCCAAAGAAAAGAGAGAGGAAGCCGATAGGCGAAACCAATACTTTGGTTCTCGCTCGCAACGGAATCACCCGTGAGCGTGCAAGAACCTACTCGGACGCAGGACAATGAGACAGACACCCCCGTGAAGGCGTAGCCTATGCTCAATACTTCGGACAGGGTCGATGCTCTACACAACAGAGAGTCATCACTGGTGACCAAGCCCTACTCGCCTATGTACGATAGAAGCGCCATTACTTCGGAAATCCAGGCGATACACAAGGCAGTTGCAGACTGGGTTTTTGGCTTTAATCCTTAAGGGGTCGCACTCGCTCAAGGGAGTAGGGTTTTGGCCCCCCTCCAAGGTACCTGAAAACAACGAGGCCTTTATGAACTCGGTACAATGATAGTCCATTACAGATTTTAATTAAGGTCAAAGTTTATTTAGCAGTCCCCTTGTTTTAATTTTTGAGTTTTCACTTTTTTTGAGTCTGTTTCATACCAGCGCCTAACGTTTTTGTAGATTTTCATTTAAGTCCTGGGTGCTCAAAATCAGAGGGAGATAGCGGAAAAGCCGTGCAAGTGGTTCCATGATGGAAATCTCATCATTGAACCGAATGATGCATGCTGAGTTAGAAGACTTACAGTGCATCCCAACTCTCTCCATGTGGTATGCAAAATAGAATTTTTAAACCTATCTACATGTCGGTATGCAAGGCACAAAATCGCCCTAAACATTAGATGCTATTAGCGTGAAGAACCATAAGTCGTTCATTCATCTCTAGCCCGAAAGGTCCGGTCTTGGCTCACCCCTCCTCTGCTCAACACACTTGAGGGTAGGAGAAAGCGCTTTACAGGGCTCGCTGTGGCACAAGGGCTAAGAGACAAATGAGCGGCTTGTTTAAATTTGACTAGATCCGCATGAAGTAGACTATAGGAACATGCATTCTTATTAATGTTTGGACCTAACTACCGAATCAAGCAACCTACATCTAGGGGCTTCCAAGCACACAAAACAAAATAAAATAAAGGCGGAAAGCTCAAAACTTCGGAAAACAAAGAAAAGAAAGCGATGAAAACTCGGAAAACAACGATGAGGCCCCCAGGTGAACAATCACCCAGGCACTGGACCTCATTGTGAAGAGTAGAGTCCTATTTAATTACATGCCAAAATTGTCTCTCTCTCACCATAAATTACAAAAATAATCCTAAGTGTTCTAGCTCTAACTAATGCCCATCTCTTTGCTTCCTTGGTGCTCTCTCCAGATGGTCTTGAGAAGAAGACCATCCTCCTCCAAGCTTGGCTGCCTTGACCTCCTAAGAAGCCATCCTCGTGTGGCGGGCCCTCGCATCAAAGACACAAAAAGATTGCATTAGAATAACTCAATCAGTCAAATAGAGCAGATAAAATAATCACAATAAATAAATAAATGAAGCATGGTGATTAATAGCAATAAAAATAGCTGCTCACAAAAATAAATGATTAATCAAGAATTTTTATACAAGAATGACAAAATAAATTAGTCTATCTGATAACCACACATTTAGCGAGGGTCGTAATAATATATGTATCAAGTGTCGCTGAGGCGACCACTCACCAAACATGGGTTGATCAGCAACTAACCCACAATAAAAGAATGAAGGAATTAAGTCCCAAAAATGTGAATTAATTTTTATTACTCTACCACAAAATGTACAATGACTAAGCATGTAGAGGTCGAACCACAGAGAGCAATACAAAATGCCATAGCCTAAAATGTGCATGAATCGCAGAGTCATCCATGTGTTAAGCCTATTTTTGTTGGTTTTTAATATTTCTCTTTTTTATTTTTATATTATTTTTTTATTTTTATTTTAATAACATAATTAGGTAATATATATAATTTATAGAATATAAATATTTCAATATATATATTTATATACCCCCAGAGGGTGAGTATATAGCCTATAATCCATACAATATATATATATAGTGATTTTTTTCTTCTCTCTCTTTTTTTTTCTTTTTTTGGAATCTTATACATGAATAAATATGCACATCCACATATATAAATAGTTAGATATATATATATATATATATATATATATATTCTTTTTTTAGGGAGTACATATATATATATAAAGGGGTACTATAATATTTATAAAAATATACAAAAATAGTCAAAAATTCAGGAATAAAGTCTGTTTGGGATTTTCATGTTTTTTTATTGTTTTTGTGATTTTTGGGCATTTTTCAAAACATTTTTAGTATTTTTAAATAACAGAATAAAAGAAAATAGGGAAATAGGGTCTGGCTGTAAGAAAAATAGGAATTAAAAATAGCAAACAACCTCAAAATTTTTCCACACTAATTTTCAAATAAAGAGAACAAAATATAGAAGAAAAAGGGACTGAGTTTATATTTTTTTGATTTTTCTTTGATTTGCTACATTTTTTTGAAGTTTTTGGGTATTTTTGAGTTTTTACGGGTTTTCTTTTGAGATTTTTAGGGATTTTTGGACTGACACTAAAATAAGTCAAAATACATACTAGGGTTTGTTTTTGGAATTTTTCGAGGTCTTTTACTATTTTTTTGGTATTTTATGAGTTAGACAGTAAACAAAAGGCATGTTTTTGATTTTTAATAAATGCAAAAATACTACAAAATTAAAAACTAAAAATATAGCGTGTAAGGGTACGCTAACAAGAGCTTATGTCTATTTTTGCAAAATTTTTCAAAGAAATATGAAGCACACAATAAATAGACAAAGCATGCAAAAATAAATGGCCTGGCAGGGGTATTTTTGCAATTAAAATATTCCTCAGGGGCCTACATGCAAAAATTACAATAAAAATGAACGTTTACTTTTATTTTCAGGGCCATTTTACAATTATTGAAACCCGGTAGGGTTTACATGCAAATTTCACGCGCCTCACGTGGGGTCTGCACGTGAGGCGTAGAGGGACTAAAATGTAAATACATAAACTCCAGGGGTCCTTCTGCAATTTATACAATTTATTTACAACGTGGTATTTTATTTTTGGAACTAAACTATAAATACAAAAAGATGGGGGTTAGGTGTGAAATTTACCCCCAAAGGCGCGATATCCAACGGCGCAGGGCGCGCCACTTATCCACGTGTCGAGCATCTGACGGTTGACGTCGGTTCACTGATGGAGGGTTCGGATTAGAAGCTCCTGGCTGATCTGACGGTTGGCACATGTCTTCATCGGACGGCTCCTGTGGGATCTGGGATGGGCCTCCTGATCCGATGGCGCTGGAGCTCCCTAGAAGAACAGGGAAGGAGCTCGCGCCTGGCGAGCTTCGATCGAGAAGCTTGGGCTCCTCCAGGGCTCTCCGGCACGTTTGAGGTGGTCTGCACGTAGCTGGAAGCCTCCCGCGTCGACTGATGGTTCCATCATAGCTCCTGGAGGTCCGAGTCGCTCGGACGAGGTCGGTGAAGTAGCGGACCTCCAGGAACCTCTTCCTGGTTCGATTCGAGCCCAGATGGGCTCTATTCTTCGTTTGACCTGCAGAGGAAGAACCGGGGGAGCGAGGGCTTCCTCCTCGACCCGGGGTTTTGAAGCTTGGCAACAAAATGGAGTGAGGTGGAGGGGCTCCGACGAACGGCGAAGGTGGAGCCCCGATTCGGGAAGACCAGAAGTCCTCGGTTGGTCAAAGGCGAAGGATAGAAGGAGAATGCGATGGGGGTTGAAATGGGGTGTTCGTGGCGGTCGGATACAGTTGGGTTCACCGTGAGGAAGTCGCCGGAGCGGAGCTCCGGCGAACTCCGAATTTTTGATTTTAAGCTGGGGGGATTAACTAAAGACTAATCTAACTACTGGAATTAAAAACTAACATCGAAACCTAACTAAAAAGCATAAAAAGGACAGCTCTTATACCTGGGGGCCACCAGGGAGCAGGGCGGACGCCGGAGCTCCGCCGCGACAAAACTACCCTTCCTCCGGCCGATTCGAGACGCTGGAGCACACCCTTTATCACGAGGAACGTCCCAGGAATGGAATCAAGGCTTAAGGTTGGATTAAAATTGGCCAAATTTGCGAAAGGGAGCGGAGCTTCTTATTTATAGACATTGGCAACGTGCCTTATTGACCGGCGATTATTGCATGATCCAATGAGTATCCAATTGATCCAAGTTATTGGCGGGTATCATGGATGATCAGAGAACAATTCATGTGAAGGAAGCGAGCTCGATCGATGGACAGGATGACCGTAAAAAAGGGATGAAAATCGGGGAAAAGATGGTTCAGAGACGCCAGAGCTGGGATGGGACAGTTGACCAGGGGGTCAACGAAGGCCGGCGCCCCATTAGTCCACGTCAGCCGCTACAAGACAAAACATGAAATTTGAGTCTAAATTGATTTATTTACCATAATAAATGATTTTATTAGGATTTTCCTAAAACATAAAAAATGTGTATTTTTTTATGTAGTATTTATTTGTGATTTTTATTTAATTTTTCAAAGTGTTTTATTATAGTTTTAATTTAATAATGTGTATATGTATGTATTTACATGTATTTTGTGTATTTTATTTTTAGTTTGTTTATTTTCTTTTATTATTTTATTGGCTTATTTTATAAATTTATAATTTGTTTTTGTGAGTATAAAGGTATTTTTATTTAGTTTTTAGGAGTTTATTTACATTTTTAAATAAATAGGTATATGCATATGTAAGTATACTTATAGGTATTCTACTTATATATTATATACATTTTATTTGTTTTTATTTTGGATTTGTATTTTTAATAAGTTATATATAATATAGACATTACTAAAAAGTATAAATGAATAAAAGAATAAAATAATAAAATCCCTTTTTATTTTTGTACATTCTTAACATAGGTATTTTGCCTATGTATTACATAGGCTTATTTTATTTTACAAATTCTTTTTAGTTTTCTTTTAATTTTAATATGTACATGTATTCTATACATTATTTACACAATTTTAAAAAAAATATAAATTTATAAAAATAATGAATATTGAATAAAATGAATATTTTAATCAGCCCTATATACAAGGAGGGTCAAAAACCTAACTTCTACAGATGAACTCCAAAAATTATGAAACCAATTTTATTAAATAGTTCTTGGAATGCTATATACAATTAAAGGCGAGTTTGGGTGATTTGGAGTTTTTATTTGCAAGATATGGGTCTGTGAAGTTGAGATTTTTGCTTTTTATTTTGTGTATAAAATGTACACTGAGTGTTATTTTTACACAAACTCAATTTTGTATTTTTATTTACATTATTATCTACAACTTTTATGTACAAAGTTTCTTTATTTGATGAATGAATAATTATGTACAAAATAGGTGTAAAAAATGTATAAATGAAGGAATAAATAAATGAGGTATTTATTGTACTATTGGCCCTTATCTCCGGCTACTTTATTCCTTGTCGACCAATTCCATGCTGGCCTTGGTCTCGGGGTTAGGGTCATAAAATATTTGCAATATTTTATTCCTTTTTCTTTTCTTCTCTTTATTCTATAATTTTGGCATTAAAAACTTTATTTTATGTATAATAAATACTATGAATCATGCATGCTATTATATACAAATTAATGCTATTTACCTGCATTTGCTGGGGTTTTTAAGGCCAAAATGATAGAATAAAGGTGATGAAGTGGAGATTCATCACCTATACGTAAACTATGCTCGTCCCCGAGCATCTAAAGAATGGAGTCAGATTAGTCTCTGCCAGTGCATGTGAAACTTTCAAGGCTCAATCCATCAAGGACCCATGATTCGAGTAATCCTAAAATTCTGGTTTCAACCATGCTCTAGTCAAAAGGAATCCAACTTCTCTAATTATCAGACTTTTTATTTTTACATATAATATAAGGATATGACCTTTAGTGTACTGCAATCACGAGAGTCGAATCAAGATGTCACCCAAGGTCCCAGTCTAGTAGGCTCTCCTCTAGGCCTAATCCTCAACACTAGGGAATACGTCATTTCTTGCATTCAATCCACCATCTCATTTTTTTGTCAGACTTAAAAAATCTAGATGGAAGACCAGATGATGCATGGCATAGGTTTGTGTATTTTCTTCTCTCCCTCACATTGGAATAAGGATCCTCTCGAGTGTGTTATTACTCAACACATGTATTTTTGGTTGTTGACATGTGTGTCCATCAAGAGTTACTGAGTCGTATGTACTTGTTTTCCTAGGAGTACACATGGGTGTGTCTTCTTTAAGTATCTAATACACTTACACCCAGACCTGTACCGCTTATAATGCAAAGCCTTTTTTATGGTACTAGCACGACTCATTTGGCCTAATTAGCTTTGGTCCAAGTGAACACTTTGAAATGGTTGGGAGCACACGCCTTTGATAGAAGCCCTTTGATTTTGACTTGGTAATGGGAGCTCTTTTCATTCACACTTCCTTTTCTTTTCTTTTATTTTTGTAGGCTAGCTCCACTGCTTTTACCAAGTTGACGCAAACCGATCAACAATTACTTAGTTTCATCACAACCTGGCACATAGTTTAATTTCAAAATATAGCAAGAGAACTTGTTCACGTATTGGCCAGGGTTTGCTGACACTCAGATTTCTTGAAGCCTTCATTGACTTTATCCCATCCTCGTGCAACATTAGATCAGGTCCAGACTTAAATCTCCAGTCTCAGTCCCTCAAGTGAAATCTCAACTCATCTCACCATTTATACAGTTGTGAAAGTGATGTCTTGATCATATTCTTAAAAGGTAGAGATTGAGAGTACAATATAATGCTTATATCCTTCAAACTAGGGAAGTGTGTATTATTAAGTTTCAAACCCTAATGACTAAGGTTGGTTAACTCACACTCTCGAGACCTCAAAAACCAAGTGTCCTTAAATCCTTAAGCCTTGAGTGATATTGAATGTGTCAATAATACACCAACTCTAAAGTTAGTGAATTTGTTGTGATTTTTGAATTTTGCAATTTTCATGGGATTTTTTGAATCTTTAGCGAAATAATGACTGACCCAAGCTCATATGAATAGTTGCATCCACTTTCAGCCAGTATGGGTGTAATTACGGACCGTTAGTCAGCTACATGTATTACCTCAAGTTGGTCATTCACATCGTCTTTCAACCACCCACTCTGCTAAGGGAGACCATAGTTCCCTCACTGAGAAGTAGCTACTCATTTTTAAGCTTAGTAGCTAGAATCACTGCTAAAGAAAAGTTTTTTTTCCAGTTTTTATGGAATTTTGAATAAGGTTAGAAGAATGCAAATTAGTCTCATAATCCCTTGTTTTTGAAAGAATTTCAAAAATATTTTCCAAAGCATGTCACATAATATATAGATTTTCAAAACATTTTTCTAACGATTTTCAAAATGAGTCAAAACCCATTTTTCAAACCATTGTCAAATATTTTTTAAAGTAGTGTCACACAATTAAGAAATTTTTCAAAGCTTTTTACAAATATTTTTATGAAAACCAGTTCACAAATAATATACCCTAGCCCCAATACTTTTCAAAAAATTTAAAAAATTCAAAATACGAGCTATGGCTAAAGTATATATGAAATATATACGGTACACCCCCTATATTTAGATTTTTCTATGTATTAATAGCATAAAGTGATATGAAGCCATAACTCATGCCAAAATATAGAAGAGCATACAGGAACTGACTTGGGATCAAACGAGTAGAGATGACGACAGGGCCTCAGGTCCCCCCTATACTTAGGCTGAGAAGCGCCTAAGTAGAGAGTTATGCAATGAGGATGGAGGGATCCGAGGCAAATAATCCGAGAATATACAAGGTTCCCTATATACTTAGGCTGAAGAGTAGCCTAAGCATTTAGATGGAGAATTAAGGATGGGAAACTGAGGTATTAGTTAGGGTTAGAGGTGGAGTGGATATACAACGATGAGTGAATCTGCAGAGATGTAGATGGAGTAACTAGGGTAGAGGAGGGTTGGGTAAAAAACACATTCATGCTCAACCAGCAAGCAACGATACCCATGATTCTCACCAACTTCACACATGAGGGTCGTAAGGGTTCGACTAAAATTATCTTGTATGTTTTAGTTAGTGAACATCTAAATTTCGAGTCCATTACATAGTGTTTAATGATAGGTTTTGGGCACTATCCTAGGGATACATCCTCACCTCTGAACATTCAATAACAAGTTGTGTACAATCTGGATATTGCTCTCCCATAATACAAGGTTCATTTTATTCAATTTGTTTTTGTCGGCTTGCATTAACAATTTTATTCTTTTGGTTATCAATGTTTTAATGTGAGAACATATCAAACATTCATCAACTAACGGCCATTTACAATTTCCATAATATCCTACATGATAAAACAAGAAGAAAATCGAGAAAAACCGATGTATTCACGAAAACCATGATGCATGCCTGAGAGAGAAACTTACAGAGCCTCCAGCATTCTCCATGCACGTGCAAGCCTATATTGAAATTTTTACACTATATGCATGCAAGTCAAAGAAATCACACCCTAAACATGATACTATTAGCGGGATGAATTTGAGTTAATTTTTTGGCTTAATTGATTGATGTTTATATGTGTTTTAGTGAATCAAGGAGAAGAAGTGAATTCTCCTCGACTCTTATGTGTGTCCTAACCTAGGAATCAAGCACATGCATTTAAAAGGGGAGCTCGGAGAGCCGCATGCCTAGCCTTAGGTTCGAACACTCGAGTGAAGCTCCACTCAGACTGGGGTGAGTGGAGCTGGGGTGAAACATGATCCACACAACACATGCAAAATCCAAGTTCAATTACACGTGCGAGCCCTCGAACGAGGACCGCTGGAAATGTAATTATTATAATTTTATACAAAAATGGAATGAAATGCATTGCTAATTAAATCCTTGATTCCTCCTGAGTTTCTTCTACAGGTCCTCGCAGCGGGAGCTCCCAACTCCACCCCTCCATATCGATCGAGCATCCTCCATCTCCATGGGCCCTACCACAAAATAAAAATATGAGAAATATATCAAGAAATTTAATCACAAAAAATAATGCAAAAACAAACAAAACAAGGAGACCTAAATTTTTGAAAATAATCAACTCAAAATAATTCAATAAAATCCAATAAATATATAAGGATGAGTTAGTCCCCGACAAAGGTGCCATATGATAAACTGCATAAAACGCCTGAGTAATATGTCTCTTTTATCGTAGCACAAGAGATGATTTTGGCTCTATGCAGAACCAACTACATGCTTGAATATGCAACAATGAATTTTTACTTGGCAAACATACCAAAGTCGAATACAGAAACACGAGACTCCAATTCGATTAATCAAAAATTAATGATTAAGTTGAGTGATTAAATTCATTGATCTAGGCCTTCGAATGCATGTCAAATATACATCACAAAACAATGCAAACAAAGACACACACAATATTCATGCAATAACATGCATGCAAGATAAAGATACCATGAGTAAAATGCATGAAAAGAAAGTGCAATTTTTATTGATTTTTAAACACACAATGCAATGCACAATGAACACATAACATGCATTTTTTATTTTAATTTTATGCAAAATAAATGCGATGCAAGGTTCAATAAGATGCAATGCATTGAATAATGAGAAATGTGTTATTTTTATTTTAATTTTTAGCAATTAAGATGATAGAAGTTGCTAAACAATGTGATGCATTTTAATAGAATGAATATGCATGCATTTATCTCTTTAAAATAACAGATTACTGAGCAATAAAAATAGTCCCAAATTCAATATCAATTGAATCACTAAGTTATTTCACAACTATAATAATGGCATGAAAATGATGAGCAAAGGACAGAAATAATATCTAGAATTTGGCATATCAAATAAGATGTCAAATCAATTACATAATACTGCCATCAGAAATAGAATCAAATTAGCAGCAAATGAAATTGAAATCACTAGATTTGGAGTTCGTATGCTTAAGTTATGACTAAAAGAGTGAAAGGGCATATTTGCAATAAAAACACGAAGATAAAATGCATGAAATTTGCATATAGATCCTTTAGAGGGGCATAAATGCAATTAATAAAAACCAACTAGGTCCTTTCATAATTTTTCCAACCACCAGAAGGACCTTTTTGCAACTATTCAAACTTGACGGGGCATGCATGCAAAATGCCCAACCTACACACACTTTTCACTTGCACGATCCGAGCTCGGGAGGCGAGTGTCGGCTGCAGGTTCGAAACATGTGTCATGCCTTGAGGCTTCATCCTTGCTTGGGCTCCACCGAAGTTAGAGGTGTGGGTCCGAGGCTGATGCGCGATGAGGACCGCCCGATCAGGGAGATCAGACGACGCATGTAGCTATCGACTCAGCCTTCGTATTCCTCCAACGCGACGATGAAGGCTCGGCTCTGGCAAGCCCCATGGAGCTCATCCACCATCCAACTCTCGTACAGAAGGTCGGGGAAGCTCACGAAGGGGTCATCGAATAAGATGGAAGGAAGAGGAAGATGTGACATAGGTTGAGAAGAGGCAACGACGCACCCTCGCCGGCATAGAACTTCTAGAACGGAGCAAGGAGTAAAGCTCCGACCAATGATGCTTTAACCTGCACGAGTTAGATGGGAAGATAGCCAAAGCATGCCGAGTGGGACGGAAGGCGAGTGGAGTGGAGCAGATGATGCATGGAGCGGGTCCTTCTCTACCTTAGAGGAGAAGGCCTAGTGGTGAAGAAGGCTTCTGACGGAGGAAGGGTATGATCTGAAGGAGGCGTTGCGATATGGCTGGATCCATAGGTCACATCGGGGCTCCGATCATCGTTATGAGGCTAGATCTAACTCCCCCTGTCACGGGGAGAAGGAGGTCGCTGGGCCTTGGCCTGTGGAATGGTGGATATGTGATAAAAGGGTAATGGTGGCAGATTTATAGGTGAAGGTGGAGGTGTAACGGTGTGGTCTGAACAATTTTGATTAGGCCCTAAAGACCCGACGAACGTGAGAGCGCTAGGGTTGGTGTTATGGAAAGAGAGAGAGAGAGAGGAAGGAGAGGGATATGTCGTTGAAAGATTAGCTAGAAGATCATAGGCGTGGGGTGATTAGGATAAATGAGAGAAGGGAGAGGAGTGGTGAGGCGTAATGTCCAGCGAGGGAGATGCAGGAGGTGGAAGATGCGGTCTGGGCCATTGGATCTTGCGATTCAACGACTAGGAAGGTGTGTGCGAAGCGAGGGCTAGGATCAAATCTTAAGATCTGATTTGAGAGTGGAAAGAGGGAGCAAAGAGGAATGGCAGAGATGGAAGTAGGCAACTGATGAATCGTGTATTCATCATGCTAAAATTGGTCAATTAGTTTATGTTCCCCATAATTCATTTGTATTTATAATTAATAGAGCATCATTAGCATACATACATTTGTAATTATTATTTGCATTTCATCATGCATAATTGCATTAAAAATTCCAAGTGTAAATTAGCCTAAAAAGCTTCTAACTTTTCATATTTTTAATTAATTCATCGTAACTCCGATTGATTCCATACCTCCATTGTATAGATAATACAAACAAGAATGAATAAAAAAATACAAAAAAATTAATAAATCAATTATGTGTCGAATAATCCCAAAGTCTAATTTCACATCTGACGGACTAAAACACCCATATCTCCCTCATACAATGTCCAATTTTGGTCTACTCACTTTTAAAGTACTCCATTTTCAAATATCTTCAAATCAAGACTAATTTCGTAAAATTCGGAGCTCATATGTGAAAGTTGGGTTTTGGATCTCTTTTGCGTATTTATGCTTTTTGCGATTTTTGACCTGAGTTTTTACATACACAATTAACCATTTTAATTTTATTTCTTCTTTATTATGTTCTTTGATGAAAGTTTTATCAAGTGGCTTAAAAATCCAAATCTAGATTAAGACTGAAATCAAAGAAGCTGACTGTGTCCGAGTATCCGTTGTGAGTCTATGCAAAATTCTCGTGTTTCGTACCTCTATTTTATTTCCTTATTTTCTTATTTATTAAAATTCAAAAAAATAGATTAGTGTGTAATTAATTTTTTTGTATTTTATCGCATTTATTTCTATAATTTTATCCTCTTTAAAAACCACAAAAAATTTGTGAATGACATTTTTTTATCTGAGGTCTTCTTCTATTTCTTTTCTAATTTTCTTTATCATTTTAATTTTGAATTTTTTTTGGGGTGCCACGTGGCAGCCCCTGGGCATGCCACATGGCACCCCTCTCCTTATCTCTCCAGCCCCCAGGTCACGTGCCCAGCACGTGACCTGTGCCTCTTCCTCCTCCAGCCGTTCCCACCCCCTCCCCATGTGAATGGCCGATGTCGCTCCTCCCCAGTCGTTTCTCCTCCTCCTCTCGTAACGGCTACCGCCCACCTCCATGCCAGTTGTCCTCTCCGGCCATTACTACCTCTGCGTAACACCCCCACCTCGCCCTCTTATAAATCTCCTCCCCTCGTCGGCGTTCATCTCATCCACCATCTGAAGGGAGACCCCTCGAGCTCCAGCCCTTGTGTGGTGACAGCAGACGACGACCATCGAGCGGACCCTGATGAGATCCAGTCCCTCGCGTGATTACCGTGAGCCTCATAGATCACCTGAGCTCGGACCCGACGCAAGGTCCTCGAGTGAAGACCCATACATGTTTCTCTTCTTCTTCCCCTTTCTCTTCCTCCTCTCCCTCTGGTCCTACTCCATGGCCACCCTCGCCCCAGCCAGCCCATAACTCCACCTCTAGCCTCGCACATGGTGGAACCCTACCCTCTTCCCCCAGGCGACATCCTTTGTTCACCTGATCTCCAGCACCTATCTACTCTGCCTTCTATCCCCGTTCAACTCCATTGCAAAGAGCTTCCCCATTCCCCCTTCCTTTTGCATACTAATTACTTGCAGTCAAACATCGAAGGCACCGACTTGATCATAACTCCTCCGCTCAACGATCAACTCCAGTCGCGCCATCCGTCCACCGCCTTCCAGCTCCAGCCACTCCGCCCCAAGTTCCACCTCGACTCCATCACCTCCTGATCCTCCATTGGGCAGGAGCATCGCATGCCTTTCCCCTTGGCCTGGGCTGCACCTTCACCTACAACAGGCTGCCGTGTCCCCCACCCACCTCAACAACACAGCTCCACCCTCGCCATCGCCTCCGCGCCCCTCGCGACTACTACCACCAATGCAGAGCTCTTCCACCTGCCTTCGTCTAAATCCAGTCGTTGGATCGGGGAATCCAATGGCCCGTGATCCTCCACGCGTCCCCCTCTCGAGCCTCGGCCCCAGCCTCGAGGCTCAGGCCCTCCGAAGATGATGTGACTGCCACGGAGGCTCGGGCATCTTAATCTCAGCCCCGGGCATCCGGACCTCATCCCAACTGTAGGCCCATGCCCCGAGCCTCGTTACGCACGTGCGCGACGTGCGTTTTTGGAAAAATTGCACAAACAACCCCCGCCCCATAGTTTTCGAAAATTACAAAAGGGCCCTTAGAACTCACGCACATAGCACGTGCCCCCTGGGAAAGTAGCAGAATGGACCGGGCGGGTTTCTCTTATTACAGATAAGTCATCCAGGGATCCAATTGAAAAGACAACTTAACTTTTTATTGCATTTTGGTCCTTGTATCTTCATTTTAGCATATATTTCTCAGTTGGACTCCGATTTTAGCATATAATATGTCATTTTGAAACTTATTTTGTGCTCTATCATATCACATATCTTATGGACAGATCAAGAAATATTTAATGATGATGATTATTTGAGGAGTGATTTGATCTATGCAGGCTAATAATTGACATAATTGTGCTCATTTCAGAGAAGAATAATGATCTGTTTTGCAGGGATTTTAGTGACGATTTTAATTCCTCTGGGATTATTGTGAATCAGTTGTTGACTACTTAATTTATGCAGGGGACTCAATTAAGGAATTTTCTCTGATTTCTTCTATTTGACGAATTGATTTTACCCTTTGAGATTTAATCTTTGCAGGGGCTAAATCGAGGATAAATTCATTTAACTCCCTATCAATTTGTATGACCAACGATTAATCTTCAAGAACAAATTACAGGTAGTTCTGACAGGATTATTTATTGATCAATTCCTTGGCCCGCATCTTGAATTGGATTGAAAACTCATTTTCTGAATTCCTTTTGACCTGTGATGTAAATTTGAGGATGTTTATTATTATGTTTTGGATTAAAAGATTCTAATTATAGATACTGCGCTTAATAATCCTCTTTATTTATTTTGCATTGCCTTCACATAGCATCTCTCTTCTCTTTATTTTTCTAACACAGAAATTATCTTAGCAAATTAATTAGTTATTTAATTTAATTTAAAGACACACAACTAAAAATCACCATTCCCTGTGTTCGACCTTGGTACATTTACCAAGAAAAATTCACCACAATATACAAAGATTGTGGTTTTTGATCGATCGATTTTTGCCTCCTATACTACAATTATCGATTATTAAAGAGGCGGATTTCACGTTCATCAAATGGCATTGTTGCCGGGTAACGACGAATTTTTAGGGTTTAAATTATTTTTTGTAATTAATTTTTGTGAAATTAATTTTTGTATCATTTTTTGCATCTTTCTCTTGCTACATATACTAACCGCATCGTCTCTCTTTCCAGATAGCTCAGAGAAATTTTTTAATATTATTCAAGGATCTGCAAAGAAGACTGAATTTTGTTTTTATGAGAGAGAGCTTAGATAATTTAATTTCTGCATTATTCTCAGGATCCCTCTCTCTGAACCCTTGTAATACTTCAGACTGAACTTCTCTGTGATGTGTCGGGTTTGTTTCAACCCCTTTTGTGTGGTTGAGACCCGACCTGAGTGGCGTAGGAGTTAGGCATATATACGCTTATTTATTTACTCTTGATTGTGCTTGTAATTTTTAAGCCACACTTCCACTAATTATACGCACTATAGATCATTCATCATTAGCCAAATTGAAATCAATTCTTCCTGCTAATAGAACTATCTGCTTACGACATTTTTCAAATGTGCATATAATTTGATGTAATTTAAATTCTTTATATTGCATCCTACATGAAGAATGTGAGGAATCACTGTAAGTCTTCTTCTTAAGCCATGCATCATTGATTTACGATTGCATTAGCCTTTTCGATTCTCCCTCCTCAGTTTTACAACTTAGGAATTAAAGGAATTGGGACTGCTCTTTAGGTGTCAATTTCTGCGCTCGCATAAACTTTAGTGATAACCATAATCTAAAATTGGGACTGCTAATCAATGCGACTGTAAATTAAAATTAACCCTTGTGTCTGGTCGAGACGAACCCACTCATTGTTTGTAAGGACTAGACCACATCCTTAGGACAGAGCCAAAGATGGAAAATTTTCACTTGGACTACTATTTTTAAAAACAATTAGCTACTTCTCAGTGAGGGTTTCGGGTAGCCATTTTACGGTTCGACTTCCCTTAGCAGAATGGGTGGTTTAGAGGAACTTGCATAAGGCTTCATCCTTAAGTAACACGGGTATCCATTTAAATGGTCCATACTTACACCTATACTGGCTGAAAGTAGGTGCAACTAGCTGTATGAACTCGGGACAGTCTTTGTGAAATATTTCGATACCTAACAGCTCCGCTTAATTTTCAAAGATTATTTTGTCATTAATTAAAATTGAAAAGATAAACGACCGAGCCCTAACGTACCTTCATCAGTGTTAAGTAGGTAAATTGACGAGTTTTGCACTGCGTTTGTTTTGAGTGGGTCTTCTGTACATTTGTACGCTTTGTGGAAATTCTTTTGTGTGATGGAGGTGTTTTTCGTTCGAACTCTGCAAAAAAATCCCTAAACTCCTCAAGTAACTCATATCCCCAGTTTTGAGATGACTCTCTTCTCGAAACCCCATGGTATGGAGACAATCCTTTTCTTCAAACCATGGTTCATATCACACCTATAGGGATTAGTCAACCCCGGGCTAACCCTCTCTCCTACTCCCTTCCGCCAAAGAAATTTTTCTCTTTGGAAGAACCCCTAAACTTTCCAAGCACGAGTCTAACTCAGATTTGTTTGCATATGAAGGTGAAGAAGAAGACAAGATGCCTCCGAAAAAGGACGAGAACGATAATGACCCTATGCGTGCTCTTTTGGCTAGGGTAACTATTGCTGAACAACACAATAAACTCCTTAGAGCACAAATGGAGGTACTGCAATGCGGTGAGGCTGCTATGGAAGACACATACCTCCCTGAATTGGATGAAGACTATAATTGGTTGAGGCCGGTACCCCCCGAGGATGTGTTCAAACACAAACCGTACTTCCTCACATTATTGCCAAAATTCAGAGGGAATAATCATGAAGAACCATATATCTTCCTCCGTGACTTCGAGCTAGTCTGCGCTAACCTCTGCCACCCTAGGGTTAGTCAAGACTACATAAGGCTGAGAGCTGTCCCCTTCGCCTTGACTGATAAGGCGGCTTACCGGCTGAAAAATTTATGGGAAGTGGTCACTGCATGGGCCACCTTCAAGACACCGTTATTAAAGAAATTCTGCCCAGTTAGTAGAATCAATCAGATGAGGATCAAACTTAGGAGCTTCACCCAACATTCGAGAGAGCCATTTTATGAAATCTAGGAAAGGTTCATAGACCTAATCCAGAAATGCCCAGGACACGGGATAAGCAAAATAATGCCGGTCCAAAGTCTTGTTAGTGGATTTAACCCTGAGACCCAAGGGTTAGTGAGTGCATCCTGCGGAGGAAGCTACATGGGGCGCCATGAGGACACTGTCTACAAGGTGTTCGAGAGACTTGCTGAATCCAGCCGTGCACAGACCACCAGCCGGTCTTACATAGCTGGATCTAAAAAGATGGTGAATAATATGACGACCGATCAAAGTGCTGATATGGGGATAATAGAAGACAAATTGACTATGTTTGATCAGATTTACAAGAAGGTGGATGGACTCCATAAATCATCTGATATGGAGAAATTGGCTAAATTGCCTAAACAAATGGAGGAACTGGCTGACAAGGTATCCAACATGCAGATACCTGCCCTAACTTCATCTCCTACCCCCATACACCAAATTCACTATATTCAAGGGTAAGGGTAGGGCAGCAGAGCCATTGGGGGAGATCAAGTCTCTTCCCATCAAACTGAAGAAACCTCCATTCAAACCATTTACGAGGAACCTCCACAAGTTATGGAGATAAACGGAGTTTGGTATAACATGGAACCTGTCAACCGTTCAGATCAAAACTCTACTCCGAACCCTCGTCCACCACAAGCCCGACCCACCTACCAGCCCCAACAGCAGCAACATCAATAGTACCGCACGGGTTATCAGAACCTGCAACCATAGCCGCAGCAGTATCAACGCCAAGGCCACCAGGGCCAATTCAGACAAAATCAGCAGCCTCAGGTCAAGCAGGGCCAGGGGGTCCTCTTCTTCTATCTCTCCGGAACTCCAGCGAGTGCTGGACGAACTACATGATATGAGAGTCGACATAAATCAACTCTCTCGATGGAGAGATGGGGTAACTGCACCCCAAACCGTGATTCCAGCTCAAGTCCAGGCTAATCCAAATAGCCTCGGACAGAATCATGTATTAATCTCTGAATATTCCTTACCCAAATACGAGATCTTATCGAATAATGATGCTTATCATATTTTTCTTAGGAGCGGAAGGACCGTAACTATGCATGATCGAGCGAAAGATCACGATGACATAGCCCCAGTGTCTACCAAGTCACACAATCCTGGGGAAATTGAGGAGGAGATAGAATAATTCCAACCCACACCACCCTTCAAACACTCCAATAGTGAGGACCCAGGAGAATCAGCATCTGAATCTGACAATGAAGCATCACCAAGACTTCCGCAATAATTATCCACCATTTTCCCTATTTTTCAACCAGTCAGTCCAAGTCATATAGATATGTTTCATTCATCATTCAATAAAAGTGATGTTTTTGATCACAATGAGTCCATTCCTTTCCCCCATGCTCTTACAGCACGAAAGAAGAAAAACATAAAAAATAAAAAAAAATGATGACGAGATGATCCACATTTGTAGAGAAAATATTAAGGTCACTTTGTCCTTAGACGAGATGATAGAAAGAGGCCCGGCTTTTTGAAAATATCGTAAGGTGAAATGCACACCCACAAGGGCCAACAAAAAGAATCCTAGCCAAACAAGGAAGCACATACTCTTTATTGCTATATCTCTCCTGATAAAAAATGAGCTACCAAGGAAAAAAAGAGACATGGGTGCTCACTTTGTCACTTGCCAGATCAATGAAATCAGTTTGCCCAAACATTGTTAGATAATGGCTCATCCATCAATCTCATGCCCACAACTCTATTTGAGCATCTAAATCTAGGTCCTCTTCAACAGTCTACAATTGTACTTTAATTCGCAGATACATCAACTAAGAGACCTAAGGGGGAGATTCGAAATGTTGTCATCAACATAGAGGGACAAAATTACCCAATCAATTTCACAATACTTGACATGGATGTCCCTAGAAATAGGAAAGATTCCCAAATGATACTAGGACGACCCTTCCTTAGGATCGCAGGAGCTATATTCGATTACACATCCGGGAGAATCCAGTTTAGAAAAGTTGAAATTAAAATGAAGAAAACTAAGTTTCAAAGACCTGACACTGAGTCAAGCACCGAGTCTAAAAAATCAGTCCATGAGGCAGAAAATACGGAAGCAACTGTTGGGCCCTGGAGATCGAACCCAACCACAATGGTAGAATCACCCTCATCTGGAGAGGACATTGTTGATGATTTCGTCTGCTAGCTCATCCATGCATCTACCTATACTCTCGGAGACTCAAAGGCCCCTCTTGATCTGTCAGTCCATTCTTCTTATGGATAATCCCAGAGTGAGGTACATAGATCGAACACGGTGCTTGCCACACCACATTCCATCTTTAGCGATCTGATCCCCAAAACAAACAAGATGGTGGCCGATATTGATACACTACAAACATCCACATCACAACCAGAATCGTCAATGAGAAAGCCAGATTCGGTGAACGATACAGACTTACCCGAGCTCAAACCGTTGCCCCCTACTCTTAAGTATGCATTCCTTGCAGGAAATAAGGGACAGTTTCCGGTCATCATCAGTTCACATCTGACAAAAGAGCAGGAGATCCACCTGCTTAAAGTTCTAGAGAAAAATCACAAGGCTATAGGGTGGAGATTGTCTGATCTTCCAGGGATAAACCCTGCCCTATGGTCACACCATATTTACCTTGAGTATAATACTAAACCCTCCCGTGAATGCCAACGTAGGTTGAATCCAAACTTACGGGAAGTGGTTAAGACTGAGATCGAAAAATGGTGTAAGGCTGGTTTCATATATCCCATCTTAGACTCCAAGTGGGTGTCACCTTTGCATGTTGTTCCAAAAAAGTCAGGACTTCAGATTATCACCAATGAGGAGGGAGAGGAGATCAAGACACGGGTACCTACGTTGTGGCATGTCTGTGTGGATTACAGGCGCTTGAATGTTGCAATAAAGAAGGACCACTTTCCGTTATCGTTTATTGATCAAATCTTGGAGAAATTGGTAGGGAGAGAATACTTCTATTTCTTAGACGGGTGCTCAGGCTACAATCAGGTAGCCATCGCCCCCGAGGACCAAGAAAAGACTACCTTTACATGTCCTTTCGGTACATACGTATTAAAGCGCATGCCTTTTGGGCTTTGCAATGCCTTTGGCACTTTTCAGCGGTGCATGATTACAGTTTTTGCCGAAATGGTTGGAGATTTCCTGGAGGTCTTCATGGATGACTTCTCGATTTATGGTGATACATTCGATGATTGTTTAGCGCACCTGGATCGAGTCCTCTAAAAATGTAGGGAAGTGAATCTGGTGCTCTCTTGGGAGAAAAGCCATTCATGGTAAAAGAGGGCATTTTATTGGGGCATGTCATCTCAAAGAAAAGAATGGAAGTTGGCTCTGCCAAGGTGGATGTGATCAAGAAACTCGAGCCACCAACCAATGTGAAACAAGTGCGGTCGTTTCTGAGGCATGTCGGATTTTATAGGAGATTTATCAAGGATTTTTCAAAAATTGCCCGACCACTGACTGAACTCTTAGGGAAAGACACTGAGTTCGTTGTAGATCATAAGTGTCTTGAAGCCTTCGAGCTTCTCAAAAAGAGGATCATTGAGACTCCCGTCCTACAAGTCCCCGACTGGTCTCTTCCCTTTGAGATCATGACAGACGCTTCAGACTTCGCAGCAGGGGCACTGCTAAGATAAAGAAAAGATGGAATCCCGTATGCTATTCACTACGCAAGCAAAGTTTTAGACCCATCTTAGAAAAATTACACTGTGACCGAAAAGGAAATGCTTGTAGTAGTCTTTGCTTTGGAAAAATTTTGATTTGTACTTCTAGGATCTAAGGTGACAGTTTATACCGATCATTCTACCATTCGATACTTAATGACGAAAAAAGATTCAAAAGCGTGACTCCTTAGATGGATACTATTTCTTCAAGAATTTGGTTTGGAGATTAAAGATAAACATGGGGTTAAGAATGTCATGGCTGATCATTTATCACGGATCGAACATAACAAAATCCTTGAGTCTGAATCTATCCGTGAAACCTTTCCATACGAGTCAATTTCTGTTATTGACTCTCTCTTATGATATACCGATATGGTGAACTATCTCGTCACCAAGAAAGTTCCTCAGTGTTGGCCCAAGAATAGAATCGACCGACTTAGGTCAGAAACCAGACACTACCATTGGGAGGATCCGTTGCTTTTCTTTGAAGGACCGGATTACATATGGAGAAGATGTATTCCTCAGGAGGAATACCAAAGCATCCTTAATCTTTGCCATACATTGGAGGTAGGAGGACATCATTCTGGGAAAAGGACCGCTGAGAAGATACGTCAATGTGGATTTTACTGGCCGACCTTGTTTAAAGATGCCTATAACTTTGTCAGGTCGTGCCCGGTCTGTCAGAGAATGGGAGGGACCATTGGTCCCAAAGATGACATGCCTACGCAACCAGTGATCATTTGTAATGTATTCGATGCATGGGGCATTGACTTTATGGGCCCATTCCCTAATAGTCAAGGATTTGAATATATTCTTCTCGCGGTTGATTATTTATCTAGGTGAGTGGAGGCTATCCCTACTCGAGCAGCAGACATCAAGACTGTATGTAAGTTTTTGAAAAATCATATTATTTCGAGGTTTGGAATCCCTAAGGTATTAATATCTGATGGGGGTAGCCACTTTGTCATTCGGGAGGTGAAGAAGTTGACTAAGGAATACAACATCAAGCACTGTGTCGTTAGTCCTTACCATCCACAATCCAATGGCATGGCCAAGGTGCCAAACAGGGAGGTCAAAAGAATTTTACATAAGCTAGTCCGCCCTGATAGGAAGAACTGGTCACAACTCCTGGACCAGGTTCTATGGGCTTACCGGACGGCTTAAAAGACCCCATTGGGTACCTCCCCGTTTCGAATGTATATGGAAAGCCTTGTCATTTGCCCGCAAAACTCGTGCATAAATCGGAATGGGCAATCAAAAAGATCAATTGGAGCTGTCAACAAGGAAAGAAGAACAGAGAGATGGATTTGAATGAACTATCCGAAATCCAAAATCAAGCCTACAAAAACAACACCATTTACAAGGACAAAGTAAAGAAATGGCACGATAAGAACATTCGAACAAAGACCTTTGTCCCAGTGCAGAAAATATAGCTATTTTAATGCAAGATTGAAAATTTTCCAAGGTAAATTGAAATCAAAATGGATGGGACCCTTCATCATAAGAGAGGTGCACAATAACATAAGCGTTGAGATCTTAGAGACCGTAGATAGCACGTAAATATCTATAGTCAACGATCAGCTACTTAAACACTTTGTCGAATCCAATGAGCAGTTAGTGCAAGTAGAACAGATCTCCTTTACTTAGGGCGCAACACTTGACGAAAGACTCAAACTACCTGGATAAACCACCTCTTCAAATTCAACACTCTTCTGTATATCGATCAACCCACTCATTTACTCGGTCTTCCCAATACTTAGTATAGGAGGACTGGTACCATTGTATATACATCACTTCTATTCTTTTCTCCGTACCCTCAACCGCCTCGTTTCTTGTTTTTCTGCTATACTTAGTCCCTCAAAAGTCTAAGTATAGGGGGGCATGTGGACTTCTTTTTATTTTTCACTCAGCTATATTTAGTACGAGCGATGTCTGCATTTCACTTTATATCATGAGGATATAGCACTTGCTGAGTATAGGAGGTGTGTTTTATATATTCTACCTACTTTATCCATAGCTCGTACTTTAATTGTTTTCATCTAACATCGGGATTGGGTACACGTAGTGTATATTATGTATATAATACTAAATGCTTTCTGTAAATAGTACATGTTTTCAAAAAAACCAAAAAAAAACTTTTTGCATTAAAAAAGAGAAAAAGAAAAAAAATAAAAGAAATCACTCATGGTCTTGCATTTCATGCATTCCTTGGTTCATATATTCCTGAAACATTCACTATCACTCAAGGCTTGAGGATTTTGAGGACACTGGATTTCTGTGATCTTGATAGTCTGAGTTAACATGCCTTAATCATTAGGGTTTTTAAACTTAATTATCCACACTTCTCTAGTTTGAAAGATTTGAGCGCTATATTGCACTCTTCATCTCTACCCTCTAAAGAATATGATCAGCACAATCACTTTCACAACTGCATGATTGATGAGATGAGTTAAGTTATCACTTGAGGAACTAGACTAGAGATGAGTTTAGACCCGATCTAATGATATTCGAGGATGGGATAAAGTTAATGAATGCTTCAGGAAACCTGAGTGTCAGCAAACCCTAACCAGTATGTGAACAAGTTCATATGCTATTTCTTTGATATCTACCTATGTGCCAGGGTTTGATGAGACTTAATTTAAATTGTTGATCAGTGTGAGCCAACTTTTGGTAAAAGCAGTGGAGCTAGCCAAAAAGAAAAGAAAAGAAAGAAATATATTCAAAGAAAAGCTCTATCCTCCAAAAGTCAAATTACAAATGAGCTTCCACCAATGGCGAGCGCTCCCAATCATTTTCAAAGTGTCCACTGGACCAAAGCACTAATTAGGACCAATGAGTCGGGTTAGCACCAAAAAAGGGCTCGACATCGTAAGTGATACAAGTCTGGGTGTCGAAGGTATTTTAGATGCTCAAAAGAGACACACCCCGATGTACTCCCAGAAAAACAAGTGCAGAGGACTCCGAATTCTCTTGATGGGCACATTGATCAACATACTAAAAATCTACATGTATTGAGTAATAAAGCACTCGAGAGGCCCCTTGTTCCAATGAGAGAGAGAAAAATATATACAATCCTATGCCCTCCATCATCTGGCCGTCCATCTACATTTCGAGTCCGACAAACTAATGAGACAGTCGAATGAAGCAAGAATAGACTTATTCTCTAGTGTTGAGGATTAGGTCTAGAGGAGAGTCTCTTAGATTGGAACTTTGGATGATGTCTCAACTCGACTCTCACGAATGCAGTACACTAATTTTCATATCCTTATATTATACGTACAAACAGCGAGTCTGAAAATTAGAGAAGTTGGATTCCTTTTGATTAAAGTATGATTGAGCCCAGAATTTTAGGATCACTCAAATTAAGGGTCTTCAATGAATCGAGCCTTGAAAATTCATATGCACAGTCAAAGATTTATCCAACTAATTCATTCATTGATGCTCGTGGACGAGCAAGGTTTAAGTATAGGGGTATGATGAATCGCGTGTTCATCATGCTAAAATTGGTCAATTAGGCTCTGTTCCCCATAATTCATTTGTATTTAATAATTAATAGAGCATCTTTAGCATACATACATTTGTAATTAATATTTGCATTTCATCATGCATAATTGCATTAAAAATTCTAAGTGTAAATTAGCCTAAAGTGCTGCTAATTTTCCATATTTTTAATTAATTCATCCTAACTTCGATTGATTCCAAACTACCTCTATTGTGTAGATATTACTAACAAGAATAAATAAAAAATACAAAAATACTAACTCAAATAAGTGTCGAATAATCCCAAAGTCTAATTTCACATCTGACGGACTAAAACGTGCATAACTCCCTCATACAATTTCTGATTTTAGTCAACTCACTTTTAAAACACTCCATTTTTAAATATCTTCAAATCAAGACTAATTTCGTAAAATTCGGAGCTCATATGTGAAAGTTGGGTTTTGGGCCTCTTTTGCGCATTTATGCTTTTTGCGATTTATGACCCGAGTTTTTATGTACATAATTAACCCTTTTAATTTTATTTCTTCTTTAGTTATATTCTTTGATGAAAGTTTTATCAAGCGGCTTAAAAATTCAAATCTAGATAAAACTGAAATCAAAGAAACTGACTGTGTCTGATTGTCCGTTGTTAGTCAGTGCAAAAGCCCTCGTGTTTCGTACCTCTATTTTTTTCCTTATTTTTTTATTTATTAAAAATCCAAAATAGATTATTATGTAATTATTTTTTTGTATTTTATCATATTTTTTCTATAATTTTATCCTCTTTAAAGATCACTAAAAAATTAGAAAACTCCAAAAAATGGTTTTCTATACACTTGGAGACCACCAAAAATACCACTTTACACAAATGACCTTTTTTGCTCTTGGATCCTTCATGAAAGTTGTAGATCTCGTCGAGACGAACAATTTCTGTGAAGAAAATTTTTCGATCCAAGGTCTTCTTCTATTTCTTTTCTAATTTTTTTTATCATTTTTAGTTTTGATTTTTTTTAGGTGCCACGTGGCACCCCTCTCCTTATCTCTCCAGCCTCCAGGTCACGTGCCCAACATGTGACCTGCGCCTTTTCCTCCTCCAGTCGTCCCCCCTCCCTCCCCCACATGAACGGCCAAGCCGCTCCTTCCCACCCGTTTCTCCTCCTCCTCTCGTAACGACCACCACCCACCTCCACGCCAGCTGTCCTCGCCAGCCATTACTACCTCCGCGTAACACCCCCACCTTGCCCTCCTATAAATCTCCTCCCCTCGTTGATGTTCTTCTCATCCGCCATCTGAAGGGAGACCCCTCGAGCTCCAACCCTTGTGTGGTGACAGCAGACGACGGCCATCGAAGGTACCCCGACGAGATCCTGCTGCTCACGCGATTGCTGGGAGCCTCACAACTCACCTGAGCTCGGCCCCGATGCAAGGGCCTCGAGTGAAGACCCATACAAGTTTCTCTTCTTCTTCTCCTTTCTCTTCCTCCTCTCCCTCTGGTCCTGCTCTACGGCCACCCTCGCCCCTGCCAGCCCACACCTCTACCTCCAGCCTCGCACAAGCTGGAACCCCGCCCTCTTCCCCCAGGCGACATCCTCCGTTCACCCGATCTCCAACACCTATCTACTCTGCCTTCTATCCATGTTCAAATCCATTGCAAAGAGCATCCCAATTCCCCCTTCCTTTTGCATATTAACCATTTGCAGTCAAACATCGAAGGCACCCGCTTGATCACAACTCCTCTGCTCAACGATCAACTCCAGTCCCGCCATCCGTCCACTGCCTTCCAGCTCCAGTCGCTCCACCCCAAGCTCCATCTCGACTCCATCACCTCCAATTCCTCCGTTGGGCATGAGCACCGCACACCCTTTCCCTTGGCCTGGGCTGCAACTTCACCTGCAGCGGGTTGCCGTGTCCCCCATCCGCCTCGACAGCATAACTCCACCCTCGCCATCGCCTCCGTGCCCCTCGCATGACCGCTGCCACCACCGCAGAGCTCTTTCGCCCGCCTTCGACTAAATTCAGTCATTGGATCGAGGGATCCAACGGACCGTGATCCTCCACGCATCCCCCTCCCGAGCCTCGGCCCAAGCCTCGAGGCTCAGGCCCTCGAAGCTGTTGTGACTGCCACAGAGGCTCGAGCATCCTAACCTCAGCCCCAGGCATCCGGACCTCATCCCAGTCGCAAGCCCATGACCGAGCCTAGTTGCGCACGTGCGTGGCACACGTTTTGGGAAAAATTGCATAGACCCCCCCCCCCCCCGCAGTTTTCGAAATTACAAAAGGGCCCTTGGAACTCACGCATAGAGCACGTGCCCCTGGGCATATTACAGAATGGACCAAGCGCCTTACTCTTATTACAGATAAGTCCTTCAAGGACCCAATTGAAAAGAAAACTTAACTTTTTATTGCATTTTGATCCCTGGATCTTCATTTTAGCATATCTTTCTCATTTGGACTCCGATTTTAGCATATAATATGCCATTTTGAAGCTTATTTTGTGCTCTATCATCTCACATTCTCGTGGACATATCAGGAAATATTTAATGATGATGATTATTTGAGGTGTGATTTGATCACAGATCCTACGCTTAATAATCCTCTTTATTTATTTTACATTGCATTCACATAGCATCTCTCTTCTCTTTATTTTTCTAACATAGAAATTATCTTAGCAAATTAATTAGTTATTTAATTTAATTTAAAGGTACGCACTAAAAATCACCATTCCTTATGTTCGACCTTGGTACACTTACCAAGAAAAATTCTCCACAACATACAAAGATTGTGATTTTTGATCGACCGATTTTCGCCTCCTATACTACAATTATTGATTATTAAAGAGGTGGATTTCACATTCATCAGTGACTCATCCTACGATTAGGAGGAAGGAGGATGTCGTGGAGGGCGATTGACCATAGGACTTGAAGTGATCCTACGGTTGTGATACATGCGAAGAGGAGCAGTCACAATGGAGCAGGGGGCTTGATCCAAGGGTGAAGTGATGAGGCGAGTGGGGCACAGAGAAGCGGTCACATGGCGGCTCCAGAGAGTGCAGAGCGCCACGTGGCCCAATCAAATTATTCAGAAAATAGAGTAATAAGGAAAAAAAGCGAAAGAAATAAAAAGGAAGAGGATCTGGGAGAAAAAGTAAAAACATGAAAGTTGAAGATCTCGAGGAGATCTACAAGTTTCATGTTAGACAAAAAGCAAAAAGAGATTAAATAAATAACGCAAAAAAAATTGAGAGTATTTTTAATAGATAAAACACTACTTTATAATGGTTTGTGATTTTTTGTCTTTTTAATTTCTTTTAAAGCCCATAATAAATATCTATAATATTTAATCTATTTTTTGAGTTTTTAATAGGAAATAAAATAAAAAATAAAGGAAATAATGGGGGTTAATATTTGTACACAAATTAAGACTATTTAGAGATGAAGGATCAATTGTTAATACAGAGGAATTATTGATTATCCTTATTGATCTATTCAAGCTCAGAGGATAATTAAGGAGTCTAGTGATGATAAATTAGAGATTCATCAGTAGGCTAATACAGAATATCATTGGCTATCTCTGTAGAGAGGGTCCCACATAGCCAAACACGTGCATACACATCATCTTGATTCCTAGAAGCATTAGTTCCAGTCTTATTCGTTGTCTCTAGATCTGTTAGGATGTGCTCTTTGTTATCGCACTGGATGAGGGTGAGAGACTGCATGGACCACAACTCAAAGTTGGTCCCATCCATCTTTGTGATGGGAACCGGGTCCTTGAAGGCACCAGACGAAGAAAATATATCACCTTGTTCTCTAACATGATGATAAAAACGTCCAAACAGTGGATCTCGACTGGGGAGTAGATCGAATGAATGGGTCTACATGATCATACAAAGGATTGGTTGTATGTGTAGACTCATACAACCATCCTCGTCAAACTTCACTGCACGTTAGGGTCGAAAATCATGATTTATAGGTCTGAAATAACGTTTTTCGGTCAAAATCAATCTGTTTCAAAATACAGTTTGAACCGCATAGGTGCACAGAGAAACGCAAAGGCACGAGGAGGGGTGGTGGCTGCCTGGAACCCATGTGTGGGCTGCTGATCTCGGTGCGACGGTTAGAGAGCGGTGACCTGGTAAGGCAGCGGATGGGGGGATTGGTGGCCTTAGGGTGGCAACCAGTGGGGGAGTAGGGTCAGGGCTTGTGTGGGATACAAGAACTCTAGTCTAGGACTGTCGTTCTGATACAATGTAGGAATAGAAGAATGAATTACATTATTTATAGGCCCTAGGGTTCTCTTATATAGGAGAAAAGTCTGTTGGACAAATTACAAGATGAATACTAAATAAATAGATAATATGAAAATAATAAGAAAGATAATTAATATCTCAACATGTATCTCACATTGGATCACATGTCTGGTAGGTGTACCTAGTATTTAATCATTAACAACATGCAGGAAAACCATCACAATTCCCAAGTCCCTACCCATTGGTGTAGGTACTCAATGGCGTACAACACAAGTCAGGGCTCTCAATCCTTGTCCATTAAAACATGTATTTCAATTGTACGTCATAGAATCGAGTAAAATTCACTGAACTATCTGTTTCTCCATATAGAAAACCAATCTTTATTTTCCTCTTTTCTTTGCTGCTTCCTTGCCCCTTATAATGTATATACTCAAAATACTAGTTGATGTGGACAACATCAACTGATATCTAAGCACCGACTCCATGTGAAAGAGAATCATATGCTACTAATCACACTCATTGGCATCAAAATCAGTCTAGTAGATATCAGAATGCTACCTCGGGCACCAAGTACAACATGTCACCCAAATCATCCATTGAGGTCAAGACTATCTATTAATAATAATATGACATAAACATTCAAATAATATCATAAAAAGAATAAAAATAGAGAAAAGAAAATAGAAGAATGTAAGGTTGTAAATATGTATATATGTATAGACTTAGAACCTAACCTAAAGATCAAGTCAGTACAAACTTGGTCAACTAACCAATAAGCATAGAGAGATAAGGAAAAATAAAGAAACTACAAAAAACTAATTTTGTACATAAAGTGACCAACTTCTCATTATTTATATAGTATACAAGACTTATCTATTTATTCAGATCACATACATATATATATATATTTTTAACTCTATAATTTAATTTGGTATAACAATTAGTTGTATTTATAAAAATTCCTACAAAAATAACCAGACTAAAATCAAGGGAGAAAACTAACACATAAAAAGCCATAAAAGCCAACTTCCCTGCTTCATAACTATTTGTAAAAAACTTTATTTTGACCAAACTCACATTTAAACTTCTGATTATAATTTATATACTTGTTATCCTAGAGTTAAATGTCAGTTGTACAATTGTACTATATATGTTGAAAAGTTCATGATTCCTTTGAAATTCATTAATAACTCCAACTAAGATAAGTACTTTTCTGAAAAGTATGTAAAATTCACTATAAAAATAAGCACCAAAGACAACTATGCATAAATACTAATAAATATTAGAACCAAAGAGTCATAAAATCAGACTTTAGAGCCTCATATCTTACTCATATTAATTCTAAATTAGGCAAATTCACTTTAAAGTTCAACTTTTAGAGTTCACAATCCCGTGTATTTTGAGCACATGGAACACAGATTAAGGCATTGGTTTACTCATCGTTAGTAAAATTTATAGTATTCTTACCTATGTCATTTTCTCCTTCCAATCTTCTTAGATCCTTGCAATCTGTTTTTGCAATGCTCCTATTGATTGCAGTTCCATACAAACCATGGACTTCGGGTCCTTAGATTTGGATCTCCCTTTCTAGAGTTTTTGCTGGATTATTTTTGTCTCTGTAGCTTTTTGCCTCTCCCTTTCATATTCAAGGCAAAATCTGATGAATGGTCTTCATCATATGTCTTCCATCATGCATCTTCCCCAAGAAGAAGACACGTAAAATACTCCAACCTCAATTTTGTAAAACTAGAGGAGTTGCTAGCAACCACTGTTGTTATTTGATAAGTTATTTCAAATACTTACTTTTAAATAAAATTGTGATCTATTCATGTGTGAACTATTTACTTCTCTGGTAATGTTAATTGTTCTTGCTTCAAAACTATTACGTCGGGTTTAAGAGACAACCAATATTTATTTCAATCTTGCATTAACCTCACGTCTTTATACTTGATTTAATTTAATTTATGTATGCATTGTCAAATAACATTAAGATTAATGCATGATCTATTATTAATATATTTAAGTGAAACGTTACTTGCATTCGAAATCTAACATTTCCTTTTCATGTGAGATTTTCTAACCTCATTTCAGGTTTGCTTTTAAAATTTTGTAAACATTAACGTATAACGTATGTTATTAATGTATTACTTTTAATATGATGCTTAAAGGTGGTATTTATTGGGATGTCTAATGTTAATGTCAATTCACCTCTATATATTTGAAGACTACTCTTGCCGAAAGGGATATGATTTCAACCATTTACATTTCCTCAAATCCCATTTCTCATCACATTGCTAGTGTCTATCTTGGAGGAACAATCTTAGTTTTCTCAAACGATCTTGACGTTGGCGAGTGCACGTCCGTCAAGATATGACCGTTATATCCTGGAGAGTAGTTGTACCGGTACCGGTCGCACCATCGGAATTTTCGTTGGAGGTACGAATCTATTCTTAAGGTCAGTGCATTTTACACGCCTCGGTAAGTTGGTTCGTCTCGTCGGATTAAATCCTGTATCATATTTTTAACCCTCCTTTTATTTCCTTACAATCTTAAGAATAGATATGGAGGACACTATTATGCTTGCTTCAAAATCTCTTCTCCTCGATGTATCTAAAATTGAGCAATTTTCCGATTCCCACTATAAACTTTGGCAAGAAAAAGTTTTAACGTTTCTAGAGCTAAATAATGTGGCTTATGTCCTTTGCACACCAAAACCAAAAATGATTTTCCTACATGGAAAAAGGCTAATAAAATTTCTAGATAAACTATCTTGAGCAGACTTTCAAATGAATTTTTTGATGTCTATTTATTCATCTAAATTAGCATCTGAGATCTGGGAAAGTCTACGGAAGAAATATATTTTAGAAGAAGCAGGAAATCAAAAATTTGCAGTAGGCAATTTCCTAAACTTTAAAATGACAGAAGACAAGGATATCACATCACAAATTCATCAATACCATGTTTTAGTCGATGACATAAAAAGTGAAAAAAATAAAATTGCATGATTCTTTTCTAGTCGGATGCCTAATAGAAAAATTACCCGAAATATATAAAGAATATAAAAATAATTTGAAACATAAAAGAAAGACCACGACCCTCGATGATGTTATTATCCATATTAGGATTGAAGAGCAAAGTAAGATTAGAGAAAAATCAGAAAAGGCTAAAGAAATGGTAGCTAAAGCTAATGTGGTGGAGAGCAACTCAAACAAAACTTTCAAGCCTCAAAGTAAGAACATTAGAAATAATCAAATGAGAGGTGGAAAGTTTTTCAAAGGAAAAGCCAGAATCCAACTTTTAAAAGAAATATTGCAAATTGATTCGTTTGTGGGAAACCGAGTCATAAAGCTGCTCAATGTAGATACAGAAAATCGAGTGATCAAACAAAAGCAAATATCGTGACTGAAGCAGAAATTGTTGTTACGGTGGTGAGTGAGGCAAACTTGGTGACACATGGAAAGGAATGGGTGGTTGACTCTGATGTCACTTGTCATGTATGTGGTGATAGGAATGTATTTAGCTCCTATACACCAGTGAAAGAAGGAGAAGAGAAAGTATATTTTGGAAACTCTCAAACTTCTCTGGTAAGGAAGAGGAACAGTCGAGTTGAAACTGACTTTCAATAAAATCCTTTCACTATGAGATGTGCTTCATATACTTGATATTCGTGTGAATTTAATTTCAGTATTCCTCCTCATCAAGAATGGAGTAAAAGTTGCTTTTGAGTGTGACAAATTTGTCATGACTAAATCTGAGACTTTTGTTGGGAAAGGGTACAACAATCATGATCTTTTTGTACCGAATGTTATTGACGGGATGAATAAGAAAACTTCTACTTCTGCTTATATGCTTGACTCTTTTAATGTTTGGCATGGAAGATTAGGACACCTCAACTTTTCTTACATGAAAAAATGAAATAATTAGGATTGATTGAGAATTTACCCTTATCTTTTGCAAATGAAAAGTGTGAAATTTGTATAGACTCTAAATTCACTAGAAAGCATTGTGCTTCCATATACAAAAGGGAATCTGAATTGTTAGAGCTTATTCATACTGATTAAGGTGACTTGAAAGAGAATGCCAGTAGAGGTGGGAAAAAGTTCTGCATTACTTTTATTGATGATTTTTCTCGTTATATTATGGTTTAATTGCTAAGTTTAAAAGATGAGGCTTTTGAAATGTTTCTAAGATACAAATCTGAGGTTGAAAATCAACTAAAAAGAAAATAAAAAGGCTAAGATCAGATATGGGAGGAGAAAATGATTTCAAATCTTTTAAAGATTTTTGTGTGCAATATGGTATCATCCATGAATTTACACCTCCTTATTCTTCTGAATCAAATGGTGTAGCAGAAAGAAAAAATAGGACTCTTAAAGAAATGATGAATGCTATGCTAATAAGCTCATGTGCTCCTTTGATTTTGTGGGGGGAAGCTATACTCTCCGCATGCTTCATATAAAATAAAATACCTTATAAAAGGACCAATAAAGCACCGTATGAACTATGTAAAGGATATACACCTAACTTGAAATACTTGAAAGTGTGGGGGTGCTTAGCCAAAGTTTTGCTTCTTGAACCTAAGAAAAGAAAACTTCGTGCAAGAACTTTTGATTGTTTATTCATTGGTTATGCTCAAAATAGTCATGTTGGTCATTATAGTGTTGCATATCGATTTCTTGTTCTTAGAAGTGAAAATAATATAATGGAACCGAATACTATTGTTGAGAGTAAAAAGGCTGAATTTTTTGAGCATATTTTTCCTTTAAAATCTCCTTTAGAAAAACCTTCTAGAACTATACATATGAACAATGATATAGATAAAAATGAAGATCAAGAATTAAGAAGGTCTAAGAGAGCAAGGAAAGAAACTAATTTTGGAGGTGTTTTCTTTACATACCTTGTTGACAATGATCCTCAATCACACAAAGAAGCCATTTCATCTCCTAATTATATTTTCTGGAAAGAAGCTATCCAAAGCAAATTAGATTGCATAATAGCTAACTATACGTGGGAATGGGTAGATTTACCACCATGTGCTAAAATTATCGGGTGTAAATGGATTTAAAAGGAAGATGAAACCCGATGGTTCTGCAAAAAAATTCAAAGCGAGATTAGTGGTAAAAGATTATTCTTAAAAGAAAGATGTAGATTATTTTGATACTTTTGCTCCTGTAACTAGAATTTCTTCTATAAGAGTTTTAATTGCTTTAGCTTCCATTCATAAATTAGCGATTCATCAAATGGATGTTAAAGCTGTTTTTTTTGATGACTTAGAAGAAGAAATTTACATGGATCAACTTGAGGGTTGTATTATTTCAGGAAATGAAAATAAAGTATGTAAGTTAGTTAGATCTTTATATGGGTTGAAGCAGGCACCTAAACAATGACATAAAAAATTTGATCAAGTTCTAGTTTCTAATTGTTTTTACATTAATGCAGATAAATATATTTATTCTAGAGTTGATGGTGAAAATTGTGTCATCATTTGCTTATATGTTGGTGACATGCTTATTTTTGATATTACTCTAGATATTGTTAATCATACAAATGAAATTTTGGCTTCTCATTTTGATATGAAAGATATGGGAGAAGCAAATATAATTTTAGGTATACAACTTGTGATGAAATTCTATTTTGCTTTCTCAAAAACACTACATTGAAAAAATATTGAAAAAGTTTTCGTCATTTGACTGCAAGCCAGTGAGTACTCCTTTTAATGCTAACTCACAACTTAAGAAAAATAAAAGTGATAGTGTATTTCAGACAAAATATGCACAGATTATTGGTAGTATTATGTACTTAATAGATTGTACTAGATCCGATATTGCATATGCTGTGGGAAGACTAAGCAGGTATACTCAAAATCCCAATAGACTTAAAGGGACAATGAGATATTGCTTAAAGTTTTGTAGAGAACCTTCAGTACTTGAGGGGTGGTGTGATGCGAACTGGAACTCAGATTCAGATGAATTGAAATCTACTAGTGGATACATTTTTACCCTTGCAGGAAGAGTTGTTGCTTGGAAATCAACCAAGCAAACTTGTATTGCTCGGTCTACTATGGAATCCGAGTTTATTACCTTAGAGAAGGCAGGTACCGAGGCTGAATGGTTGAGAAACCTTTTAGCAGATCTCCCCATTTGGATGAAGCCAACGCCATATGTATTCATTCATTGTGATAGCCAAGCTATTATAGCAAAAGCTAAAAATAAAATCTATAATGGAAAAAGTAGGCATATTCGTCTAAGGCACAATATTGTGAGGCAACTCATTAGTGATGGCATTATATCCATGGATTATGTGAAGTCAGTGGTAAATTTGGCTGGTCCTCTGACTAAATCACTAAACAAAAAGCTTGTGGAGAATACATCGAGGGTAATGGGATTATGCCTGAATCAAGAGTCGAAGTGATGGAAACCAAACCTTCATGAATGGAGATCATATGAAGAAGGTTCATATGGGATAAACAATTCACTAGATGACTTGCATGATACTATCAAATCTTCCCTATTCCTATGGTATACAATGCAATAGTATGAAAAGTGGTGAGGTTGAACAAACATGTTCTTAATGGACATCATAACCCAAATTGGGTGGTGTATAAAAGCAATATACATCTGATGATGATAGTGTGGAGGTGAGGCTGCTTCCTATGAGATTTTTTGGCAAAATCTCTAGAGCACTCATAAAAACCCAGGTAGATGCATGGCCTAAACGTGTCAACCCGCATGAGCAACACAGATTAGAAATTGTAATGTGAGATACGAGTCAATGGTTTCACAAATAAAGGATTGGTTCATAGGAATTATTATTCCACTAATCTTTAGAAACTATATTCATATTCTCTAATTCTTGGTTCATAGTCGATAAGACACAAAGTCTTATGCATTGCATTTTTGAATTCGTTCAAGTATCGTCTTCAAGTTTCTTATCCCTCTTTTAATATTTATTGTCTTTATTTTTTTTTTTGAAATTATGGGGGATGAAAAGAGATAGTTTAAAAAAAGCATTTGAAATAGTGGGGGATTGTTGTTATTTGATGAGTTATTTCAAATACTTACTATTAAATAAAATTGTGATCTATTCACGTGTGAACTATTTAACTCTCTTGTAATGTTAATTGTTCTTGCTTCAAAACTATTATGTCGGTTTTAAGAGACAGCGAATATTTATTTCTATTTTGTAGTAACCTCACGTCTTTATACTTGATTTAATTTAATTTATATATTTATTGTCAAATAGCACTAAGATCAATGCGTGATTTATTATTAATATATTTAAGTCAAACGTTACATGCATTCCAAGTCTAATGTTTCCTTTTCGTGTGAGATTTTCAAACCTCACATCAGGTTTGCTTTTAAATTTTGTAAAGATTAACGTATAATGTATGTTATTAATTGATTACTTTTGATATGATGATTAAATGTAGTTTGTATTGGGATGTATAATGTTAACGTCAATTCACCTCTCTATATATTTGAAGACTACTCTTGCCGAAAGGGATATGATTTCAACCATTTACATTTCCTCAAATCCCATTTCTCATCACATTGCTAGTGTCTATCTTGAAGGAATAATCTGAGTTTGCTCAATCGATCTTGACATTGGCGAGTGCACATCCGTCAAGATCTGATCGTTGTATCATGGAGAGTAGTCGTATCGGTACCGATTGCACCATCAAAATTTCTGTGGGAGGTACGAATCTATTCTTAAGGACAATGCATTTTTCATGCCTCGACAAGTTGGTTCGTCTCGTCGCATTAGATCTGGTATCATATTTCTAACTCTTCATTTATTTTCATACAATCTTAAGAATAGATATGGAGGGCGTTATTATGCTTGCTTCAAAATCTCTTCTCCCCCATGAATCCTTCTGGTATAGAATGTTTTCGATCTATATTTTCCAAAATGCAAAGTTTGATTCATTGAACTTCTCAATTTTAATTTTCAATTCTTCCACCGTCAATGTAAAAGTTGATCTTCGAACTGCAACTTGATGAATACCCATTCATTCACATTTATTCCTTTATTTTATTTTTAAACCCTTAGATAAATACATGTAAATACATCTAACTTGTACAAATTAACATAGTAACTATTATCTGTAAATAGTACATAAATACTTGTATTTAAATCCGAAATAAAAGAATACAGAAAATAAAATAAAAATAAAGGAAGTATTGTAAATACCGACTGACCCTAAACCCCGAGACCAAGTTAATATTGACTTGATTGATAAGGAATAAAGTATGGGAAGATAAGGGCCAAATACTGTATATATAAAACCTAATTATTTATCCTGAAAATAGCCATTTTTACACTATTTATCTTATATTTTATACACCTAAAATAACAAAATGATCTACATGAAACTTGTACATAAAAATATATAGAAAATTATAAAAATAATTTTATATAAAAATAATGCACTGTGCAACTGGGACGTATAGATAAAAGGCTGCAAACTAAACTTCATAGACCAATATCTTCTCCATACGGACTCAAAATCTATCAAACTCACCTCCATTGTATTTAAAATTAAATTATCTATTTAATGAAGGTAATTTCACTAAAATTAGAGTTAAGATACAAAAGCCAGCTTTCTAGGGTCCCATTGTATTATATATCTTTATATTTTATTCTTATAATTGATTCTTTATATTTTTATTCTTCTATTATTTTTTAATAATTGTATATATTATTTTAAATATATTAAAAATATAAACATAAAATAAAATCATTAAAATTCCTTAAAATAAATAATACATTGAAATATATAGGTATACTATACATGTAATGTGTATACATATAATTACTGATGTATGTAAATAGAACCATAAAAATAAAATAAAAAATGTAAATATGTATTTAATTACATTATAAATATATAAAATATGTACATTTGATAATAAAAATAAAAAATGCAAAATAAAAATAAAATACCTAAAATACTTGTAAATATACGTATGCATATATTTGTAATAATTAACACCTAATAAATAAGGCTGTAAAAATAAATAAAAAGCATCATAAAATAGTTTGAAATATTAAAAATATTTTTCATGTTTTGTGTTTTAACTAATACAATCATTTATTATTTGTTATTGAATTAATAAACCTTTTAATCATTGTTTTGTCATTTTGTGGTCCTAAGTGGACTAATGGGAGGCGAGTAATTCTTGACCTGAGGTTAATTGTACATCCAGGCCTTTGACTTTGTCAGAATCATGTGCCTCCCCATCTTCTCCATTTTCCTACTCCATCTTCACTCATCCATAACCCTCGAGGCGACCACCCTTCTACCACCACCATCTTCCGCTTCCACGCATACCACCTAGCTTCCACCAACCACCGCCGATCTACACGTAATCCTTCTCTAAAGCTCATCAGTCACTTATGTATAAATAAGACCTTCAACACCCCATTTTTTTATTTTTCATATGTTTCACTCCATTGTAACCCCAAAAGAATAGTCTAAGATTGAGATCTTGGTGACAACTAGAGGTTCCAAGTTCTGCAGCGTAGATAAAGTAGGCTGAGATGCGATCCAAGCCTCATCAGAGTTACTCCGGCTAAGGCTCCCTCTGCTCCAGGTGCCCCCTGTCGAGCTGCTAGGTTAACTATTTTCGATTGCATTTTCATTTGTTAGCTTAAATTTAATTTCAGTTATAGTATTTCCTGTTAGTTATATTTAATTGGTCAAATCGAAGTTCGCCAGAGCCTTCAGCTTCGACCATTATCCATGCTGTCCCTACCATTGTTTTGACCCAACTCCACCTCCATCAAACCCCTCTTCAACTTCTCCATCGATTCCTCCACCCATATCATCCTTACCTTGAGCAAATCAAAGAATCTGAGTCTCCTCCTCAGCATCTCACTGAAGACATTCCGTCCACATCACGCTTCATGTGATTCAGCTTCAGGTTGGGTCGAGAAGGGAGCCCTCGAACCCTGTGATCATTTTATGCAGGAAGCGAGCTCATAAGAGGCAGCTTGGAGTCAGATTGGATAAAGACTTCACTCCCTAGGTGCCCGAAGAAGAAGGCATCGCCCGACCTCCTCTGATGAGGCATGGACTTTATTTGTCCCACCTGTAGAGTGGGAAACTTCCAGGCAGTTGTTGGGTAGGTAGGTGTGTACAGAGACCACCAGAGGAGGGAGTATTCCATGATTGAAGCTTTCTTAGGCGAAGCCTCATCCTTGTTCTTGTAGCATCCCTCATAATCTCTGGATGAAGAACATGGCTCAGATCTAATATGGACCGTCCATTTGGGGTGAACTGTCACCCCTCCTGGGTCATGCATCACAAGTTGGGATGCGTGGCATCGCGAGGATAGCACGATCATCATCGCACATGCCAAGTCACATGCTCCTAGGTGTAATTGCATAATAGTCCTCTCACCTTTTGTATTTTATGCTTAGTATTGTAGATATTATTTGTAGTGTAAAACAAATAGGGATAATTGCATGAAGGACTTGGAACTCTTTGAATATTACACTTTAGTCCTTCCACCTCACATGTAGGAGTACATGATGCCCTACAAATATTGTGCATGTACTCTTAAGTTTCTGGGACTTGTTCTTAAATGCATTTAAAGTTTACGTAATTTGCAAATAGATCCCTCTAAACTGTGACTTTTTATTTTGTGTATACTTGTCATATTAAATATTTTATTGCTCAGAAAATTAAAGGAAAATTAGTTTAAGTGCATGTTGTGATGCTTGGCCTCACATAATTTGTGTATTACATTTTAGGTAATTTTCCTATTTATCAAAAATACAAAAATATACATTTTTGTTTTGTTTAAATAGTAAAAACTATAAAAATTAGAAAAAACACATCTAAAAATTCCCAAAAAATATCATCTTATTATATTATATTCTTCTACAATCCAAAAAACACTAAAAAATACAAAACATAAAACCTAAAAATCACAAAAACCTAAAAAATTATTAAAAAATATCAAAAATTAAAGAAAAATCCAAAAATATATCTTCATGTTTGTGATGTTTTTATTTTATATGTTGTATATTAAAAATAGTTTTAGTTTAATTTTAGACTTATTTATATTTATTAAACCTAAAACAATAATGGATAATTAATCTGTGCACTATTTTGTTGTCTTTAATACTTTAAAATACATAAAAATTATTAAAAATTCTATAAAAATTATCAAAATAGAGAAAAACGAAAAAACATAAAAACATTTCATTTCTTTTATTTTGCATATATTTATGTATGTTTAAAAATATAATACCCTATATATACTATATATATTTCATATAGGGAAAAAGGAAGCTACACCAGGTGGTGCAACCAACTAGTTGCACCCGGACATTTTTCTCATTGGTTTTTTATTTTTTTTGAAAGAAACATATGGGGATTTACTTAGTTTATTGAGTGTGATATGTGTTTCAAAATTCATGCAAAACAAACATTCCTAACATGTCCATCTAGATCGGGTCAATTTCAGTAATTCTGATACCGTTAAAATGTGATAGTCTTGATGGAGACGATAGAAGTGTCGAATTTAGTTGAAATTGGTATGATATCATGGTGATATATGGTGATTTAAAATCCCTATGTTTTATTTCAAAAGATTAAAAAATCAATGAAAAAAATAGCTGAGTGCAGCTTCCTCAACCCCATTCCGTATATTACATATATTGTATACATCACCACCATCATCATCATTATATATAAATATATATTTTATTTTAAAATAAAAAGAAACTAAAAAATTACAAAATCTAAATGAAAATAAAAAATTGAAATTTTAAAAACATAAAAAGCATAAAAATAATTAAAATCCATAAAAATGGCATAATTAAAAACCCACAAAAATAATTAAAAAGAAAATGACAAAAAGGAAATAAATAAGGATTTGATATTAATTAGAAATAATTAATATGAAATCTCAATCTATATGGTTCACTCCCTGAGTTCGACCTATACATTACTTGTAGAGTTATAAATTTTAGCTCACACTTTTGCATTGCCTATTTATCTTTGTGGGTTAATTGTTGTCGATTCACTTGGGTTGGGTACCACGCACCGTGAGAGCGGTCGATACATCAATTACCAGATCCGATTTGTCAGACACTGTAGTCCCTCCGAGACCGGACCCTTGGTGCTTCTATCTCTAAACTGTCTCAACAAATGGTGCCGTTGTTGGGGAGCAATATAGTATAGCTTGTTTGTTTTATTCGCTTATATGCTTATCTTCCATTATATATTATCTTTTTTCATGTTTTATTTCCTTTTTATCTATAGTTTGTGAACTTATTTGACCCATCTCTTGTTTGACTTTTTGACGAGGGCCCGCCAATAGAGGAGGACTTCTTAGGAGTAACCGTACAGCCTCACGAAGCAGAGATCATCTTTTGTAACCAAGTCAATAGGAGAGAGCAGGAAGAAGATCAAGAGAGAGAGAGGAGTAGATTGGTACTAGTGTAAATTTTTGTTCTTAATTTTTGTGAGAGAGAGACTCTATAAATTGTAATAATACATGTTCAAACTTTAGACATTCAGACTCCCTGAGCCTATTTTACCAAGTATTTATTCAATTAGGGCACGCACGGTGTTCTCATGTTTTATTCGCCTTCTACAGTTTATTCCTCCTTATTTTCCCTTTATTTTCCATTATTTGTGTTTTTCGACTTTTTTCTATTTTATGTTTTGTGTGAATGAGCCCTTAGATACTAGGATTTGCTTGACACATAATATAGGTCCAAAGCCTTAATATCAGCATACTCCTATAGACTAATATGCTTGGACTTAGTCAAATCAAATTGGTTCCTCATGATAATAGAAATTCATGTACCTATGATGGTTTCATCATGCATTCATATAGTATAGATTTTCAATTCTTGTATAGCATCCTGCATGGAGAGAGAGAGAGAGATATGGGAAGCAAGGTGAACACTTTTGACTTAGCATTCATCATCTCCCTCGTATTGCTTTTCTGTCATATCCCTCTGATTTTGAGCACTTAGAATAATAGTGAAATTGGAAATCTCATTTTGTGATTATTATTGAAAAAATCTCAAAAAAAGGAGAAAATCCAAAAACTAAAATAAGGGGAATACTAAATAAACTTTGACCCTTATTAAAATTCATAATGGACTTCATTGTTTTAGGTTCATAAATCTCGCATTATTTTCACGTACTTTCCAGACAGACTGAGGCACGACCTTAGGAATTAGAGCCAAAATCCCAGCCTAGGTACTGCCTTGTAATTGACTGGATTCACAAAGTATTAGCGCTTCTATCGTTGCCAGGGCGAGCAAGGTTGAGCCTGCTTGCAGGCTTGGCCTGAAGTACTGAGCATAGGAGAACTACAACGACGGGTCCCTATCTCATCGTACCACGACCAGGTACCCCAAAGTACTCAACAGAACCTCGATGAATTAGTCTCTATGAAGAGATCGAAGCTAAATTTTTATCTAGATAAGTTCAAGGTTGAGCACATGGATACGATATATTACTTTATCTAATTTGACTCTAAATACCAAATTTAAGTTTATTATAGAATGAATGCATGCGCTTTTTATGATTATTTATATAATACATGCCAGATTAAAAAGATTTCACAAAAATGTAGTGTATGTTTATGAATGAGAAGAACATACAAAAGACAAGAATCACATAAAGTAGCCTCTGAACTAAATGTTAATCAACTTAAAATATCTTCTATGATCTAGGTTCACACAAAATGCATTAATGAAATGCTTAAGAGATGTATCAAATAATTTGTAACAGAATACAAATGAGTTCCTAAATGAATTAATTCCAAAGGCCACTTAAATCAGAATTAAACTCAATTTAAATATTACATGATTCATGTAGATAAGAGAAAATTCAATGTAGGTTAATTTGCTCAATTATAAGACAAATATAGGGTCAAAATGAATCTTAAGCAAATTAGATATAATACATCACTGAGAAACTTATTCTATAAATCGATTCTTGTAAATAAATCAAATCATATCATACATTTCACACATGAAAGAGCATTTAAAAATGATTCTAGTAAGATCAATTTTGTAGATTTTGGAGTTTAATAGTTCAAGATATGAAGGATTCAATATTATGGCATAACTGTAAAGAAACTTAAATTTAAAACACTTTAAAATGTCAAATATAGGTCTTAGAAGGAATAACAAAAACCTGAAAGGGTTTTACATGCAAATTTTACATACCCAGGGATAAATAAATAAAATAAAATAATTTGACGAGGATTAATTACAAAACTTTTAGGAGTATCATGGGCCAAGCACGTGCAGGTTTAGCTTTGGGCGGCGGCTCGTGGCTCGGGCCGTGTGGTGGATTATGGCACCTCGGGTATTGTCTAGGCTGCTCCGAGTCTACAGATCTTGCTGAGTGGCTGTTGAATCACATGGACACTGTGAATCGGTCATGAGGTCACACAAGGTAGACCTCAGTTGCTAAAGTGACTGAATATGAGAGCCAGCTAACTCAAACAATAATCAACCCACAAAATAATAATCAATCAATGAAATAGGGATGCAGATCAAAATTTATTATACCCTACAATGAATGTGTATAATGGACAAGTAGGTAGGGGTCGAACATAGGGAACACGAGATGTAGCAAGAATTATTTAAACAAATAAATAATGCAAGTATAAGTGTATATAAGTATGCACAAAAATCAATCAATGTCTTTGTTGGTTTTTTAAATAAATAAAATATTTATATTTATATTATTTTTAATTTTGGAATTTTTAATATCTTTTTAGTTTACTAATATATATATATATGTATATAGGAAAAATGGGGCTGCCCCACTCCATTTTTCCATAAAATTTTTATTTTTTTGAAAAATATCACCATGTATATTCATCTATATATCTCTCCAATATGTCATTCGAATTTCATCAAAAATAGAGACTCATATACCCTCCTTATCGAACAATTAATTTCAACGGTCTAAACATTGTTGTAATCGACTTGTTCTAGATGGAGGGCATAGGAGTCTTCGTTTCTGACGAAATTCAAATGTCATATTGGAGGGATATGTAGATGAATAGACATGGTGCTATTTTTCAAAAAAATAAAAAATTATGCAAAAATGGGGTGGGGGCAGCCCCATATATCCCATGTATATAAGAGTGTGTATATATATAAAGGTATAAAAGGTAATATATATAATATAAGTATTATATGGTAGAATATAAATAATAATTATACAAAAATAAGAAAATATCTCAATGGTCTTTTTTATTTTTTAAGGTTTTAAAATATACTTAAAGTATTTATAATCGTTATTAATAATATATTATATATAATAAAATAAAAGTATATATAGGCTATATAGAGTTATACAATTAAAATCTAGATAAATATAGTCAAAATTCCAAAATAAAATCTTTTTGGGTTTTTAAATTATTTCTCTATTTTTGTGGATTTTTAAAGAATTTTTGCATTTTTGTATTTTTTAAATCAGAAATAAAGCAAAACAAGAGCTTTTTAATTAGATCAAATTGATTTGAGAATTAAAGATAAGGTCTCAAAATTTCTCAAAATCAAATTTGATACATGCTAGTATGTATAAATAAAAATAGATGATAGGAATAAATATTTTTAGGTTTTTTATAATATTTATATTTTATTTAGGGTTAGCAAGGGTTTGCTAATTTTAAAAGTTTCTTGTGAGATTTTTTGTGGGTTTTGGTATGGAGCTAGAAATATGCTAATAAACAGTAGGGATTTTTTTTTGGAATTTTTAGAAAAGTTTTTTTGTATTTTTAAAGTAAAACTTGGAATAAAATAGCTCTATTTTAATTTTAATAAATAGTAAATGCAAGCCAACTCTAGCGACTGACCTTTCCTCTAATAGGCCCAACAGCTTATTGGGCTTCCTCCACGTGCAACGGTGGTCTCCGATGACGACGAGGAAGGCCATGGAGCTTTGGCGGGTCCAAGCTACCTGGAGCTGCTCTAGGTATTCGTTAAGGTTCCAGATGGATCTCCACATGCCAAAACATGCACGAAACACTCCTTGGCTCGAGGGCTACATCCTCGGCCCAAAAATGAAGCAGTAAACAAAGAGAAATGAGATGGAGATGGGGCTCTGGAGAGTGGCGATGGAAGGAGCTTCAACTCCCAGATCTATGATGGATTTGGAGTGGACAGGAGGGGCAACCAACGGAGAATGTGATGGGGAATATAATGAGATGAAAATTGAGGTGATCAAACAGTCCTGTCATAGTGAATTAGCCTGGAGCTCGAGCTCTGGGAAATTGTGCACATTTACTTTAAGGTAAAGATGAAATTAAACCTAAAATTAAGATGCAGGAATTGAAATAGAACAAGAAATATACCTAGGAATGAAGAATGGGGCCTCAACTTGGCCTAATAGCCAAGGTAGCTGAACCTCTGATGGGGTGCTCCGGTGATAGGTTGGATCTCCTCCTCCGCTACTCCTCCTCGCTGCAAAAATGGCAGTCGCTCCCTGACCAAGGGGAAAGCTCTCAAGAGGTTATGAGGGGCTAAGAATGGCCTAAGAGGGATCAATCGCAAAAATGGTGAAGACGGTGCAGATATAACGGATGGTGTCAGGCGAACTTCAAGGTGGAGTGGCGTGCGATGGAGCGAGGGTAGGCGGAAGGATATGGGTCAGTTAAGATCATGGAGGTGCAGGATATGGAGTGCAGGGCTCGAGGGTGAGGGAAACATGGTGGACACGCAAAAATGGGGAGAAATGGTTCGACTCGTGACTTTGACACATGTCAGAGGGGGAGAAGGCTAGTTGACCTAGGGTCAACTATTGGAGGCCCCTGGTTGGTCAACGTGGACCAACCAGAAAAAAAGGGGATCAAAAATATTTGTAAAATTAAATAAAAATAATAAATGTACTAATTAATTTTCTATTAATTATTTAATGTAGTATTTTATGCATATTTTTATTTATTTTTATGAGGCTTTTTATTGCAAGTTAATATTTACATGTAAAATATCTGTATAAATACATGTATTTTGGTATTTTAATTTTTATTTTGTAATATATAATTTATTATTTGTAGATGTATTTTGTATATTTTTAATTTATTTAAATACACATTTTATTATTATTATTTTCTGAGTCTGTATGCACACTTAATTAACCGTGTATATATACATTATAGGTATATATATGTATATTTTACCTATGTATTTAAATGTATTATTTATTTTGAATTTTTTGAATGGTTTTATTTTATTGTAATTATGTACATATATTTTAAATAATATTTACAATTTTATAAAAATAAAAGAATTTGAAAAATACAAAGAATTAGTATCTTGGAATATATAGTTACATTGCCAAAAAGGTGCCCAAAACTTAAAATTTGCATCTTAACTCCAAATTGAATGAAACCACCTTCATTAAATAGCTTATTAAAAGTTATATATAAAGGTGATTTTGATCCATTTTGATACAATATGGAAACGATACATGTCTGTGAAGTTTTTACTTTGTATGTCTCGAGCACACTATGAATTATTTTTATGTGAAATCAATTTTGTATTTTTTTATATTTTTTATCTACAATATTCATGTTGAGAGTTTTATTATTTTATGTGTAAAAAGAATAAAATAAATCAGGTGCCAAAAATCAATTATTGAGCAATAAAAAATTAGGGTTTTATTGTCATTTCTTGGCCCTTACCTCCTCCTACTTTAGATCAACAACTTTCATGTAATTCAAAGTTAAAATACATCATATTCGCATACTTAATATTTTTTACAAATATTTATAATAAATAAAACACTTATTTTATTTTCTTTTGTTATTTTTTATATTTTTTAATAATGAATAATATACAATACATTATATATATTGTTAAACTAACTTTTATTTGATTTTTAATAATAAGAAACATGGAAAATAAACGGAACCGTAATACATATATTATGTACTTATTTATTTACATTAATTAACCTTAATTAATTATAAGATGCTAAAAGTTAATTTTAATTAGTTATATTATGTTAATTGATTAGTTTAAGATAGAGGGTTGATTAGTGGAATTAAAGATGATGAATATGGGATTCATCAGGTACATGCTCTCAAATGTTGGTCTTGGTTGAGCATTATGAGCTTAAGCAATGAATACATCTTTGTTACATGGTGAATCATAGTTCTGCATTTGCTATCGACTGCAAGACACCCATGAAGGTATTGTCTGGTAATCAGGATGATTATTGTATTTTTATGTGTATTTGTTTGTAATGCATACTATCGTGTTAGTGTAGGGAAGTTGGAACCAAGGAAAACAAAAGGAGTGCTTATAGGCTATGATGCAGGAGTAATGGGATATAGAACATAGTCCCCTTCTGAGCATATAATAATTGTTAGGATGAATGTTACTTCTGATGAGAATCCTATGCTTCACTTGAGGAGTGAGTATGTTCATGCATGAACATGTGATGATATGCACGAACACGTGGAGTTCGAACTAACACAAAGTAGCAATTAAGCAATTAATTATGCCAATTCTTATCAGGTTGATGTTGAGTAGCCCGAAGCTTAGCAACTAGAGGAGAGTCAACTAAGTGTTACTACTGATATTCCACATAGAGAAATGCATCTGCCTGAGGGATATGACTTTGAAGACATGGTTGCATTTGCACTATAAGTTGCTGAGGAGATACATTCCCCAAAGCCCTCCACTTACAAAGAGGTTATAACAGTCACAAAAACAAGGTAATGGATTGTTGTTATAGGTGAGAAGATGGAGTCTCTTGATAAAAATCAGACGTGGGAGTTGTCAAGTTGCCAAAGGGGAGGAAAGTCGTTGGCTACAAATGGGTCTTCAAGAAAAAGACAGGAATCTCACGCAGTTAAGGCATCAACAAGGCATGTCTAGTTGTAAAGGGATACGATCATAGAGAAGGTGTGGGTTACAATGAGATGTTTTCTCCCTTATTAAGACATACATATGTAGGTTTGCTACTAGCTCTTGTAGTAGATCAAGAGTTGGAGTTGGAGCAGTTAGATGTGGCAAAACCTTCCTTGCACAATGGACTTAAAGGGGACAATCTGATGAGTTAGCTAGATGGATTTACATTTCCGGGCAAGGAAGATCATGTGTAGTGATTGAAGAATACTTTGTATTGACTTTAGCCGTCTTGTAGGTAGTGGTACAAAAGGATTGTTTGATTCATGATTGATCTTGGGTTCAATAGGATCCTATATGATTGTCATGTTTATCACAACAATGTGGAGGATGAGTCCTTTATCTATTTGTTATTGTACGTCAACGACATGTTAATTGCTACACAAGAGAAGATTAGTGTAGTTGATAGCAGCTCCTTAGTTTAGAGTTTGACATGAAGGACCTTGGTGCAACGAAGAAGGTTTTGGGGATATAAATCATTTGAGATTTGCGTAGAGGGGAATTATTTCTTATCTCAAAAGAACTACATTGAGAAAGTTCTAATGAGATTTGGGATATTTACAACCACGTCCCTAGGTACTCCATCATTGAAAATATTCATATTTCAATTTCTTTTGCACCTCAGTTAGACGTAGAAAGGAATATATATCATGTGGTCACTATGTCGTCTAGTTGGGAGTCTTATATATGTGATGGTATACACTAGATCAAATATCACTCATGTTGTGATTGTTATTAGCAGATTAATGAGGAATCCGAGGAAGGACCATTGACATTTTACTAAGGCGGATTTTTCACTATCTGAAAGGAAATTCTGACATTGGCCTCATTTACAGAAGTGATTCAGACTATGTTGTAGATGTTGATAGGAAGAGATCAATGCCATGTTATGTCTTTACTTTGAAGAGTTTTGTCATTAGTCGGAAGGACACTTTATAGCCATCAACTACTTCGTCTACCACATAGGCATATTGTATTGCTTTGATAGAAGATGCAAAGGAAGGCATCTGGTTGAAAGGCTTAGTAGGAGATCTTGGTCTACAATAGGATCAATGGCTATCGTATATTGCGACAATCTCAATGCAATATGCATAGCCAAGGATCATGTGCATCATGAGGGTACTAAGCACATAGATGTTAGATATCACTTCATTTGTTTGAGAAAAGGATCAAGGTGAAAAAGACCGACACAACAGAAAATCCAACCGATATGTTCACAAAGGAAATTTCTAGGAGTAAGTTCAAACCATGGGCTGACCTATGTTAGGAGAAAGGGCAGCACATAGCCCCCCACTCCCGCCTTCCTCGTGGAATACTGTACCCATGTCTCCTTGCGAATCCTATGCAGTTTGCACCCCCAACTCTCTCTTGGATGAACTGCATCTTCGGCTCCCTTGTAGACCCACTGCAACTGCACCCTTGCCTCCCTCTCGAATGTGTTGCACCCCTAACTCCCTCATGAACCTCTTACAGTTGCACCCCTTGCCTCTCTCACACACCGAGCCCTCGACTCTCCACCATTTAACATCTCCCTCACTCTCACCAAGTGCAGGTATCCACTATACAACATGCTTCATACTTCTTATATTTGTGAGTATTATAGATGTTGAAAATTGGTACAATGATACAAGTAACATGTAATAATAAATTGAATTTCTAAAATCAACTTAAATTATATTATGTATCCCAATCAAGTCGATCATAAATATTAAGTTATATTATAAGACATTTAATGTATGAAGTGATGGTTGTCCAATAGGAGGAAGGATCAAGGAGTAATCAAGTCATGGTGGTAGTTGAGTAGAGCCATAATAGTTGGTGGTGGGAAAAGAAGTAGACAGAGTTACGGTAATTTTTGATTGGATGGCTACATACTGATGGCGGTTGTTGGCAGTGGAATTAATTAGTTGTAAGGGAGGTGGAGATCTATGGTAGTTATCATGGTTGTAAGGGGGCGAGCAGATCTTCTGTAGTTTGCAGAGGTCTGCTCAGTGGAAGTTCACATGTTAAGGGTTAAAAAAACTCGGATTTGTGTGAACCGTTCTTCATCGAGCGGCTCCAGCTTGCTATCGGTTTACAGTAGACCTCTGCAGTACCACAGAGGATCCGCTCTCCGTTAGGGAGGGGGTAATGGTTGTGGTTGCGAGGGCAATTGAAGATGGTCGTTATTATTAGCATCATCGATAATTTGATATAATACTCTTATGCCATAATCGTTGATGTTTCCATGATTCTTATAGCTATGTTGTTGTTGCAGTTCTTCTTGTTGTTCTTATGGTTGTTCTTGTTTTTTATTTTAGTGATTGATTTTTTTCATGCTCACATAGGATATAAACAAACCATTTTTGCAATATGAAAAAGGACAATTCATGACAAGTAGTGAAATATCAGTGAAAGATTTGGTTGAAAGTTCAAAACCTACTAGAAAAATGTTTGACTGCTTTTTTCCCTCATGGACTATACTATGTACACAATACACAGTTCACCTTTTAGCCATACAAGCAATCCACCGTATAATCTTTTTATTTGTTTTGGTGTTTGGATGGATGGTTTGTTGTGATGTGATTGTATTGAAGTTTAGTAAAAGGATTAAAAGTTGGGTATTTTATAATTTTCAGATGACAAGATGATATATTACATTATTTTTTTTGTTGAAACTGAAGGAAAAGATGAGTATTTTGATGTAGTAAATGAGAGAGGATGTGATTTTCAGGTGGATCCCATGTGATGGGAATTAAAAAATGGTCATGGGACCCACCGGGGTGGAAATGGGGTATTTGACCCCCAAACCTTGGGAAAAGCCTGGGGTTATCCTCCAAACGAACGGTCCCAGTAATGAGTTAAAGTACCCTTAATAATAAAACTCCTAATGGATCAAGTAACCTGTTAGGAAAAATATTTCTTTCCAAGCTATGGGGGCATGTCTAATGGAATGACCTTCTGTTGCACTACAACACAATAATCACCATCATTTGTTGATTTGTGTTTACCATCTAAAAATGTGTGTTTTTTAAGCCTTAATCCAAAGGATTTTGTATAAGGTTGCACAATTGGTGAAACACGTGAAAACATCTAGGTGTAATACGAAAAAAGTTAAACCAAACACATGTCTATAATAATCAATAATATGAAGATTATATGCTGTATGTTCCAATATTAAACATATAAAATTGATTATTATTCTTCAGTAAAAATAAATGAAATACTTTGAAATTCACTATAAAATAAAATGTATATTACCACTTTGTTAGTGGTTGAAATATGCACCGTCTTCTTTCAGAGAAAAAGTGTAATAGTTGATAAAGTTAATGATGATCAGTACAAGTTTCAAAAAAGAAAATACCTGACCACTATTTTTATATGAATATTTTCCACCATTATAGTTGCCAATACGACATCATTGTGAATTTCAAAATTTTATGATAATTATGAAACAATTTAAATTTGTTGTTATATGCTTAATCTTTGTCGATATAACAACAATTTAAAAAAAATATTCATTGATACACTACAAGAAAATGGTCTTAAGACAACAATTAATTTGAATATTCGGTACCATATCTTCCGATGTTAAAGATATAACAACGAATATTATACGTTGCTAAATGATCTTTTGTACTTGTAATTAGCAACAAATGTCATATTTGTTGTTAAAGGTCAATATAACGATGATTTTTCCATTGAATCATTCGTTAAAGTCCGCACTCATCGTTACTAAATTTAGCAACGATTAGAACAAAAAGTCAGTGAATAAACGTTCTTATATGATTTGTTGTAAGAAATATAACAACAAATAGAACTATTCGTTGTAAATTTAAAGAAGTGAGCAACAAATAATATTTATTGTTATATATTTAACTACGGAAGATATGCCAATGAATATTAAATTATTCGTTGCCTTAAGTTACTTTTCTTGTAGTGATATGGGTCTATTTTCTCCTTGTGAAAAGTTTGATTAGACACATAAATTTCTCGCTTTTAATATTACTCCTAAATTCGTCTACATTACCCATTTATTAGTGTTACTCCAAACTACTAAATATAAGGAGAATGCATCATGATAATTATTAGACCTACTATTTTATACATACAAATACATTTGTTATATGCCAATTTTGTTCTAGTATTGTCTACATTATTTTTTTATGATGTGATCACATTTGTAAAATTTTCATTGTGGAAGCATGAAATAAATTCAAAATAATTAATATACCAGTCAAGTATTAATATCAAGCATATAAAAGACTTGTATAACGTCTAAAAAGTAATAAAAGAAATTATACATCTATATAAATACAAAAATATTACCTATATAATATATTTGTAACTACCTTATTTTTGAAAATAAGTATCTGAAATTTAAAAATAATTTCTTTGATTTTGATTTTATGATGTATTCTATACAATACTGAATATTATAATTATTTATTAATGTGAATTTTACTGTCTTCCTTGTTATACTTTTTTGCATTATTTGTCATGCAAAAAAAAGTACAATCCTTTGACATTGTTTGTCGTTTATTAAAAATAACACTATTAAATGAGACAGGTTGGATGTACATGAAGCATTTTTCATATAAGAATCAAGTGGTCTCGTTAGATTTTCAGGCAAACATGATGTGTTCTTTGAGAAGTTGACAATTATAAGACATGAGTTAACTATTTATCTTTTTCATCGAGATCACTACAACAAAATTGCAAAATTGAGCTATAGTGACGAATTTTTCAAAATATGTCACAAAATTAGCCGTTGCTAAATATATAACGACGATATTATTCGTTACGAAATGACTTTTCGTACTTAAAATTGCCGGCGAATATCACATCTGTCATTATATCATTAGCAACGATCCACGTAACGATGCTTATTCATTGTTATTTTTCAAACTTCTAATTAATCATCGCTAAATTTTGAACTAAAAAAATAGCGACGATTAGTTGATATTTTGAAAAATAACAACGGATAAGCGTTTTTATATGGACCATTGCTAATAATATAGCGACATATATACTATTTGCTGTTAATTTAAAGTATGAAAACTCATTTTGTAACGAATAATATCGTCGTTATATAATTAACAACGGCTAATTTTGTGACAGATTTTGGAAAAATCGTCACATAGCTCAATTTCGTTGTAATGGATTATTGCTATCTATGGTGGCGGGTAGGATCATATAAATATTAATGGTTGGTGGAGCCATACATTACACATGCCATCCAATAGGGTATTGCTTTACCTAACCGAGACTTCACCTTTCTAATGTCTTCCTTTATTGGCATACCAAAGCCATATCCATTGAGATTTGGAACCCACTTATAGGGCCTGTTTGGTTGCAGGGTTGGACAGGGTTGGGTTGGGCAGGGGTACCCCTGTGAATAGTAAACTGTGAGGAGGAGAACCCTGTTTGGTTGGAGGGGTAACCCGGGTTGGGCCAAGCCAACCCTGTCCAACCCTCCAACCAAACAGGATAGTGATCCCCACCTACTAAGATCATCATCCGTCTTATCAAACATTGACTCAAACCTTCTTTTAAAAATACAAATCTTGGGTAAATCCTTATCTAGTTGTAATATGGGATAAAGGTCCTACAATACATAAAAAAGCACACTATGAGCACTATTATATGTTCTCCTTAACTTTCTCCCTTAGTCCTTAAGTCTCCCTTGAATCTTTTCAAATGGAGTGCGCATATGTCGAGATGTGGATGCTTTAAACCCCTTCACTTGGGGATTGTTTGGTTGCTAGGGTATGTGGGGTATCTTAGGATATCTCCAGCTCTAACCATGCATTCCTGGATTGGAATTACTTGTATAGACCTTACGTTTTCTTTGGCATAATATTTTTCTAACCATATTTAAATAAAATACATAATCAATGTCACATCACATCATATTTATCATTTCAAATCTCTTCAACCCTCCCAACTATCTAAATAGCTACTATTCACAAGAGTATACCCCGATCCAAACCAGTTACCAAACAAACCTTGGGGAATAAGAAAATAATCCAAAATTTTCTTTTTTTATCTTGGATTTTTTTATTCAGGGAATTATAATTCTCATTTCTTATTCGACAACTATTATTGGAAAATGTTATTCTCCTTCCTTCAAACAATGAATACAGCTTATTTTGATGCTTACCTACCTTCTGCAATAACTACCACTTAATCAATATTCTTAAGAATGACAAACAAACAAACAAGAAATAAGAATGAACTCCCTTAATGATAATAGAAAGCCCCTTATTCATTATTCCACATATGTACTCTATTTTCCTTCACATCCAACATCATCCAATTATAACAACATGGCCCATTTGACAGTATATATAATAGAGTTCGTATATGCAGTTGTGGGCAATAGTAAAGTTTGTTGTAATAAATGGAAATCAAAAAATAATATTTACATATGATTTATCATCTTATTAACCACTCCTCATTCATCAAAATTCGATGCACATTTAGGGTTATGTCCAAATCAAACTACAAAAGAAACCCATTGACTTTGGAGTTGTGGAAAGAGATATGGTAATGACAACCTAAAAGGTAGCCAATAATAATGAGTGCAGTGTCTTTGCTAGTGCTTATATCAATCTGCATGTCATAGGCTAGATTCTCAATCAATTATCATTATTTATTATATCTTATTACCTATTTCTTGATTATCCTCTCTCCATTTCTCAGTTACATGTAGATGTCATCTCAGATCTATTTTTATGTAGCTCGAAGAACACATTTTGAGATAGTTTATTGAAAGGATGTTGCAATCACTTGTTTTTTTTATGATTTTAAATATAGACATGATTTTGTTAGGGATGTCCTTTTTGATGTACTCAGACATGCGGGAGTTGCTTCAAAAAAAGAAGCACTGGTGAATTTTTTGACTGGTCCACATGAGGGGAGATCGACACTTAGACCAACAGATGTTTTAATATTTGGATGGGTTGGAGGAAAACATGCGTGTACCGATTTGACTGGAGTTTCTTCATTGGTGGGTCTGATAAAGAGTGATTTTATTGCGGGATACGCTGCACAAAAAGCTGCCTCAGCTAACATGGTTAAGCATGAGAAGGCTTGTATGACAATCAACATGTACTCATCCCCTTTGTTTTGATACATTTGGGTTCTTGGCAAGTGAAGCAGTTGGGCTCCTCAAAAAGATCTAAAAAATTATGCATAGCGATGTTATGGTTCCTACATCTATGAATGCATTTCGAAGGATTGGATTTGCCATCCAAAAGGGATTGACGTCACGACTTGTTGCCATCTCCCATCAATTTCTATGTAATGATTTTTAAGTGATCAATTGATTAATCGTATTTTTATCAATTACATTGATCTTGTGATAGATCATGATCCCCTAGTTATCAATCAATCACACATAAATGAGATGGTCTAATTGATCACTTATAAAACTTCTTTACACGTAACCCCGAAATAGATTTCTTGATTCCCATCCAAAAAATAATTTCTTTATTTCTCCTTAAAATCCATGCAAATTGGCGAGGATACAATGTTTTCCCGTTTCACATAAAAAGATTTGAAAACCTGGACAACAAAGAGGATTATATCATTTGCATCCATTGATGTTGAACTTTTGTATTTTAATTCAAACACATTTGTTTTCACTCACACTTGTATATATTTTACTAAATTATTTACGTACGTGTTTTACATAACAAATAAAAATTACAAAATTTCAAAAAACAAAAGAAACAAAATGAAGTGCATATAATAACACCTATTTTATCAGAATCATGTATTTTATATAGGACACTAACCAATCATAAAATAGAATAGAAATATATGAATGTATTTATTAATGTATATTATAATAAAAAAGTATAAAAATCTAATCTAAAATGCAAAAAATGAAAAAAAAAGTCAAACACATGCATTCCACACAAGTATTTGACCGAAATATTTTGTATCTTGAGAACATAGACTAAATTAGGGATTGTTGTGTCCATGAAAGTCATCAGGACATTTATTTTAGTATAGTATAATATTCATACTTTGAGTTTTTCAAAATCAGGCTCGTAGATATGTGATCTATATTTTTTATCGGAATAAAATTTTTTGGTGAATGGGGGGAGGGGTGACATGTGCTATCATTTGTTGAACTTGGATCTCACCTCTTTAATAGTCGAGAATTGTAGTATAGGAGACAATCTTCGATTCAACAAAAATCACAATTTTTGAATGTTGTGGAGAATTTTTCTTGGCAAGTGTACCAAGGTCGAACACATGGAACGATGGTTTTTAGTTGTGTGATCTTAATTTAAATTAAATAATTAACTAAATATTTGGCTAATTTCTGTGTTGGGAAAATAGACGGAAAATGAAATGCAATGCAATGGTGAAAGATGCGATGCGAAGAAAATTAAACAGAGCACCGGATCAGTGAATACGATCTTTAATCTAATAAAAAGATGATCAATAAACTACCAATTAATTCACAAATCTGAGGTAAGACCAAGAAATATTTATCAATTAGATCTCAAGCTTGCATGTGAACATAACGAATCAATTTAGATCTCAAGCTTATTCCCTGCAATATTATTCCACAAATAAATGATTCTTATACCATAAGGAAGTCAGGGAAAAAACTATTCAAGCATCCTCTATATAGTCCTTGCAAAAAGATGAAATTCCTTGAACTATAATTGTAAAATTATATTCGATAACCCTACAAATAAATCAAGAATCTCTCAAAATATTTGACAATCGCAGATCTATTCCAATAATGATCACGCGATCACAATAAAGATATCTCTCAATTTCAAAACAAGCACCAAAATTCACAATATCATTAAAAATATGATGCTCAGTTTTCTCCTCAATTATCCCCTATAATAAAATATTCCTCTATATATTCAATCAATCAAATCATGTTTTAAATATCTTCAATCAAATCCTTGAAGATAAAGTCAGAAACTTCTCATTATAAAATAGCACAAATATGGAAAGTAGTTTGCATAGATCAAATCACTCCTCAGATAATAAACAAAAATAAAGGTCTTTAGATTAGTCCACAAAATATATAATATGATAGAGCATAGAAATAGCTTCAAATCGACATATTGTGCATAAAAAATGGAGTTCAAATGGAGAAGATATGCTAAATTGAAGTTCTAGGGGCTAATATGCAATAAAAATAAGAGTTTCTATCTCAAAAGAGTCCATGAGGGGCTTATCTACAATTTCAGAAGCTACTTAGGCACATCTGTAAATTACCCCTAGGCGTGGGGGTATTTCTGTAATTTTGAGGATTGGTAGGGGGCTGGGCGTAAATTATCCCCGCAGCACATGCTATGCAAGCTCGGGTGGAGGCGGAGACTCAGGCTCGATCGCCGAGCCTCCTGGTAGCAAGGGAGTGTTGCTTCGGCTGACTCGAACCTGAAGGCATCTAGGGACCTTTGGATCAAGGGTCCGTCCTCGATCCAACGGTGGCTTGTGTGGCAGAGCCGCCATTGGCTGGAGGGGCGGATCTGCGACTGCAGGGGGGTCGTTGCCCTAGATTGGTCAAATGTTAATGAGGTTGTTCTTCTTCATTATGCTTTGGTGAGCAGTTCTTTCATATATTCCAACAAAAATCTCAATAACTGGTGTTTGATCATGCAGATATCTCAAACAAGCAGATATATCAAAAGTAGATGTTTCAATAATTTGTTATACGAGTGGTCTAGGACTCCATATTCTTTGGACTCTCATCCACTGCACTAGAATCACTGAAGCTCTAAAAGTATGAGATAGAGCTGATTCACAAATCACGCATCACCTCTGCTCAAATTAAGACAAGAACAATCACTGCATCTGATATAATTTAAACTGCAACCTCATCAATATTTTGCAAAGTTAGATATAAATAGAAGTGTGGAAAATGAGTTTGCATAGGGGAGTATATTACTTCTACTAAATAGATTGAACCATAAGAACTTCCCTAAAAAAATTAATTAGAATTGAGAATTAATATGGACTTCAAGTCGTGCTTCTATATCTATCAGAAAAAATAAACAAAATTCATTCTGGATGTAAGCTGCTCGCATCAATTTTTTTACTTCTGAATTAATCAATGTACTGAAGCCATATCCGGATTCAATAAGAAGCAAACACGTTGAGCTCTTCTAAACCAACAAATGAGATCAACTTAGGACTTGAACTTGACAATTGTTTCCAATTTTGAATGAACTTGAGCAGTAGATTAGGATGTATACGTTGGATTCCAGTCACAAAATCAAAGCTCTATGGATTTCTGGATAAAGAGATAAATCAATCTTTTAGAACACATGTGTGAGAACCAAAGCTTCTGTTGTGGTGGAGTTGGCCAATCGATTAGAAGTTCTGAAAGGAAGATAGGAATGATGAGGGAGGTCTTGTGACAGTGGTTGGGGTTGTTGGAATCGATCAGAGAGGATGTGTGTGAACCTCTGATGGGTAACGAGAGAAGGTGGAAAGAATCGTCGATGGTAGTGAAATAGTGACTCGAGATGAAATGGAGAAGAAATCATGATTCGATTTTGGTTTTTGAATCGAGGAGGAAATCTAGGGAATTTGCAGAGAATACAAAGAACAGTAGAGGGGAAAGAGGAAGGAAGAGAAAGGGGAAAGCAAGAAGAAATCACCTAAAATGGGTTATTGGTTACGCTTGGGGATGGAGAGGGTATCTCCTTGGTCGTTGCTCAAGCCACCAGCGTAGTGATGAGCTTTGCAGCTCGATAAAAGCTACTACACCGCTGGGAAGCAACCGTGGATTGCACCTGATTTCGCCTCGTCGTGACTCGTTGGAGGTCTTGCCGCTACTGTCACCTGGGCCGAGAATGGAATTGCAAGAAAAGTTCGATAATGGTGGATGGGGATGAGGGCTGGTGTGGGTTACATTTTATAGTAGAGCGTATGGACGGGTGTTACGCGGAGAGGAAGGCACCACAATGGTGGCAGTTATGCGACAGAGGGGAGGAGATGTGTAACGACACGGGGGAGGAGCGGGCGGCGCAGTGACGTTACAGGAAGGGGAAGAATGATCGGCTGGAAGGGGAGAAAAGGGGTCACATACTGGGCATGTGAAAATAGAAAATAAATAATAGAAGATCTCGGATCAAAAATTTCCTTAATGAAAGTTCTTTGTCTTGACAAGATCTATAATTTTTATGAAGGGATTGCGAGCAAAAGAGGTCATCTGTACAAAGAGATACTTTTGGTGTTCTCCATGTGTATAGAAAACTGAGTTTTTAGAATTTTATAATTTTTTGATGGTTTTAAAAGAGGATAAAAATTCTATAAAAATTATGATAAAATACAAGGCACTTAATTACACATTAATCTTTTTTTGGATTTTTAAGAAAAAAATAAGGAAATAAAATAGAAGTATGAAACAAGCAAATTTTGTACATACACACAGAGGTCACTTGGACACAGTCAGTTTCTTTGATTTCAATCATGATTTGGGTTTGGATTTTTATGTCAATTGATAAAAATTTCATCAAAGAAAACAAATAAAAAAGAAATAAAATTAAAAAGTTTAATTGTGTACATAAAAACTCAGGTCAAATATAATAAAAAGATAAAATACGCAAAAGAGGCCCAAAACCTAACTTTCACAGGTGAGCTCCGAATTTTATGAAATTGGTCTTGTTTTGAAGATATTTGAAAAAGGAGTATTTTGAAAGTGAGTAGACTAAAATTGGACACTGTATGAGGAAGATATGCAAATTTTAGTCTGTCTGATATGAAATTTGAACTTGGGTTTATTTGTCACTTTTTTGAGTTAGCAAATTTTTTTGTTTATTCATGTTAATAATATCTACACAATGGTAGTGGTTTGGGGTCAATTGGAGTTAGGATTAATTAATTAAAAGTATGGAAAGTTAGCAGTTTTTCAAGTCAATTTACACTTATTTTTCTGGTTCTTTATTTTATGCAATTATGCATGATGAAATGCGAATGTTATTTACACATGAGAATGCTAATGATGATATATTAATTATTAAATGCATATTAATTTTGGAGAACATAGCCTAATTGACCAATTTTAGCATGATGAATATGTGATTCATCATACCCCTATACTTAAACCATGCTTATCCCCAAGCATCAATGAATGAATGACTTAGTTGGATAAATCCATGACTGTGCATGTGAATTTTATAGCCCTTTCTTCGAATTGAAAAGTTGAAACACAACCAATTAGAAAGACTATATCAAATCACTACCTCCAGGCATTTACCAGGAGAGATGGTTCACTTTCATGCATTGGGAATGAATATCTGACTAAGGTCAGGAACTCAGGGATGGAAGCAGGATTGCATACTTGGTTAACTGTGAGTACCTCATCTTTAAGGAGACTAATGTATGGGGATGCCGAAGGCTGGGCTAGTGACTGGAGGCATAGACAAGTTATAGCCTCACAAGGTTAGAGTACTTCCAGTACCACCAGGGATAGCTCATGACTCTTTGTCATTCCTTTTCTTTGACGCAGCTTGCAGGTCAACTTACCTTCTTCAAACACATCTGACTTTGGACACTCGAAGAATCAGCTCATGAGCTTCTTTCGGAACAAGAAGATCCCCAGGCGAAAAGGAAAGAGTCTCTCGCTTTTGGCATTGCTGGCCTACCTCTTCGAATCAAACTTTTCAACCGGAGGGGCGAGTGAGATCAAATGTAGATCCATGGTGCTCGCACTGTCTACTCGTATTTCACATCCTTCTTTGTAAGTTGAGTGAGTGGTAGGGCTACGAAGTCCTTGAGAAAGATTATGTAGTACCCTTCAGCTCCGAACCTCAGTGGGTGTTCTTGGTTGGTTGCTCCCATTTCAGGACCATCCTTGGCCGGATCTACAACAATTCCAGCTCCTGACACAATGTCACCTAGAAAGGTGACCTCTTTCGAACTAGCGCACTTTCTTCATTTTGCATATTGTTTATGTTTTCAGAGGTGCACCTATACCATGCTCTTCTTCTCCTTTGGTGCAAGACATCATATCTAAAGACCACCATGTGCACCATGTCTAGATGATCATGTTCATCAGGTCCTCCACGGGTGCTATCCCCCCCCCTTTTGAAGCTATCTATATATTCTGAATGCCGGTAAAGCTCTTGCTCATATTGACCTACTTGCCCTGCTAACCAGCCCTTGCCTACTTCTCTTCTTCCTTGAAAACCTAAATAAGGGACTGCTACTACTACTGGCCCATAAGCAACAGAGACGTTATGATGGTGCTTACCAATAAACAAGAACTCTCACTGGCTGGTGGTCGATGTCACTAGGCTCATATAGAAGGCTTTTAGGGAACCCTCGTAGGGTCCAGCTCAGCTAGGGAAGCGACCCCGAAGACATGCCTTCCATATCTATGAACTAGTAGGATTCACTCCTTTCCTAGGAAATTCATGTCAACTTTCTCCCTAGGGACATGGACCGATAGCAAAGGAAAGACGGAGGGTGCCCTACTAGTACATCACTTTCTTTACATGGCAAGGGAGCGCTATTATATATTCGCTTGGACTGGAGGTTGTGTAGATTACTAGTGATGAAGGTGGGAGTGAAGTAGGGGGGTCCCCATAGTTGAGGAACCAATGGCAGAGGAGCCAGGAGTGGAGCAAGAGTCATAGGACGATGCATATGTAGAAAGCCAAAATCATATTTGAGGTTTAACGACTAGATTTCTAGTTCAATGGTAGAGTCTCTATTACACCAGAAGGGGATGGTGACCATGAAGACGAGAGTTGGAAGTGAATCATCCCCTGAATTATTTTGAATATGTTCAGGAAGTAGCTCCTACACCCACACCTCTGAATTGTTTTGAATATGTTCATGAATTTTCAAGGCTCAATTCATTGAAGACCCTTAATTTGAGTGATCATAAAATTCTGGTCTCAACCATGCTTTAATCAAAAGGAATCCAACTTCTCTATTTATCAGACTCTCTGTTTGTAAATATAATATAAGGATATAAATTTTAGTATATTGCATTCATGAGAGTCAAGTTGCGATGTCACCCAAGGTCCCAGTCCAGGAGACTCTCCTCTTAGACCTAATCCTCAACACTAGGGAATAATTCAGTTCTTGCATTCAATCCATCGTCTCATTAGTTTGTCAGAGTTGAAAGTGTAGATGGACAACCAAATGATGGAGGGCATAGGAGTGTGTCTATTTTTCTATCCCTCACATTGGAGCAAGGGATCTCTCGAGTGCTTTATTACTCAACACATGTATATTTTTACTTTATTGATCTATGCGCTTGTCAAGAGAATTCGGAGTTGTCTACGCTTGTTTTTCTGTGAGTACACTTGGGTGTGTCTCTTTTGAGTACCTAAGATACCTTTGACACCCAAACTTGTATCACTATACGATGTAGATCTCTTTTATGGTGCTAGCCCGACTCCTTGGTCCTAGCAGTGTTTGGTCCAAGTGGACACTTTGAAAATGGTTGGGAGCGCTCGCCATTTGTGTAAGCTCTTTGTAATTTGACTTTGAAGGATAGAGTTTTTTTTGATGAATTTCTTTCTTTTCTTTTCTTTTTGGCTAGCTCCACTGCTTTTATCAAGAGTTGGCGTACACTGATCAACAATTAATTATGTTTCATCACACCCTGTCACATAGGTCAATATCAAAAATAGCATGCGAACTTGTTCACATACTGGAAAGGGTTTGCTGAAACTCAGGTTTCTTGAAGCCTTCATTAAGTTTATCCCATCCTCGAGTATCATTAGATCGGATCTAGACTCAAATCTCCAATCCCAGTTCCTCAAGTGATTACTCAACTCATCTCATCAATCATGTAGTTGTGAAAGTGATGTGCTGATCATATTCTTTTGAAGGTAGAGATGAAGAATGCAAGATAGCACTCAAATCTTTCAAACTAGGGAAGTATGGATTATTACGTTTAAAAAGTCCTAATAACTAAGGCTGGCTAACTCAGGCTCTCAAGATCTCAGAAATCAAGTGTCCTCAAATCCTCAAGCCTTGAGTGAATGTGAATGTGTCAGGAATAAACCAACCAAGGAATGCATGAGATGCTTACTGAAATGCAAGATCAAGAGTGAAATTTTTTTTTGAAAAACATGTATTATTTACAGAAAGAATTTAGTATAATATAAACACTACGTGTATCCATCCCCAATGTTATATGAAAACAGTAAAAGTACGAGCTATGGATAAAGTATGTAGAAAACATACAAACACACCCCTTATACTTAGCTAGTGCTATATCATCATAGCACAAAGTGAAATGTAGACATAGCTCGTACTAAGTATAGTTGAGCAAAAAAGAAAAGAAGTCGACATGCCCCCTATACTTAGACTTTTAAGGGACTAAACATAGCAAAAAAACATGAAATGAGACAGTCGAGGGTGAGCGGAAAGAATAGAAGCGATGTATACACAATGTTACAGGTCCCCCTATATTTAAGCTCGGGTCAGTCTAAGTATGATCGGATAATTACAAATGGGAAACCGAGTAGATTTATGGATGTATAAGGTCAAGGAGGTTTGCGACGAACCTTCTTGCAGGAGTGGGGTGGGAGATAATATGGAGATGTGGACGGGGGTGAAGAGGGGGCGGATGAAGAAGACCAACCATTATCAGATTCGTCCTCAGAAGAATAGTAGTCATATGCAGAGGATATCCAACTATTATCAACCAGAGGTAAGTGCCCTTAGATCAGAGCTATACTTATTGCACTTACCTAATGAACCACTTCAAGACCGGACGAGGACTCTTTAGAAATCACCTGGTGTTTAAGGTCAAAGGTGACTTTCTTGGTCGGTTTGTTTCCTTGAGAAGTATTGGGAGGAAGATGTATAGTCTTCTTCTCCCTTTCTTGAGTAACTGGTGTGGCTTTTATGAGTTCCTCATTAGATGAATCCCTGTAAAAGTCGACCAATTCTTGTAGGGTCATACGCTGCTTTGGGCGAGAAAGCATGTTCCTGGTGGCTTTGTTAGTGTTGATTGGGGATGTTGATGTCACCTCCTGATAATCATTAATTTTGGTGACATCGAAGGTTTCCTGAGTTGGTTTCTTGTATAGTTCAAGTATCTCATGAATTACTGTCGACTCAAAAATTGGTCCACTCAAATAATCGTGACATTCATCGGAAACATGGTCCAATTCGTCATAAGCTTCAAAATCTTGGTTCCTCAAAGGAGTTGTATTAAGGTGAGAATCATAGATTGTCCAACGGTCAGTTTCTTAGATGACTCTCCTAGGGTTTGTATCTGTGTTTCTTTAGGAGAGGTCTGATCATGTGACGTAGTTGTCTCCTGATCACGATTGTCGATTTCAAGTCGGGTTTCCTCAGACCAGGTCGCATCATTGATGGTTTGTTCAATGTGGTCCAAGTTCAGAAACATGATTTCCTGAGTCCCACAATTGACAATCGCCTTAGCAGAGGCTAAGAATGGCTTTCTTAAAATGATAGGAGACTCAGGCAATCCTCTGCGGTGCTCGATGTCAAGAACAATAAAGTTTACGATGATCGAAACAGTTCCCCGTGGTCTTTTAGTTGATCGATCAGGCAATTGAACGATTACCCTAGTCTTTTTTAGTTGTCCGAGTTTGAATTGGTCAAAGACGGACTTAGGAAGGATGTTTAATGTAGAGTCGTCATCTAATCGAACATGAGTGAATGTAGAATCCTCAATTTCACACATAATGAGTCAACCGCTTGACTTTATGGCTCTTGATTTTTCAATTCATCATCAAAGAACTAGCCAAAGATATGATATGATATTCACTCCTAGATCGCTTCTTGCCCGTCTTTTTAGGATTTAGTTGACTCTTTATAAATTGCTTAAGATCGGGCACATATTCTATGGCCTTGATCAATGGAAGTTCTAAGATCAGGCTCTTGCAAAATGCTTCCATTTCAGAATTATCCATTTTTTGAATTTTCTATTTTTTCAACTTTTTTGGTATTTTTATGTGATATGGTCAGTAGGGGGTCAGAGGTTAGTAGTGGTTGTGCCTGATTGTGAGTCACGTGATTATTATGTGGTTCGTTGGGTGGTGGCCTCACTTCTTTTGGATTCCGCATAGACTGGATGAGATCATATATTTTCTCAGTCAAAGCGTTTGCTCTATGATTGATCCGAGCAATCTCATCCTCAAACATCTCATGACTTGTGATTGAATAATCATTCTCCATATGTCGTGATTGTGGTATGTAACCTCGAGTAGAGTGTTGATTGTTCATAGTCATTATAGTCTGGTCATGAGTCACATATCCTTGACTCTGGTTTTCTCTTGAATTGTCGAAGGAAAATTGATCGTAGTCAGGAAGATAGCCAACCTGAATAGGGGATGGTTCAAGAGACTGTGAGCTCATAGTAAGCAGAAATTGTGTTTACTATTAATATAGATTACTCTATTTTTCATCCTCAATTCTTCTCTCTCTCTCTCTCATGTCCATAAGATTGTCAGAATGTGAGAGAGGTCTATTCCATGAAGAAGTGTGGTCATAGGGTGGGATATATGTGAGGGAAGAGAATGATGACTGAGGGGGACCGAGTTTGAAGAGCATGTTCCCCTGGAAAGTGTGAGAAGGATACTTAGACATGGCCGTGGAGATCATGTAGGAAGACCAATGTGTTGATATCTTCTCAAGAGAGGGATGGAATGATTTGCAAACTACGATTTGCTTGCAATTGCAAGGTCTTTGACACACACAATTCAAACACAAAATAAACACGTAGATTCACCCACTCAACACTGGTGAAGGCACGTCAGGGTTTGGCCGCTTATATTTTCAGTTTTAATTTAATGACAAAGCAATCTTGAAAATTAAACCGGAGCTGTTAGGTGCCGAATTATTTCACAAAGATTATCCCGAATTCATATAACTAGTTGCGCCTATTTAGCCAGTACGGGTGTAAGTGCCGACCGTTGGACGGCTACCCGTGTTACTTGAGGATGGAGCCTTTCACAGTATCCTCTAAACCACCCACTATGCTAAGGGAAGTCGGACCGTAAAACGGCTACCCGAAACCCTCACTGAGAAGTAGCTAGTTATTTCTAAAAACAATAGTCTAAATGAAATTTTTCGATTTTTTGGCTCTGTCCTAAGTGTGTTATCTTGTCCTTACAAACAATGAGTAGGTTTCTCTTTACCAGATACAAGGATTAATTTTATGTCAATTTTATTTACAACCACCTTGATTAGTAGTGTCAGTTTTAGATTAAGGTTGTCACTAAAATTTTAGGTGAGCACAGAAATTCACGTCTAACGAGCAGTCCCAATTCCTTTAATTCCTAAATTGTAAAACTGAGGAGGGAGAATCGAAAAAGCCAATGCAAGCGTAAATCAATGATGCATGCTTAAGAAGAAGACTTATAGTGATTCCTTGTGTTCTTCATGTGCGATGCAATATAAGGAATTGTTTTTTAAATTTACATTAAATGATATGCACAGATGAAATCGCCCTAAGCAGATAATTCTATTAGCGGGAAAGAATTGATTTAAAAATTTGGCTAAGTTGAACATTCTATCAATGCGTATAGTTAGTGAAAGTGTGGCCTAAGAATTACGAGCACAATCAAGAATAATTAAACAAGTGTAAATGTGCCTAATTCCTAGGCCACTCAAATCGGGTCCCAACCACACAGAAGGGATTGAAACAGACCCGACACATCATAAAGAAGTCTAGTTCGAATTATTACAAGGGTTCAGAGAGAGAGACCTGTGGATGATGCAGAAAATTAAACTATCTAAGCTCTCTCTCACACATACACATAAAATTAGAATTCAGACTACATTTTCGCAGATCTTTGATTTTGAATCCAAAGTTTGCTCCGAGCTATTTACATGCTAAGAGAGAAGATGTGTTAGTATCTCTAGAGAGAGATATACAAAAATATAATGTAGAAAATAAAAAGCAAAAGGAAAAATGACACAAAAGTTAATTTCATAAAAATTAATTACAGAAAATAATTTAAACCCGGAAAATACGTTGTTCCCCGGCAACGACGCCATTTGATGAACTCCGATTTCACCTCTTTAATAGTCGAGAATTGTAGTATATGAGGCAGTCTTTGATTCATCAAAAACCACACTCTTTGAATGTTGTGGAGATTTTTTCTTCGCTAGTCTACCAAGGTCGAACACAGGGAATAGTGATTTTTAATTACATGATCTTAAATTAAATTAAATAATTAATTAAATGTTTGGTTAATTTCTGTGTTGGGAAAATAGATGGAAAATGAAATGCAATGCAATGTAAAAGATGCCATGCGAAGAAAATTAAACAGAGAGAATGAAAGCACTTGATCTATGAATACGCTCTTTAATCCAATAAAAAGATAATCAATAAACTACCAACTAATTCACATATATGAGGTAAGTCCAAGAAATATTTATCAATTAAATCTCAAGCTTGCATGTGAACATAACGAATCAATTTAGATCTCAAGCTTATTCCCTGCAATATTATTCCACAAATAAATGATTCTTAAACCATAAGGAAGTCAAGGAATAAATTATTCAAGTATCCTCTATATAGTCCCTGCAAAAATATCAAATTCCTTGAACTATAACTGCATATTCGGTAATCCTACAAATAAATCAAGAATCTCCAAAATATTTGGCAATCACAGTTCTATTCCAATAATGATCACGTGATCACAATAAAGGTATCTCTCAATTTTAGTTCAAGCACCAAAATTCACAATATCAATAAAAATATGGTGCTCAGTTATCTCCTAAATTATCCCCTGTAATAAAATGATTCTACAGATATTTAATCAATCAAATCATGCTTTAAATATCTTCAATCAAATCCTTGAAGATAAAGTCAGAAAATTCTCATTATAAAATAACACAAATATGTCAAGAAGTAGCCTGCATAGATCAAATCACTCCTCAAATAACAAACAATAGTAAAGGCCTTCATATTAGTCCACAAAATATACAATATGATAGAGCACGGAAATAGCTTCAAATCGATATATTATGCATAAAAATAAAGTTCACATGGAGAAGATATGCTAAATTGAAGTTCTGATGACTAATATGCAATAAAAATAAGAGTTTCTGTCTCAAAAGAGTCCCCAGGGGACATATCTGCAATTTCAGAAGCTGCTTAGGCACCTCTGTAAAATACCCCCAGGGTGGGGGTATTTTTGTAATTTTGAGGATTGGCAGAGGGATGGTCGTTAATTACCCCCGCAACACATGCTATGCAAGCTCGGGTGGAGGCGGAGACTCAGGCTTGGTAGCTGAGCCTCCTAGTAGCGAGGGAGTGTTGCTTTGGATGACTCGAATCACAAGGCGTCTAGGGATCATTGGATCAAGGGTCCGCCCTCTATCCAACTGTGGCTTATGTGGCAGAGCTGCCGTTGGCTGGAGGGGCGGATCTGCAACTGCGGGGGGTGGTTTCCGTATATTGGTCAAATGCTAATGGGGTTGTTCTTCTTCATTATGCTTTAGTGACCAGATCTTTCATATATTCCAACAAAAATCTCAACAATTGGTGTTCGATCATGCAGATATCTCAAACAAGCAGATATATCAAAAGTAGATGTTTCATTAATTTGATATACGAGTGGTCTTGGACTCCATATTCTTTGGACTCATCCACTGCACTAGAATCACTGAAGCTCAAAAAGTATGAGATAGAGCTGATTTACAGATCACGCACCACCTCTGCTCAAATTAAGACAAGAACAATCACTGCATCTGATATAGTTTAAACTACAGCCTCATAAATATTTTGAAAAGTTAGATATAAATAGAAATCTGGAAAATGAGTTTGCATAGGGACTATATTACTTCCATTAATAGATTGAACCACAAGAACTTCCCTAAAAAATAATTAGAATTGAGAATTAATGTGGACTTCAAGTCCTAATTCTGTATTCATCAGAGTAATAAACAAAATTCATTCTTGATGTAAGTTGCTCGCATCATTTTTTTACTTTTTAATTAATCAATGTAGTCAAGCCATATCCAGATTCAATAAGAAGCAAACACATTGAGCTCTTCTAAACCAACTAATGAGATCAAATTAGGACTTGAAGTTGACAATAGTTTCCAATTTTGAATGAACTTGAGCAAGAGATTAGGATGTATGCGTTGGATTCCAGTCACAAAATCAAAGTTCTACGGATTTCTGGTTAAAGAGATAAATCAATCTTTTAGAACACGTGTGTGAGAACCAGAGCCTCTGTTATGGTGGAGTTGGCCAATCGATTACAAATTCTGAAAGGAAGATAGTAATTATGAGGGAGGTCTCGCGACAGTGGTTTGGGTTGTTGGAATCGATTAGAGAGGGTGTGTGTGAACCTCTTATGGGTAACGAGAGAAGGTGGAAAGAATCGCCGATGACAACGAAATAGTGACTCGAGATGAAATGGAGAAGAAATCGTGTTTCAATTTTGGTTTTAGAATTGAGGAGGAAATCAAGGGAATTTGCAGAGAATACAAAGAACAGTAGAGGTAAAAGAGGAAGGAAGAGAAAGGGGAAAGCTAGAAGAAAACACCTAGAGTGGGTTATTGGGTACGCTTGGGGATGGAGAGGGTATCTCCTTGGTCATTGCTCAAGCCACAAGCATAGTTACGAGCTTTGCAGCTCGATAGAAGCTGCTACACGGCTTGGAAGAAACCGAGGATCGCACCTGATTTCGCCTCATCGTGACTCGATGGAGGTCTTGCCGTTGTTGTCACCTGGGCCGAGAACGGAGTTGGAGGCAAAGTCTGATAATGGTGGACGGGGACAAGGGCTGGCATGGGTGACATTTAATAGGAGAGCGTGTCGACGGGTGTTACGCGGGGAGGAAGGCACCACAATGGTGGCAGTTATGCGACGAAGGGGAGACGTGTAACAGCACGGGGAGGAGCGTGCGGTGCAGAGACGTTGTAGGAAGGGGAAGAATGATCGGCTGGAAGGGGAGAAAAGGGGTCACTTGCTAAGCACGTGACCCGGGGGAGGAAAGAAGTGGGGTGCCACGTGGCACGCCCTGAGGCTGCCACATGTCACCCCAAAAAAATAAAAGAAAAATAAAAAAGAAATAGAAGGAGACATTAGATTAAAAAATTTCCTTCATAAAAGGTTTGTCCCGACGAGATCTACAACTTTCATAAAGGGATCAAGAACAAATAAGGTCATCTGTATAAAGTGGTACTTTTGGTGGTCCCCATGTGTATAGAAAACTGACTTTTTAGAGTTTTGTATTTTTTTGATGGTTTTAGAAGAGGATACAAATTCTAAAAAAATATGATAAAATACAAGATATTTAATTTCATATTAATATATTTTTTGAATTTTTAAGAAATAAGAAAATAGGGAAATAAAATAGAAGTATGAAACAAGCAAATTTTGTACATACACTCAAAGGTCACTTGGACACAGTCAGTTTTTTTATTTCAGTCTTGATTTGGATTTGAATTTTTATGCCAATTGATAAAACTTTCATCAAAGATTACAAATAAAAAATAAATAAAATTAAAAAGGTTAATTGTGTACATAAAAACTCATGTCAAAAATAACAAAAAGATAAAATGCGCAAAAGAGGCCCCAAACCCAACTTCTCATGTGAGCTCTGAATTTTATGAAATTAGTCTTGTTTTGAAGGTATTTGAAAACAGAGAACTTTAAAAGTGAGTAGACCAAAATCAAACACTGTATGAGGAAGATATGCACATTTTAGTCCGTCTGATGTGAAATTAGAACTTGGGTTTATTTGTCTTGAGTTTACATTTTTGTATTTTTTTATGTATTCATGTTAATAATATATACACAATGGTGTGGTTGGGGTCAATCAGAGTTAGGATGAATTAAATAAAAATATGGGAAGTTAGCAGCTTTTCAGGTTAACGTACACTTGGATTTTTTTGGTTCTTTATTTTATGCAATTATGCATGATGAAATGTGAATATTATTTACACATGTATGAATGCTAGCGATGCTATATTAATTATTAAATGCATATGAATTTTGGAGAACACAACCTAATTGACAAATTTAAACATGATGAATATAAGATTCATCAGTCACGAAGTCCACCTCCTTCAACGTCCAACACATCTTGAGCCACGATCTCCATGGTTGAGAGGTCCTATTTGCAATCCTCACGATCGACTCAGTTGGTCTCTCCTCCTGATTCTTTGACCAAATGAAAGCCCTTTGACCACTCTCCCTCACCACGATCTCCATGGCATCCAACATTCCCTATTTCATCATCAAATCAATGCCAACAATGGATATTCATTTAGCAAAAGAACTAATCCTAGCAAAGCTCCGGCCAACGAGAATCTAATGTGGCATCTTTAAAACTTTGCCATTGAGTGAGATAGGTCGTGTGGATCTAAGGTGCTCGTATCACCTCTCTTCATCCGTTGAGAAATTATTTGGATTTGATGGACCCATATCCCCAAGTGACTATATCTCCCATTCAACCTTTGTTCTAATTCTTCTTCGTTTAAGTTTAGCTTTGATTTTGTGTTATTTTTTGTGTGTTGACAAAGACGGAGGAGCATTATAGCAGGTCGCAAGCCACCTGCAAGCTCCATCCGCTCTTGAAAGGGGGCAGAACTAGACTCGCAAATTCGAGCAACATTGTAGCTCCAAGAATTCGGGCTGCACACCTATTCTATACTACCCAATAAATGAACGAATAGGAAACTTATACCAACTAGTCTCAAATACTGCATCTCCCTGCCCGTCAACTCTTCTTAGCGTGCCATGTGGCATATTTAAGGAAATTTCAGAAGCACCCGTCATTTTAATAATAATGCTTCGTTCATCTTTCATACATTTTAGATGTTGAATGTTACATTTTTATCTCGAGTTTGAGCTTGATTTTGATCTCCATTGTTAGTTTATTTTGTTTTCAAAAAATGATATGTTGCAGAGCCATAAATTGTATATCTTATGCATATTTTTCATAATATTCTGTAATGCTTGGGATAAATTACATTTAATTTGGTAAAAAGTCATCATATTTTTCCATTTAATTCATAATATCACATTCTTGCCAACAAATTCTACAATAATTGTAGTTTATCCATCTTTCATTCTCTACAATTTACTCAAAAATTAACAAAAAAACAGTGCATTGCGTTCTTTCATTAATTAGTTGAGTCGTTTTAGTATATTTTATCGATATATATATTTACTATCCAAAAGTCATACATTTCCATTGCATGTAAATTAAAATTTACATAAAAAGTCCAAAAAATTACCATTTTCTATTAGTTGGATATTAACAAAAAGATATTTTCCCACCATGAACCCTCGATATTTCATCAATTACCTTCTCGACCTCCTAAACAACATAATTATCACATATCACATGAACTCTGCAAACATGTTAATTCTTACACTACATACCTTTTGGTTAACTCCAATCAATATGATCATCAAAGTGGATGAAATCCTTCAAAAAGAGATAATATTAGCCCTTATTATTTATAAATTTACATATCATGCTCTTCTTCCCCCTCCAACTACTCCTCCCTCCCTTCTTTATTCTTCTTCTTTATATCTTCTTTGTAACTATAGATATGCTCCCCAGTCATCTACTACTCCATCGCAACTCCTTCATCTTCCTCGACATCAACCTTGAGTTCCCTGACATCCCTTTCCACCACTCTATCCACGTCGAAAGTTCCTCGTCACTCATGCCACCCTACACGTCATGCTCCGCCTCCTCTTCCTTGTCGTTTCCCACTTCCCCTACAACCATTGCTACCAGTCCCTCCAGGAGCTCCGTCGCCCCGACAACCCTTACGATCTCCAGATTCTCGTAACCTCTGAACCCAACACCTCTTTCTGCCCTCTCTCCTCCCTCCCTCCCTGCGACCCTCATGACCTCTTGTTCTAGATGGCTTTAATGAAGGAGGTTTTCAATTCTTCTTTTCTTCCAAATGAAAAGGTGGAAGCATTGGAAAGTTAGCCTCATTTTAGCCAAAAATGATTTTATTGTCATCATGAATGCTCTCCACTGGCATTCCAACAAACACCTTCTGAGCATTCTCTATCTTCTTCTCCAAGATGACTTGGCTAGTTTTTTCATTAAACATCTTGGCTGCATTGACTGTGCTGCACACGAATTTACCTCAAGGCCAAAGTGCCCATCAACACTCAAGAGCCTCAGGCTCACACCAAGTTGCTTTCCTACAACAAGGGCGCACGCCTCTCCAAAGAAAAGCTCCAGATCCTCCATTAGTTGTGCAAGACCTCCGCAACAACAAAACTCTAAATCTGAGCAGCTCCACAAACCTCTGTCTAAGCCTTCAAACGCCTCTCCAAAAGGAAGAGACCAAACTTTGGCTAAGAAACACCTCTCACCCAAAATATTGAACTCTGGGTAGATCTTAGAGTTTGATCTGGGCAGAAAATGGCTAGAATGATAGACCTCCTTAATTCGCCAAGGGATCGCTCTCATGTGTCAAACAGTGATTGTCTCACTAATTTGCCATCGTTGTTCCATGTTCCCCCAAAACCCATCGCAATTGTGCACTTAAAGAAGATGGTCACAATAATGTAAAAATAAAACTTTAACATAAATCATTGGATTGTGTTTTTGGGGGTGTGTGTGTGTGTCTACTCGTGAACGATTAACTCTAGTTGACTCAAGAGAAGTCAAATTAATGGTAGGGTTCGCAATGTTAAACTGAGCAAATTTGCCGGGTTCAACTGATAATTGCAATGTTGACAGGGTTAGAAAGGTAATTGATGAAGTTTCTAAGGTTTGTGGTGTAAAAATACATAAATAAAAATTATAAAAATATATCCCCAATACTATCTTATTTTTCTACTTAGGAAATATTAACGTGTAAAGATATTCTTTTTTTGTATTTTCTAGGTAATTTGGAAGTGAAATGATGCAATATTCTATTAGTTTTTAGTATTTGAGTTTTAATCATCATTTAATGCAATTTCAAAAATATCCAAAAACTGTTTAGAATGGACTAATTTATTCTATATTAGTCCCTAGGCATTGTGGAGAAATCAAGGTTTATTTTGTAGTAATTTAAGTGGCTATTAAGAAGCTAATAATTAATCCATTTTTAAATTAACAGCTTATATATCCGCTCTTCTTGCAACTACTTTCATTTCCATTTGAGAGTTAATTGGCCTTTTAGGTTTTATTACATCCTATTTGAAACTTCCCTTATTTTGTGAAATATTTCTGCCAAGAGAACTCCACGTAGAAATTCTTGCAATTTAATCTCCTTTATTTCACAACAAACTTAATAATGTTCCTTTATTTAAAAGAATACTGTTTATTTCAAATTCATCCAAAGAATTTCAAAATAGCACATCTATTTTGAAAAATAGCTTTTCATTTTGTATAATATGCCATCTCACACTATTTTAAAGACTCTTTTTTGTAAATTATTAAATGCCGATTTAAACTAAAGTTTCATCATTTTGCTGAATCAATCATATTCAATTTGTATGATACTGTCTACTTTTGTGTACGGATGTAATTTAACTCAATTTCAACTTCTATTGTTTATAATAATTTGATCATATGTAAATCTGAATCAATGTTTGTTGTAAAATCGACCCTCTAAACAGTAAGTCAAACCCTACAGAATATAAAAATCTATCAAGTAATTCAAACAAGTATCCCGAATTGATAAATTAGGTTTTCAGTTGTCTTATATATTTTATAAACTTAACACAATAATTTCAAATTATCAGCCTGGTACTGAAAAAAATCCAAACTTTGCATCTTAAAATGCACGAAATGTAATTTTAAAGGGTCTTTTTAGTATTTAAAAACTTCAAAAATAGTTCAAAATGAAGCCCTAATTTATAGGATTAGAGCTACCTCTCTCCTCCCTTGAATTGATCAATTTCGTTATCAGTTATCTTATATATTCTGTAAAACTTAACATATTAAGTTTAAATTATCTTATATATGACTTTGGCTATATGAGTTGAATAATTGTCCCCGATGGTCTTACATGAAATAGACAATCATGTTATTCCATTGAAAGATTTGATATTTTAAACGATTACTTTATTGATATATAAATACATACTTACATATATGTATCTAGTTTTATCGATTCAAAAAATCGGTTCGAACTCGACCCATTGTCATCCCTAGGTATATAGGTACATGCTTAGAACTACCTATTTAATAAATGAGTGGGTTTGGGTAGTGATTCTATAAATGGGTATGAGTTTGAGAATACTAATACCCGTCTCGAACCTGACCTGTTGACATCCCTAGATGGGTGGTGATGGATGTGGATTGGGATATTTGAGTTCTTATATGTATTATACACGTATAATTTCATCTTGTGAGGTTCTTACGTGTTAATTTTCACTTTGACTTTCACACATGATGTTCTTGCTTATCATCTTATAGGATATTCACATATTGACATGACTTTGGGTATATGAGTTGAATATTTGTCCTCGATGGTCTCACACGATGTTATTATATCCTCTATGATTAGATGCATGGTGAATGTCCTATGAATGACGAAAAGTCTGTCTATGATAATTAGATTACAAATGCGTAAATAAAAATAATATATTTCTTGCATAAAAACTACATATGCGTAATGGTATGTATATTTCTAAGAGTTCTGTGAAATATGAGGAAATAATGATTATCCAGCTGCTGCAATAACATCAGCAACCCTAGCAACAGCTGCTGCTATAACTTTTTATCAGAAACTATCTTTGACGGTCAATAAACTGCCGATAATATGTCTATAATTCATAACAGTTGCCACGACCGTCGAATACATATAATTTCGACGGTTGTCTAACTGTCACAACCTATCCGCATGGTTGTGGAGGTCTATGTGGTTGTAGCGGTAGATATGTTTGTGGTTTACCATTGACCATCGCAAATGGCTTTTGCAACGCACCCTTTTTCAACGCATCATTTACGTCGCTTATATGATACTTGCTGCACTTACCAACCGCCGAAAGAAGTGTGTATTTTAGCCGTGAGTAGTACACCAACTCACTTTCCTAGTATGATATGCTCTCCCTTCATATACGGGAGAAGGGACTTATATCGATGTGAACACTTAGTGTGTGTATGTGTGTGTTTGTGTGTCATTATCTCGTTGCTCATTAATTACACGAATTTATTTTCTAAATATAGCATCCATCATAATTGAGGTTCTCAATTACTCGGAATTTTCAAAATATAATTCGATGGGGGCCCGCTCCCCCTCTCATTCTCCGTCCTCTCTCGACGTGGTGGTGCCGGATGTGCATCGAGATGATGATGGTAGTCCATGGCGACGACGAGGACGATGCATGGAGCATCATGAGGTGGTTGCGCACGGAAGATAATGCATGTTCTTAGTAGTTTTTTTCTTTTTCTTTTTTATTCATCTATTAATCAAGTTCCAGGTTAGATTGATTTTGTTTTTATTTGGATTTTGATTTTTTTTCTGTTTTGATTCCATCTCAATCCATTTTTCAATGTTTCTCCTTTGTTTTATTTTTGAATCAATGTTCCTGATTTACTACTGATTATGATTGGGTGTTTTCCGAACATCAGTTATTACAATTTTGTAATTTATAACACATGATTGTAAAATACATCAATCTTTTGTAAAGTGATAACAATTATTTCAAAACGCGGGCCTTTATTCAATCATATTTTCTGTAATATTCAACATTTTTTTGTTCTTTTGAGTTCAGTCATATTTTTTGGAATATTCAATCATTTTTAAGTTTGGGATCCCACGTTCTTTTGAGTTCAACATACTTTTAATTTTTTTCTTTTGAGTTTTGTTTATAGATTGAATTATGTGGAATGGGAATGAAAATATCATCTAAAAGAAAGAGATTTTTGATTAAGAATGGTAAATATTTGTTTATATATTAAATATGTCTCAGATTCTCATTATCAATAAATGATTTTTTATCATAGAAGATTGTGCACCTTGCTATATTTTCGCCCTGAAGGTGTTGTATTTTGCAAAAAATTAAATTAGATGAAATCTCATAAATTGTGGATTAGATACTAAAGGGATAAAATTTACAGATTCAATTGGATGGATTAAATATCAAATATGAAGGTTTATTTTTCCTTTTGAATTACTAATTTACATAATTGTTTGAATAATTTACATTTTGATTCATTGATTTACAATTCAACATGTATTTTTTTACATGTTATCCTTTTTTAGAAATAAATGATAAACTACTAATTGCCTTTTTATTTTGCAGATTAACACGTAATTGTTAAATGGGAGCGTGGATTTTACAAAATCTACATAAACTTTACAATGGATGACACATTTCGATGGATCCATGATATTGAGAAACACGTTGGATGGACAAATATAACAATTATACATTAATAATAAGCAATCTGTTTTACAAAAATCACATGTATTTTATAAAAAAGACCACAATGTTTACAAAATAAGATCACATTTTACAAATGTTACTCCCACATAATGTTCCCAAACAAGAATACACAATTTTCAAAATAAATCAAATGTGTTTTACAAAAGAGACTACAAAATTTACAAAAAAGTTGTAATTTACAAATATTGCTTCCACATAATGTTGGATGAAATTAGATTTAACATGTGTTATGACGTGTATTTTCCAATTTGCGAATTAAAAAATACACCTCATATTTAAACCTCCCTAAAATAATATGCATATGACGTGTAGAATATATATAATGCGTTCGTAATTTGCCACATCCGATATATTTGGAAATATAGTTGTAACAAAAATCACATCATTATTGGAATGTTTTCACGTGTACATCAATTAATTACGCCATTATCACAACCCCCTATATTTTAGGAAACACAACTATACAGAATAAGCCTTTTTCCGAATTTGAACTTTTTTCCGTACATCAGTGGTTACGATTTTTGAAATTTACAGCACATGAATGTAAAATATATCCATCTTTTGTAAATTCGCAATAGTTATTTCAAAATGCAAGCATTTATTCCATCATATTTTCCAGAAAGTACGATGTGAACTTCTCGGGTTTTACTAAATATAGAATGTTCGATGACGTGTATTTGACTAAATTAGCACTAATTTGATCCGCACCAATTTAGCAATGTTAGTTGGCATGAAAACCACCTAGTGGTTTCAATCTCAACCACGCACTCATCATCCAATGGCCTAAGATGGCACCTTTCCACAATCAAGAAAAGGTGTCACCTCAATTCAAGTGCACCCTATATATATATATATATATATATATATATATATATATATATATATATATATATATATCAATAAGCCTTGGTTGCCTAAAGCTCATGAGTGTATCGATTCAGCGTCATTTGTATTGGTATGATCATGTAACGTCCCGGGTTTAGGTCCTCCTCCACTTATATTCACAACGTCCTCTTTGTACGTTCTGGGTAGCCTCCTCCACTCACTTATTCCCATTGATAGTGGCGGTTGCACGCTCTGGGTAGCCTTTTCCTCCAACCTCTTTGTAGGGGCAGCTCCACCTCTCGGGTAGCCCTTTCCACTATCAGAGGGAACATGGCTCCGATACCATTTGTAACGTCCCGGGCTTAGGTCCCCGATCCATTATCGAGGAAAACTGGCATTGACATCTTGTTGGATACGGACTCAAATGGACCCGTTGACAACCATCCAAAATGTTTAAGCCCAAGTTGTCAAGTAGTAATCCCCACCACTTATAACTCACTCTCACACTTTGTGAGTTTTAGATGTGGGACTATGTTTGGGGGTATGAGTGTTACATATCATGTAGAGTAAATCCATTGAACCTCTTAATATACCGATTCAGGCATAAATATTAATATGCCATTAATATATTGTTATATATAGGGGCGCACACATATACATAGAAAGAACATGAATGTATGTATATATGTATGTGTATGTAATGTGCATGTATTTGTGTGTGTAAACACGCACAAGTATGCGTGTGCAGACACACTCGCACGCATGTACTTGTGTAGGCATGCATTTATACATATATGTATACATATACATATACATACACATACACATAAATACATATAGGTACGTATGTATTTATTTATGTATACATACATATAGATTTATATGTATATATACATACATGTGTGTGCTCATGTGCGTAGAGAGAGAGATTGATTTATAGATACATGTGTGTGAGTGAGGGGGTTGGTTGATGAATCTCATATTCATCACTCTATACCATTAATTAAGCTCAAATTCCTCAAAATCATTGGCATTTCTTCATTTATTCTATATAATTAGAATTCATGCATGTTTTGATAAAAATTGCATTTTATCACTTATTTTCGCACAAAATAAGAAGCCAAAAATCCCAGTCAAAATTGATCTGTAAATAGCCTAACTTTCCTGATTTTTAACTAATTCATGCTAACTCCGAATGACCCAAAACCACTTCCACTATGCACATATCACTAACATGAATAAATAAAAAATACAAAAAAAATCACTAACCTAAATAAGTGGACCAAAAACCAAAACCCTAGTTCTAGGATTTCCAGACTAAAACCCTCATATCTTCCCCATCTAGTATCTGTTTTGATCCTACTTACTTTTGAAATAATATACATTCAATTATCTTCAAAACAAGACCAAGTTCAAGTAAATCGGAGCTCATATGTGAAAATTAGGTTTGAGCCTCTTTTGTACATTTTGTATTTTAGCGGATTTTCACCTATTATTTCATGTACATATTTATCCATTTTATTTTATTTCTTCTTTATTTGTCTTCTTTGATAAAATATTTTTATTAAAATGCACAAAAATCCTAATCCAAACTAAGCTTGACATCAAAGAAACTAACTGAGTCCGAGTCTTCACTAACTGTCTGTACAAAATGTGTCTTTTTCGTCTTGTATTTTTATTTCTTCTTTTTCTTAATTAGTAAAAATCCAAAAAAATAGATTAATGTGTAAATATTTATCTTTGATTTCAACATATTTTTTCGGAGTTTTATCTGGTTTAAAAATGATAAAAAAAATATAAAATCCAAAAATCAAGGTACTCTATGTACATAGGATACCCTAAAAATATCACTTTGTGCAGTTGCTCGATTTTGGTTTCGGTTCATGAAACTTGTAGATCTCATCGAGACGAGTAACTCTTGTGAAGAAACTTTTTTGATCCGAGATCATTTACTATTTTTATGTATTTATTAAGGTATTTATTTTCTGATTTTTGTGGGGTTGACACGTGGCAGCTCCTGGAGCCGCCACATGTCACCCATTTTTGAGGGTTTTAAAATACATTTTTATAAAAAAATATAAAAATAATAATAAAGGTCCCGCACGTGCGGAGCACGTGCCTCCGCGCACGTGCATCTCCCAGCCCCCCATCCGGCCGCCACATAGTGCTACCAGGGCCGTCTGATTCCTATATATCTAACTAGCTATTCCATGTCCATGTAATGTCTTCATATCAAACTATATGGATGGATGTTTTTCTATATACAAACAAGTATCAATTCAAGTTTCAATCATCTCAAACACTCCCAACACCTCCATCAAAGGATCTCAATTTCAATTATCCATATTTGTTTCAACTATCCATATTTGTCAAAATAGGCAATTGTATAACAAAGGCACTAGGAATATTTGTAGGAAAATCTAAGTGCAGTATTAAAGAGTAAATAAAAACAACGATTCACAAGTTACTTCCTTCCATCGCAAATCAGTAAATCACCATGATGGAGATTATGAAGAAAACGATAGCAATCCTTCCTTCTTTTAATTTTCTCCTTCCCTTGACCCCAAACCTTCAAGACTCTCTCAGATGATGGAGTGTTTTGATAATGGCTCTCTCCGATTCTTGATTCGGTGTCATGCATAATGAGCCATCATGTCTCTTTTATAGGGTAGAGTTGGATGGTTTAACAGGATAACAAATCCTATCGTAATCGACTCTTGATAACTCACTAACCATCAATGCGCATCAAGATAATGCGGTTACATTTTATCTATTGACTCAGTAAAATCCAATATTTATTATCTCATGAATATTTTATATAAACCACATATGGGATAAATTCCAACATTCTCCCACTTGGTCCATATGATCTTTAATCATGAGATAATAACCTTAAGCACGCATTTTCATATATTGTCTGTAATGTCAATGAATCATATACTTTAATTGAATTAAAGTAATATGATCATGGCAGTCCCACATTGATAACTGGGATTTGGTCGAGGGTCGTGTTAATCCACAAGGCGGATCAATAGTCGATTAAATCTTGGTTAATCAGCAATTAACCCACTATATTCATTATTCAATTAATAGCAAAAATGTGGAATTAAAATTTATTTTCTCTACCATAAAATGTATAGCAAGCAAGTATGTAGAGGTCGAACCACTGAGAGCAATACAGGTAGCCTAGGGTTATTTATGTGTAACCGAGCCAATCATTTATATAGGTCTTTTTGTGGGTTTTTAATTTTATATTTTTTAATCTTATTTTTGGTTTTATAAATTATTTTTATTTTTAATTTTCTGATTTTATATTTTCTTTTTATATTTTTATCCTCTTTTTTTTATTTTCATTTTCTGTTATATAAACAATATGCCATATATAAGGCTATATATATAATATACAGAAGTATATTTATAAATACTATTATATATATCTAAAATTCAGAAAATAGATTGGTTATGGGTTTTTAATATTTTTTAATATTTTTGTAATTTTTTTAGATTTTTTTGCTAATTTTTATGTATTTTTAAAGTCAAAGATATCCAAAATATGGGATTACTTAAATACCCAAAATTGGTTTAGATTTTAAAACAGAAAATAAACCCCAAAATTACATAAACCAATTTTAAAAGATAAATATTTATATAAATAAAAGTATAAGATAGAAAAGGATTTTTGTAAGGGATTTTTAAGATTTATATAAGAGTTTTAAGGTTTTTTCATTTTTTGGGTTTTTGTTTTTCTATTTTTGGTGATTTTTGATCTGTAAAAAAATAGGTTAAAATATACTATATATAATTTTTCGGAATTTTTAGAGATGTTTTTATATTTTTTTGGTATTTTTTAAGTTAAACATGGAAGGAAATAGGCTCCATTTCATTTTTAATAAATGATTAAAATGCTAAAAAATGCCAAACTACCATAGGACATGAACTTACATGACAAAATGTATTTAATCCTATTTTTGTGAAATTTTAGGAGTATGCTAACTATTTTTAATTAGTAGATAAAACACACAAAAATGCAAGTCCTAGTAAGGGCATAGATGCAATAAAAATAATCATCAAGGGCTTCGATGCAAGTTTGCCAAAAATATGCTATGTTAACAAAATTTTGTTGGATTAATAATAATTACAAAAATACCACGACTAAACAAGCAATTTACCCATCACGTGGGACTACACGTGACGCAACATGGGAATGATCTAAATGCAATTTCAATAAAGTACAGGGGCCTTCACGTAATTTTTATAAAAATATATATAACATTGTCAACCAATTTATTAGACCAAATATAAATACAAAGATTTGCAAGGGTATACCTGCAATTTCTCCACCTCACGTGGGACAGTACGTGAGGTAACGATGACTGGACCTATTTATAAATACAAAAAGCTCAGGGACCTTTATGCAAAATATCCACTTATTTTATAACGTTAACTATTATTTACATGACTAAATAATAAATACAAAAAGGCAGGGTTCAGATGTGCAATTTACCCCAAAGGTGTGTGCTGATGGACGGTTGGGATCTCTTCACTTAAACACGTGGCGTGTCCACATTGTGTGATGACGCTTCGTCCGTAGATGGCCAGTATTAGATCATTTGGCACGATCGGATGGTGACAACGCAACTCTATCCGACGGTTCCTGGTGAATCTGGAGGCTTCTTCTTGATCGGACGGCTAGGATGGCGCTTGGAAGAACATGGACGAACTCATGTTCTTCCGATCTTCGATTGGCGATGACGCTAGACTCTGAGCCTCCCACGAACGGTGGATGGCACGAGATGCTTCCTGGAAGCATTGTGGATCGACTGGAGGGATCGAAGACGCTGAAGGTCCACTAGAGCTCTCCAGCGAGGTCGGGGAAGATATGGGTGACCATATGCCTTGTTCTTATTCAAAACTCGACCCTTGAGGGTCGTTTGGTCTTGAGTACCTCCCATGGAATGGTTGCGAGCAAACAAGGAGGTCCCGGGGGCCCTTATTGGGTGAGGTTGGATGACAGATGGAGTGGGCAACACTTCTCCGACGAACGGCGGAGCTAGAGAAGTGGATCTCCAGATCTACTAGGGATCTAGGGGAACGAGAGTGCCTAGGGCGAAGGGAAGTGTAGAGAGAACGATGTGGGGGAGAAATGGATGATGGAGCGACGAAGATGGCGCGCGGAGGAGCTCGTCGGAGCTCAACTCCGGTGAAGTATGGGTGGTGCACTTAAGACTAATTTACTTAACTAAATCCTAAACTAACTACGGGAAATAAACATGCAACTATAACAAACAAAAGGAATGAGAAAGGAACAACTCTTATACCTGAGGGGTGCCCAGGGAGCAAGGTGGTCGGAGAACCACCGCGGACTGCCACCTTGTCCTAGCCACACCTTCTCCAAGTGCGAGGGGGCTCTCAGCTATCACCTGGACCTCGACTCACTCACAAGAACACTCGGCGAAGCTCAAAGGGGGATCAAACTCACAAGGAAGAAGGATGCGATTATTTATAGATAAGGACGATGGGGGCTTATTAGGTTAGAGATTCTGCTCGAATCGAGAAGTGTTTGACCTTAGAAAAGTGGTGGCATGATTGAGGGATGATGGCAGAAGGTTTTTTTTGTGAAGGAATCAAGGGGAAACATCAACGGTTAGGAGGAGGAAAATTGGAGAAGACATCTTGATAGACATCTGACACGCTAAGCGGTTGGAGGCAAGACAGTTGACTAGAGGTCAATGTTGGCTGCACTCTGATTCGTCCAACTCAGCCGCTAGAAGACAGAGCAGAACCCAAATTCGAAAAATAATTAATTAAAAATAATAAATGATTTTATTGTTTTTATTATAAAATAAAAAATGTTTATATTTAATGTAGAATTTTAATACGATTTTTGTTTATTTTTGGTGTAATTTATTAGTAGTTACTTTTAATAGTGTATTTACAGGTATATTTGCATGTATTTTATGCATTTTTATTTTTATTTTGTATAATTTATTTTATTCTGTTATTCTTTTATTGTATATATTAATAAATTATTTTTATGAGTATAAATATATTTTATTTTATTTTTATGAAGTTATTTGAGCACTTAAATAAATAGACATGTATATTATGTAGGTATATTTATAGGCATTTTACCTATGTATTATACACATCTTTTGTTTTTAATGTATTTTTTTGTGTTTTATTTTAGTTTTGTATTTTTAATAGAATTTGAATAATATTTACAATATTATAGGTTATAGAAATATAAAGAATAAATAATAAAAGAATATGTTTCCCTTTTATTTATGTACAAGTATAATCATAGGTGTTTTATCTATGTTTTCACATAGATTTATTTTATTTGACATTTTCTTTTGAATTTATTTTACTTTTAATATACACATTTGTTATAAATTATATTTACAAAATTATAAAAATATACATTTATAAAAATAATGAATAATGAATAAATTGACTATTTTAATCGGGTATAATGTACAATAGGGATCAAAAAATCTAACATTTACACAATAACCCCAAAAAATATAAAACCATCACCATTAAATAGCTTGTAAAAAATTACATACAATTAGAAGTGATTTTGATATGTTTTGAGTTTTTATTTGAAATATATGGGTCTGTGAAGTTTGGTTTTTGGCTTTTTATTTTGTGTATAAAATGTACACTGTGTATTATGTGATGAATAAATAATATAGAATAAAATAGGTGTCAAAATGCATAATTAAAGAATGAATAAATGGGATTTTTATTCGATTTTTGGCCCTTATCTCCCCCTATTGTATTCCTTGTCGACCAACTCAATTCTTGACTTGGTCTCGGGGTTTTGGGTTGTAAAATATTTTCAATATTTTATTCCTTTTTCTTTTCTTCTTTTTATTATATAATTTTGGCATTAAAAACAGTATTGTTTACACAATAAATATAATAAATAATGGATGACATTTTGTACAAATCAATGCTATTTACATACATTAGCTAGGGTTTTTAAGGCCAAAATGATAGAATAAAGGTGATGAAATGGGGATTCATCACCCCTCTATACTTGCCTTTGCTAGTCCCTAGCAAACACTTATGCCATAAGTACCAAAAAGAATAAAGAAGAAAAGAAAAGGAAAGAGTAAAGAGGATTGCTTTCAGTTGTTAGACTTGTCTTTATAACATCGAAGTTTGGAGCTCAGGTTAGACCTTGATGTGAGAATGTGTGTGGAACCTGATTGGGAACCAAATTTAAAACGCAATAGCCTTCGAGAGTCACAGAACTCGATTCAAACCACCTCAATAGCCAGGTCAGAACTAGCCTACATCATACGCAAACCCATATGACTATGAAGCTGACTTGTGTAGTGTAAGTGATAGTGGCTCTCTCCAACTGAAATGACAAAGGAACTGACTTCTCCAGAATGACAACCCAATGATTCTCCAGTCCAGCACTCTGTCCTCGAGGAGCGGTGTATTCCCTTCTAAGTTCAAGTGGCATCCAACCCAAGAGGAGGAGGTGAAGAAAAGAATGGATGGTGGCCAGTGTGGCTACCTATCTTGGGATGCATGACCAGTGTAGTCAAGTCATCCAGCTGCAGGCTCACATGGTATAACTTTGATGCTCAAGCTTGCTTATTTTCAATAGAACATATATACATACTCCAGCAGGCGTTTTATTTTTATTTTCAGGCCTGTCCACTTTTTTTGGAGTTTTGTTTTGAAGTACTATTTACAACAACATTTACATAAGGAGTTTTTCCTCTTGAGCCAGAAGATTATCCCTCTTTTGAAGCTTTATTGCAACCCACACTCTCTTGTCATTCGACTTCATAGCAACTGGACCAGGTTGGGGTGCACTTCCCTCCCTAGACGAGGACGAATGTTTCCACTCGTGTGTGTCTCAAACCAGAAAATCCCTTCCCCTCACTAATCCAACTGAGTTGAGACAAGTGAAAGGTGAACCTAGTTCCCTTAAAGTTCCAGTGCAATTAGGTGCAGTAAGGTCCGACCAAGCTACAATCTTTGACTTTATTGGACTAGTTTAATCATCAAGCTCAATCAAAAGAATATGAATGCTATGCAAATGATGTGCATAATGCAGAAAAATGATGCAATTTTTCAAAGAATTTGCAAACGAAAAGAATTTTTAAACAAAGAGTTTTGCAAATAAAAAGAAATTTTGCTCACACAAAATATAAAATGTTTACAACTATTGACAGGGGCGTGCTCATTTTTATTTATTAAGAACTGTCAAGAATTTACAGGTTTTAACAAGTTATTTTATAAGTATATGTATGATTGGTAAATAATTTTATGTATTTTTATTTGTAACTATATACACATTTTATTGATGCATTGATTCCTCAAATTTATTTGAAAATAATTTTGAAAACTATAGTATAAAAATAATTTTTGCAAATACTTACAAACATCTGAAAGCCATTTTGCAAAGATTTTTCAAACAATATATATACATTTGTCCAAATTTTTTTACAAATATTTTCAAAATCATTTGCAAATAGATTTTCAAAACTTTTATTTTACACAAAGGAAAGAATTCTTGCAAATCAAAATATTTTTACAAAAATTGAAAATATTTCACAAAACATTTTCCAAACGGATCACACCATTTTTCAGATCGGTTTGCAAAAACATTTTTGACATGATTAATTAATCAATATATACAAGAAGAATTTGAGGAAAAAATGCCATGTTCTAATAAATGTGTTAATACAAAAAAAATTTGGTGTCTTTTAAAGCAGAAGGTTTAGATAAAGAAATTTGGTGCATACCTTTACATAGGGGTTATATTTACAAAAGTTTTGGTTCTGAATGGATAAATATAGTAGTCATTTTTGAGTATATGTGTTTATACTCCTCAACTTTATTTGAAAAATCATTTTTAAACAATTTTGAAAACTATAGTCCAACATAATTTTCACAAACGATTTTTACAAATACTTACACATATTTGAAAATCATTTTGCAAAGATTTTTCAAACAGTATATTTAGATTTTCCAAAATATTTTTGCAACCATTTTTCCAACCATTTGCAAATCACTTTTCAAACATTTTTATTTCATGCAAAGTACGTCCTAAGTATAGAAGACTGACAACAAGGGGCGACACCTTTTTAGTAGAAAAAGAAAATAGAAAAGGAAAAGAAGAAAATATCATAGGAAAAATTTTTGAGGTGCATTTTCTGAATCTTTTGATGCTGTCAGTGTTGTGGATGTATCTTCAGAGCGCAGTACCTGGATTGAGTCGACAACAGCCAAGAAAGTATCGTGCTCAAGGTAAGGCTTCAGTAACTGATCATTGACGATGATTGGCGGTGCGTCAGGAGACAATTCTGATATGGCAATACTTCTATTGTCACACACTTCACGAACTTGGAATGGCCCTGTCCATGGCCCTGTCCATTTGCTTTTTAGTTTGCCAGGGAAAATCTTTAACTTTGCATCATATAACCACACTTTCTGTCCAGCTTTGAAGGTCTTTCGTCTGATATGCCGGTCATGCCAGTGTTTCACCTTCTCCTTGTACATCAATGTGTTATCATATGCATAGTCTCGGAATTCCAGGAGTCTGTTCAGATCATCTTTTCTTTTCTGACCACTTTTTTGTGAGTCCAAATTGCATAGATTGATTTCCAATAAGGATTTGTGAATTTAGTTCCACGGACATATGACATGGCTTTTTGTATACAAGACGGTATGGTGACATGCCCAAAGGAGACTTGTAAGCGGTTTTGTATGCCCACAGGACGGAGTCCAAGAGTTGGGACCAATTCTTTCTGTCCGGCCTCACAAGCTTTTGCGGGATCGTCTTGATTTTTCTGTTCGATAGTTCGGTCATGCCATTGGTCTACGGATGGTAAGGAGATGTGACTCGATGCTCGATGTCGTATTCCTTCGTTAATTTCTTGACCTCTTTGTTAATGAAGTGGCTGCCCCCGTCTGATATGAGAATCTTCGGAGTCCTGAACCGCGAAATGATACTTTCTTTCATAAATCGACAAATTATGTGGATGTCAGCGACTCGAGTGGGGATAGCTTCAACCCAGCGACTCACATAGTCAACGACGAGAAGGATGTGCTCATATCCCTGACTGTTAGGGAAAGGTTCCATGAAATCGATGCCTCAAGCATCGAACACATCTGCGATCTGAATGATTTTTAGGGGCATTGAGTCCTTCGTTGTGAGTGTACAGTTCAATCTCTGACAGTCAATGCATCGTTTGATGAAAGCTGTTGCATTCTTAAATAGTGTGGACCACCAGAAGCCACACTGAAGTACTTTTGCTGCCATTCTATCTCCAAAGTGGTGTCCACCAGATTTGAGCGAGTGACAATGCTCGAGGACGCTATGATGCTCCTCCTGAGGGATACACCTTCGTCAAATGCAATATGCTCCTTCCCTGAATAAGAGAAGATTTTCCCATTGCTAGAAATGGATTGTCCATAAGAATTTGTCCTTTCGAATCTTCGTCCAATCTAACGGTACTACCCTCGAAATGATGTAGTTGACAATATCAACAAACCAAGGGAGTGAATCCACGACCAAAATCGACTTGTCAGGAAAGGTCTCTGTGATGGGTGAATTACTCAGTGGAGGCTCTTGCTCCTCAATTCCGGAGAGATGATGTGCTACGACATTCTGAACTCCAGGCTTGTTCTTGATTTCCAAATCGAGTTCCTGGAGGAGAAGGATCCATCTAAACAGTTTGGGCTTGGCATCCTTCTTCTGCTGTAAATATCAGATAGCAGGGTGGCCTGTGAAAATGGTAACTTTTGATCCAAGCAAATAAGATATGAACTTTTCCAAGGTGAATACCACAGCCAGCAACTCTTTCTCTATTACAGTGTAATTTCTTTGAGCTTCATCTATTATTTTGCTTGTGTAATGAATGGCATAGGGTACCTTGTCTTTCCCCTGTCCTAAAACATTCCCAACTGTAAAGTCTGACGCATCCGTCATGATCTCAAATGGGAGAGACCAATCCGGTGGCTGTAGGACTGGAGCTTGAGTGATAAGCTCATTCAACTGATTGAAAGAAAGGAGAACCTGCTGATCAACACTGAACTCGGTCTCCTTGCATAGAAGTTCTGTAAGAGGTCGGACGATGCGACTGAAGTCACGGATGAATCTTCTTTAGTTCCCACATACCCCAGGAATGACCTCACATTCTTTACTGTTTGAGGTGGCTCAAGATTAGCAATCACATCCACCTTTTCTAGGCCGACTTCCATGTCACGTTTGGAAACGACGTGACCCAACAAAATTCCCTATGTGACCATGAAGTGTTTCTTTTCCCATGATAGCACTAGATTGACTTACGGCATTTCTGAAGTACTCTATCTAGGTGGTCTAGACAAGAATCGAAATTGTCACCGTAGACGGAGAAGTCGTCCATAAACACCTCAAGAAAACTGCCTACCATCTCGACAAAGACTGCAAGCATGCATCTCTGGAATGTCGCTGGTGCATTGCACAATCCAAAGGGTATTCTTTTGAAAGCATAGGTGCCGAATGGGCAAGTGAAGGTAGTCTTCTCTTGCTCCTCAAAGGAGTTTGCCACTTGGTTGTACTCGGAGTACCCATCCAGAAAGCAGAAGAACTCCTTGTCAGTTAATCTTTCCAAAACCTGATCAATGAATGGCAAGGAGGAGTGGTCCTTCTTTGTTGTTGCATTAAGACATCGGTAATCAACACATACACGCCAGGATGTCAGTACCCGAGTAGATATCTCCTGTCCTCTTTCATTTGTAACCACAGTAAGCCCCAACTTCTTTGGAACTACGTGCAAGGGGCTCACCTATTTTGAGTTGGAGATAGGGTAAATGAAGCATGCATCACACCATTTCGTGATTTCTTTCATGATGATATCTCGGAGATTCGGATTCAATCTTCTTTGGAATTCACGGGATGGCTTGGCACCTTCTTCCAGGTAAATATGGTGTGAACACAACACTGGATTTATCCTGCGGAGATCTGATACATGCCAACCAAGTGCCTTGCGGTTCTTTTCTAGAACCTCGAGGAGTCGAGATTCTTGCTTCGGAGTCATCCTACTGCTGATGATGACCGGGTACATGTTTTCTTCACCCGCAAGGAAAGCATACTTCAGGCCTGCTGGAAGTGGCTTGAGTTCTGGTTCCGATTTGGCAAACTTGTTAGTCACTTCGGAGATTGTACTGGTGATAGGATGTGATGCTTGAACTTTGGCCGAGCTACTGCCCTCAGTACTTTGTTGAGATTCTGGTAATGTATCAAAAAATCTATACTAGGCTCATCACGTTCGGGCTGGAGTGAATCATTGGGGTCAAAAAGGTGCATCAACACATTGGATTCTGTCTCCCAAATATAATCGAAGCATGTGTCGAATGTGCTTTCCAAGTCCTCCGCTAGAGAGAGGATTTCTTGGGTCCATGGATCATCCAAAGAGAGTAGTGTATCTCTGATTTGTGCCATAAAGTCACAGTCTGCTGCATGGCTCTCATCAGTCACGACTTTCGGCTCGGTGATCATGTTTATAGTGATTCTCTTACTGCCCGAGATGAGCGTGATCTTGCTAGACCCATAGTCAACCACAGCTTATGAGGTGCGCAAGAATGACTGGCCAAGGATGATAGGAGTCTGGAGTAAGGGTGAGGGAGAGTCCATATCAAGGACTACAAAGTCAACTGGGAACTGTATTTCTCGCACCTTCACCACAACGTCTTCCAAAAGACCTCTAGGTCGCTTGATGGATCGGTTAGCAAACTGAAGGATCATTCGTGTCTGCTTGAGTGAACCTAGCCCAAATTCATGTAGGAGTGATGAGGGCAGAAGGTTAATGGAAGAACCCTTGTCAAGCAGAGTGTGCTCGAAGACTTGATCAGAAATCTCGCAACTGATAAGAGGTGCTCCTTTGTCATACTTCTTCTGTGGGAGGTTGCTGATACCTGCTACAATGGCCATGGTGAGAACGTGCTTCTCGACCTTTTTGCGTCTGTTCTTTTGTGCAGGGCGACGCTTGCTTGTACAAGCTTCTTTCAAACCTCTCTTCACAACTGGCATATACTCCATGGCCTTCACTAGAGGAATCTCAACAGTCAAGTTATTAATGATATCCACAACTCCGGGATCAGATAATACATTTTTTCTTTTTGTATTTTTTTTATTTTTCTATTGCATCAGGAAAAAGAATATGTGCATTGCTGGAATCTAAAACAGAGTTCTTATTTACGACAAAATCATCGTCCACAAAATGTTGTACATCTGGATTACAAAAAAGAGTACAATTTGGAAGCTGAGATGCCGGTGTTGGTGGACGGGCAAAAAGTGAGGCCTCCGCTCCATCTGCTGGCGTGGGATCGGATGGAGCTAGCGGCTTCTCCAAGGCTGGCACGACTTCACTTCAGTAACGATCTTCTTTTTGTTCTTGCCGATTTTTTTGTTCTTTTTGTTGATACGGATGGTGGTGAGTGACAGCTGGAATGGCTCCTCCTTCTTATTCCTCCTCACACGTCCCTGTAGCTGGCACGATTAATGCAGAAGATGACGATTCACCTGAAGCTTTATTTTCCCCTTTGTTGGTGGTAGGCGGAGGCAAGTCCCTACCGCTCCTGAGAATTACAGCATTAGATAAAACGATAATACAATCATCTGACTCTGCATGTATAGAAGGGACATCACATTCTACCTACTTCTTCTTTTTTAAGTTGTTGGGGTTAGCTTCGACCTACGTCGGAATGGTAATTTTAGTGGTGGTCAGGTCATCCAACTTCCTAGTCATGTCTGTTATGCCTTTGACGAGCTGGGCCAAGCAATCCAAGGTCGGGTTCACGGGATTTGTCTCAGAAGATTCAACGTGCAGACCACGTTGTTGCTGCAGGTGCGGGAGCTGAGGCAATGACTGTTGGTGGTGTTGCGGTGGTGGAGGAAGCTGAAACTGATTGCATGAGGGAGGAGGATACTGCTGATACTGAGGATCTAGGGCAGCCGCATACTGATAATATGGCGGTTGATGGCGGTACGAGGCTGCTGGTAGTGTTGGTTCTGCCTCCATTGGTTGGCATACTGGGGCGGATGGTGATACTGTGGAGGCTCTGAGGACTGCCTGAAACAACCACCCCGTGGTTGGTGGTACTGCATATTGGCTTGTTGTTGGCCATGTAGGTGTCCGGTAGGACGAGCCAACTGTGCATCATTGCTCCATACCCCGTTTACTTCTTGGATCATGGGTGGTGGTGAGAATGCTAGATCTGACGTCTGGAGGAAATCTGATTGGTAGACAACCATCTGCTGCTGCGACTGGCCATGGTCGAGTGTCTGCACGTAATACACATGATGGACTGCCGGTGGTTGCTGGCTCGGTCGAGGATGATGTGGCGGTGATGGATCGTCCTTCTTTTCAGCTGGAGCATCTGGAGATGGTGTTGCCGACTGGACAGAGTTGATGGTCCCCACCAGTAGTTCCAACTGCTTGGTAATTGATGAATCCTCATTCATCACTCTTTATTCTTTTATTTTAGCTATTTATCTTGACAAAGCATCATGTATATAGTTGTAAATACAATAAATTAGCAATAAGCATGCATTTGTTAATATCCAATAATTAGCATGTATTTGTGCAAAATAAAAGAATACAGAATAAAAGAAAAAGAAGGAAATATTTAGAATAAATATTGAGTAACCTAAACCCAAGAGAGGGCCAAGAATTGGCCTGATCGCCAAATAAAATAAGTAGAGAGAGATAGGGCCACTCTACCTTGTACATGTCCACCCTTTATGTCTATAATTTATTTTTATAAAAATAAATATAAAAAGGAACTTTTATCCCCTTGTATATATTGCTATGAAACAAAAATTAGAAAAACAAAATAAAATAAAACTCTCTCTCACCTTGTATATAATACATGTACCACTCCCTATTTACTTTATATTTGTAAATAAATAATGAAAATAAAACAAAAATTATTTTATACTCCAAAAATTATGTTGTAAATAAATGAAATACAAAATTGGAGTATTTGTGCAAAAATAAGAAAATAAAAAAATTGTAAAAAATCCATAGGTATTTTATACATGTATATATTATACTATACTGTATATACCAATTTTTTTCATAAAAATAAATAAAAATTACAGAAAAATAGTTTGGAAAATAATAAATATTTTTCATTTTGAACACTTTTTAATTTAAAATCATTTTTATTTTTAAATGATTTTACAATTATTTTTTACTCTCTATTTTCTGATTGGTCCAGGAGGAATGTTGACCCCGGTCAACTACCCCTCCCGGACCTCCCCTTGTGCGGATCCGGGTTTTTGCGTTCATTTCTCCAAATTTTCTCGACTGAATCCTGCACCCTCTAGCTCCGATTTTCTGCCTGCGTCTCTCCAGTGGATCGGTGATCCTCGCGGATCCTTAGGGAGTCGTGGGTCATCCTTGGTTCGCGTGCCCCGACTCGATTTATCCGGTTACATGGGACATCCTATTAAGATTTTCATTTGCCTCCCCAACAGCCTAGCTCGCGTCGTACACCCTTTTGATACCCTATAAAGCCAACCCTTGGTGACAGCAACCGGAGGGCACCTTTGGTCATCGGAGAGGAGCTGTGCAGCCGACGCTCGCCTCTCGTGGCCGGAGCACCGTCGTGACGAGCCTCCTCCGCCAGTCGCAGCGAAGTTGAGGCAATGACCCCCACCATCTGCATCCCCTGAAGCTCAGGATTCTCTTCGGACCTTCAGGTGACCATTCCGTAGTCCTTAGCTCCCTTATCTAGATTCAATCTTTCATTTGCCATCTGCCGCACCTCCGCCAACTCCGACAAGCTGGTCGGAGCCTTGACCCGTTCATCCACCCGTTTCGATCGATACATCCGCTCATCCTCCATCTTCCCTCGCCATCTGATCATCCTAATCTTGGCTCGGATTGCCAAGATTAGGCTCCAGGTCTCATCCATCGCCTCGCCGGAGACCCCCCCTTCTCATTCACCACCGCTTCTCTTTATCTTAGGTCAAATAACCCTGACCGGAGCCTTGCTCCGAGTCCGAGCTTCCTTTTACAGGCTTCAGTGCGCATGGAGATACCCCAGTTCCCCTTCGACTATCCTCGCTGGAGCTCGCCCAGGTCTCAGCCATCGTCACGAAGATCTAACCGTCGACGACCCCATCCGAGCCGTTCACCCGACGTGGAAGGGACTCACGCTTCTTTTGTTGCCGGGCGATCATTCGTCGGAGCTCAGGATCACCGCCTGTGCTCCGGCGAAGTTCGTCCAGGCGTTGTTCTTCCAGAGCCCTCCTTTGCCGTCGGATTGGCTCCCTCGCCCAGATACCATCGCAACCGTCCATATCCAGCAGCTGTCAGGCCGTTAGATGTCAGATCTAACGGCCCCCGTACCTGCCATGTCCCCAACAACTGACGACCGTTTGATCTGACACCTGACCGCGCTAGAGCCGCACGTTCGCACCCAGCCAGTGCACGCCACCTGTCCAGCCACGCGCAGCTCACGTGCTGCATGGGTAATTTGCTCGCTTTATCCTGCTTTTATTTTAGTTTGTCGTGTAGTCTATGAAATAAAGTATATAGTTAGGACATCTTGCATTCTTGCCCCTGTAGTTTTTCATATTTGCTTCTAGTCCTGTTTGTGTGGACTCACGTGCGTCGTCACGTGGGATTCTGGGTTATTTGCATCATTTTCCTTAGACTTATCTGATGTTATGAATTGAAGTTTTATTTCTTATATTTGCAAATATACCCCTGTACGTATTGATTTGAGACATGGGGGGAATTTGATGTGAAAATTGCAGAATGGACCCAATAGTTTTTGTGCGTGTTATTATTTGGTCCAGAGACATGTTTCTTTGCATTTTGGTCCCTGTATGCTGTGTGTTTTACTTTTGATTTAATAAATACAAAAATTATCCAAAAATCACGAAATTTTGACACATGGCTCCAGCCATGGTGTAGGAATTTTAGTAATTTTTTTTATTTTGTTTTGATTTCATTTAGTATTTTCTAAAATTCAAAAACACTAAAAATATTTCCTGTTTGCTTCAGAAAATCCATTAAAAATAGTAAAAACCCTTGAAAAATTCCAAAAAATTCATCTTTTGCTTGTTTTGAGTTGTTTTTATTACTGCCCAATTTTTTTTATATTCCCATTTATAAAAACCATAAATATTAAAAAAGAGTAAAAATATTAGAAAAACAATAAAAAAATCATAAAAATTAAAAAATGTGTTTTCATTTGCTGTAGTTAGTTTTTATTTTATATTTTATAATAAAAATACTGTTGGGATTTTATAGGCATTTTAAGTAATTTTAACTTACCTTTAGATTCCAGCTGGACATTGGTCATTGTTTTTTATTTTATTTCATTTTTATTTAATTAATTAAAAATCATAAAAAAAACCCCATAAAATCCACAAAACCATTTGAATATTTAAAAAACACAAAAATATTTTTGTTTGGAATTTTTGAGTATTTTTTAGTCTTTAAATAATTGTTTAAGTGTTGATAGTTGATTTCCTTTTATCCTTTTTCTTATTTTTAAAATCATAAAAAATTTTGAAAAAAAACCACCATTTTTTTTGTTTTTCTTGGATTCCCAACTACTTCGTAGCTTTCGCATCACGTGCTCCTTGTGTTCGACATTGGTAGCTATACCAGGTAAAATAAATTAGCGAGACTGTTGTCTTTACATGTTTGCTTGATTTCTGTTTTGGTGGACTTCTTTTCTTGATTGAGATCCAGTCCGAGTGGTTGAGGTCGCAACAACCATTGATACCATTTTACCTTAGTCGCTCGGGACGCTCATCAGAATGGCGACGTTGCCGGGGAGCACAGCTTAGTAGTCGGTTTCCCTTTTTCGGCTTTAGTTTTATTTTCCTTATTTTTTATTTTCTTTTGTTTGATTTCTCTTTATTCTTGTTTTTGTTTTTTTATTTCTTTTTATTTTATTTAATTTATTTTTATTTTGCATTTATTTTCCTTTTATATTATTTTATTTTCCATTTTTATTTTTAATAACTGTGGACTGACATTTTTCTATTCTTCCTTTCTTGCGAGGGCCCGAGGAGCGAGGGTGGCAATCTTCGAAGAGCCGAGGCACACGCATGACTTGGAGGCGGCTCGTTTCTGCATCGTGTCGTAGGAGAGCGTAGGAGAGGAGGAGCAGGAATTTGGGAGTATAGCTTGGTTTAGACTTAGATTTATTTCAGTCATATTACTGTTGTAATAAAATAGGATCAGGACTTGGACTCAGACTTAGTGTGATTTCGGGGTCTGTTTCGCCGAGCACCGGTGTGCTCGGGGGACCTCACCGCGGATTTTCGTCGATTTGTTTTTCACCACATTTTTTATTTTTTATTCTCGAAGTTTTTGGCCATTAGACTTAGGTTTTTTGCTTGAATGTGACGTAGTTACTTAAGGCCCAACCCTAATTGTTTATCTTTTCCTATAGATCGTTAATTGGAACTTATTAATTAATTCACAAAGAAAAAGTTAACTCAGTCACCTGAGGGGTCATGTGTCGCTAGAGGCCGTATACAGCGCTGGCAGGATCCGTGTAGCGGACACCGATCGACATCAAAGATAGGACCCCGACCCTCTTGTTGACCCGTTAGATACTGTTCTATTCGAGTAGAAATTATTTGTCTAAGGATGATTTCTTCTTGCATCATATAGATAGGTTTATTTCAGTCTTTTATTTTATGCACGAATCACTCTGCATGTAGAGAGCTGGAGTCAGGTATGCATTTCTTACTCTGTATGCATCATAGTGTTTGATCGCGCATCGGCTTTTTCGACTTCTCCCTCTGTTTTCTAGACTTAAAATAATTAGGAGAACCGAAAACTTCGTTAGGCGTTGTTTGCTTTGAAAAATACCTAAAAAGAAAAACTATAAAATTGGGATTGCTAAAGCTCACTTGATCCTAAAAACACCTGACTTAAAAATCTATCTTGGGAGAGTAATTCCCTCATTGTATGGTTTCGATAAGCGAGAGAGTGACCCGCACACTAGGCTAGAGCCACATCCGACCTCTCCTCAGACTATTGGTTTCGGGTTAGTCGTTCTCCAATGAGGATCGCTCTGATTTTCGGTAAAACAGGTCGCGATATCCTGAACAAGGCGAGTCGACCGGGTAGCCGGTAAACGATCTGCGACTTGTACTAGCTGGGAAAGATCTAGCCTTGGGATCGGGACAGTCCTTTGGGAGTGTTGGATTCCCAACGTCTCGCTTAATCGCTCTGAAAGACTGTTTGATCACCTAATAAAATTGACAAGATAAAAGATTAAACCTTCACGGTCATCAGCTCTGCGTGAGTAGGTGAATTTGGGATTTGCTTGAACGATCATGTGTGCTTTTCCAGATCTCATCCACCTTCACTCGCCACATCAAGATGATGGGACGGAGGTCCCTTAGGCAGCCTCTGGCTGCACCGCTTTTGAGCACTCTGGTCTGTTCATCTAGGTTGGTTCGCGAGAGCCGAGACTCGCTCTCCGAACCCGAGTTTGACTCCACTCTGTTCTCCCTCAACCACCCTTCTACCGGTCCTGAGGTGCCCGAGCAGAGACCGCATCAGACAGTTGATGATTTATCGACACCTGAGTTTGGGTCTTTTGCCTTTGCAGAGACCATGGCCAACAGTGAGGAGTGCATCGATGGAACCAGCAGGAACCAGACTTACGTACTTAATTAGGGTGCCATCAACAACACCCTGTTAGCCTCTCTGGAGACCATGCAACGTCAGATCAGATACCAGGTGGCTTTCATGGTGGACATGCACCGAGAGATGGAGCAGATGAGAGCCGACAGAGAGCAACACAGAGCCGGTGGAGGAGGAAACATCCCTGATGGAGAGCCAGAGGAGCCAGCACAACCAGAAACACCTGCACGATCGATGAGAGAATTGCACAACCCTGGTGTAACTCTGACCCATAGATGGATACAACTGCCAGCCATTTTGGGAGATTTCAAGCTCCCACCTCAGACTATCTAGCTTTTACTCTGATTGCATGGACTCGCCACAGAGGAGCCACACCTCCATCTCTAAGAATTCGAGATGATATACAGTATTGTCCACGATCGACTCGTGGACGAGGACACCATCAAGATGATGGCATTTCCATTCTCCCTCGTAGACAGAGCAACCAATTGGCTGAAGCACCTAGGGAGATTCGTCACATCCTGGGAACAACTCCGGAACGAGTACTTGAATAAGTACTATCCACTCGATCGGACGAATGCAGCTCAAGCCCTGATCCATGCTCCCTAACGAGCAATTTCATGAGGCATGGGACAGGTTCAGGGAGTTCACAGACCGGTGTCCTCACCATGATATATCCAAGCCCAACCTTGTTTAGAGTTTCTTCTGCAGGCTTACACCGGAGTTGCAGGGGCTAATCAATGCATCCTGTGGGGGTTCCTCTTTCACCAAAGATGAGGATCAGGTTTGGGCAATCTACGAGGAGATGACATAGAACTACACGGTGATGTCCCAGACCCGACTATATGCACAACGGAAGCCCACACCACAGGTCGTGTCCTATCAGAGGATAGCACGGGTTGATGCTGGTCCATCTACATCATTAGTAGCCGTAGCATAAGCAGAGTCGACGGCCGCTGATATGGGGATTATCAGCGAGAAGTTGGACCGCATCGAGCTTATTGAGAAGAAGCAGTGCCAGGGCATGTCTCAGATAGATCAGATGACATAGACGCTAAGTGACCTGAAGACCCAGATCATGTGTCTCCAGGAGGCACAGACGGCTTCTCAGCCCTGTCTCAGGTCACGGGAAGATCCCAGCAGCAGCTCGACCCGACCCTTCACCCACTACCGACAGGTGCATCACATTCAGACAGAGTCGTTCCAGCAGTATCAGTAGTATGTCCAGCCACCACCATCTCAGGACAGCCATATGGTGGTCTACCGGTCGGATCAACTCCTGACAGTTCTTCCCCCACCCACTTACGAGCAGGAGCCATTGATGGACGTCAACGGGATTTGGTATGACCACATCAGTCTGGGATCCGACGAAACCATCCTGGATTCCGTTGGTCAATCGGAGGTACCTCTTCCCAGCAACAGCCTCCAGTCCAGAGTGGCCAGTTTAGCCAGCAACAGCAGCAGCAACCCCAGTTCCCACAGCCACATCCACCTTACCAGCAGTATGGTCCTCGTCCCTATCAGCAGGGACAGACGTGAAGCAACAGCAGTAGCCTCATCGGTTTCATCCCCAATATCCCTCTCATCCTCAGCAGCAGTAGCCTCACTTCCATAGAGGTCACCCGTCTGGTTCTCATGGGCCCGCCTACGAGAACCCAACTTTAGATGACTTAGCCCGCCTTATCTCCAATCAGTAGACTACCTTCAGGCGGGAGATGGATGAGTTCTGTCAGGAGATAAGAGAGATAGTGAAGGGCAAGGTCGCCATACCCGCCCAGATTGAGACGAACCCGAACAACCTTAAGAGGAAGTCTGAGAAGGTAGAGTTTACAGAGGTTGCCACTCCTAGTGATTCACTTGGTGATATTTTTGCATATACTTTTGATGCTGACTTTGTTACACTTAGGAGCGATAGGATGCCAGCCGGCGGTGCCTCATCTGAGTGACGACCGCATGCAGATTCAGGAGCGATAGACGAGGAGGAGAGCAGTACTGATGCTGCTCGTAATGATGATGATGACGGTGGTGCTGACACCACCAAGGATGTTGATCCAACTGACGGTACTGAGGCCTTCACTTCATCAGATGTAGGAGGTGGTGCTGATGCCACCAGAGATGATGTTGAGACAGAGTGTGGTGCTGATACCGCAAGTCCAAATGCCGTGGATGGTACTGAGGCCACCATTCCTATTCCTGTTACATTTCCTTCTGTCGTTGTATCTCAGGACTATTCTGTAAAATGTAATAAAGGAAAGGATTCTTCATTTATGAGTCCATCTGTGATGCATGGAGATTTATGTATGGATTTTGTTTCACCACAACAGGGACCCGATCCTAGCCCTCCATATGAGGAGGGACCAGCCATCCCCTTCCCCCAAGCACTCCACTTGGTGAAGGGGATCAAAAAATAAAATCCAAAAAAATCCCAGCAGCTAGAGTTCAGCCAGCAGATGATAGACAGATTCCAGATCCAGCTGACTCTACAGGAGGACTTGGAGCACATCCCTCTCTTCCAGAGGAACCTTAGAGATAAGACCACTATTCACAGGAAGAGGAGGAACCACCACTCGAAGATCCATGTGCTCACTCGTGCCACCTGCTTCGCCATCCAGAACCGTCTGCCAGCCAAGAAGCTGGATGCAAGGAGCTTCCTATGTCAGATGCAACATACATGAGCGGAGGTTCGATCGGACTCTATTAGACAGCGAGTCTTCTATCAACCTACTTCCGACAGCCTTACTCGACCGATTCGAGTTTGGCCCTCTTCGACAGAGCAAGACGGTCCTTCAGTTTGCTGATCGATCTGTCAAGAGGCCAAAGGGGTTGCTGAAGGACGTGGTCATCACAATTCAGGGCCTAAAATTCCCTGTGGACTTCGTTGTGTTGGACATGGAGATCCCTGAGTCTGTGATCGATACCCCTATCATCTTAGGACGCCCGTTCTTGGCCACGGCCAAGGTAGTGTCCGATCATGATAGCGGGAAGATATACTTTCACGTCGAGGGTGAGAGTATACAAATAGAGACAATCGATGAGATTAGAGCGCGAGATTCAGCTTGCTCAGAGTCGCTTACAGATTCAGAGAAGATGACAGAGGCAGGGCGAGATGTCCAACAGGAGTGCAATTTTATGATCAAAGACAATGAAGCAGCCTGGTCAGACCCCATTTCACAAGCCATCCTCTCACCTTCAGATCCTGCTGATGCACAGATTCCAGTAGAGGAGAGCTTGGAGAGCGCATTCTTGATAGAGGACACCTTTCAGGAAGTAGATCGCGTTCAGGAGAGCGAGGCAGTAGATGTTTCATTTGATTCAGATTCAAATCCATCAAAGCCAGATATTGATTGGGCAGAGTTTGATGAGTTAATTACATGTCTGATTCCTATGGAGCCAGCAGCTAGGGTGAAGATTTATCATATTCAGAGCACAGACACACCAGCAGAGCAGTCTTCACCAGATTTTTAGGTTCAGCGAGAGTTATCCCATGCAAATTTGGTCGCTTTCACTCAGACTTTTCAGAGGCCAGATCTGCCAGCTCCCAGTTGCCCAGAGCTGAAGCCCTTACCGCAGTCACTGAAGTATAGGTTCATTGCGGGCGAGCATGAGATGCACCCAGTCATTATCTCAACGGATTTGACTGGAGAGAAAGAATCTCATTTGATGGAGGTTCTTGAAAAGAACCGCAAGGCGATAGGATGGAGCGTAGCTAATCTCCTGGGGATAAGTCGGCCCTGTGCTCCCATCATATCTATCTCGAAGAGGACGCCAAGCGTCGTGTGAGTTCCAGCGGCGCCTGAATCCGAACCTTCGAGAGGTTGTCATGAAGGAAATCTCTAAATGGTGGAGCGCTGATTTTATCTACCCCATCTCAGACTCCAAGTGGGTTAGTCCATTACATGTGGTGCCCAGGAAGACGGACATCACTACAGTTGTGAGTGAGTCTGGAGAGGAGATCGCTACCCGGGTACCCACTTCTTGGAGGGTCTGTGTGGACTACAGACGATTGAATCAGTCCACCAAGAAGTATCATTTCTCGTTGCCTTTTATTAATCATATTATAGAGAGGCTAGCTGGGAAGAGTCACTACTGCTATCTTGATGGGTACGGTTACAACCAGGTGCCCATTGCGCCCGAAGACTAGGACAAGACCACATTCACCTGTCCCTTTGGTACATATTCTTTCAGACGGATGCCCTTTGGTATATGTAACGCCCCGGCGACATTCCAAATGTGCATGTTGTCCATCTTTTTAGACATGGTGGGTGAGTGCTTGGAGGTCTTCATGGACGACTTTTCGGTCTATGGCGATGGGTTTGATGTTTGTCTTGACTGTGTCCTTCAACGATGTATTGAGGTCCATCTTGTGCTATCTTGGGAGAAGAGTCACTTCATGGTGACTCAAGGGACAGTGCTTGGTCATATCATCTCCAACAGGGGCATGGAGGTTGATCCGTCCAGGTGGATATCATTAGGAAACTCAGTCCACCGTCCAATTTGCAATAGTTGCGGTCTTTTCTAAGGCATGTCGGTTTCTACCGATGCTTCATTTATGATTTCAGCAAGATTGCCCGACCGTTGATTGATTTGCTGACCAAAGACACCGAGTTCATTGTGGATGATAAGTATCTTGCATCATTTGAGACTCTCAAGAGTCTAGTTGTAGAGGCTATTGTCCTTCAGTCGCCTGATTGGTCTCTCCAATTCTAGATCATGACGGATGCCTCCGATTTTGCCATAGGGGTCGTGCTGGGACAGAGGAGGGATGGAGTGACATTTGTCATTCACTACGCTAGCCATACATTAGATGTCGCGCAGCGGAACTACACTGTCACTGAGAAGGAAATGCTAGTCGTAGTCTTTGCCCTAGGTAAGTTCAGATCGTACATCATTGGATCTAAGGTGACTATCTTCACAGACCATACCGCCATCAGGTACCTCGTGTCAAAGAAGGATGCCAAAGCGAGACTGACTAGATGGATCCATCTACTCCAGGAGTTTGATATTGAGATTAAGGATAAGCTTGAAGTCAAGAATGTAGTGGCAGATCATCTCTTCCGATTAGAGCATCTTGAGGATTCTGAGCAGATTGACCCTATTTCTGAGACCTTCCCAGATGATGCGATCCTTGCTATCTCCTCTCTCTAGTGGTACGTCGACATTGTGAACTATCTTGTTGCCAAGAAAGTTCCACAAGGTTGGCCCAGGCAGCGACTTGAGACCTTCCTTGTGAAGGCCAAGTTCTACCATTGGGAGGATCCTGTCCTTTATCATGAGGGAGGGGATAGCATCTAGCGTCAGTGCATTCCTCAAGAGGAGCACCATAGCGTACTCACTTTCTGCCACAAGCTTGAGGCAGGAGGACATCACTCTAGGAGGAGAACGGCACAAAAAATGCTCCAATCCGGCCAATGGCGGCCTACCCTCTTCAAGGATTCTGATGAATTCGTGAGGATGTGTACTAATTGTCAGAGGATGGGCACTCGTGGACAGCGTGATATGATGCCAATGCAGCCCATTCATTTCTGTGAGGTTTTTGACGCATGGGGCATCGATTTCATGGTTCCATTCCCTAAGAGTCAAGAATTTGAGTACATTTGTTGGTCGTCGATTATGTGAGTCGTTGGGTTGAGGCCATCCCTGCCTGAATCGCAGATGCTAGGACTGTATGCATATTTTTGAGGAAGAATACCATTTCACGGTTCGGGGTGCCTAGAGTGTTGATATCTGACGGCGGGTCTCATTTCGTCAACGATAAGGTAAAGGCCCTTTCTAGCGAGTTCAGCATTGACCGTCGAGTAGCCACTCCATATCATCCTCAGACCAATGGTCTTGCTGAAATGTCGAATAGGGAGATCAAGACTATATTGCAGAAGTTCGTCTGCCTTGACTGAAAGGATTGGTCACAGCTTTTGGACTCGATCTTGTGGGCATATTGGACTTCCTTCAAGACTCCTTTGGGTACATCTCCCTTTCACCTCATTTATGCCAAGCCCTGCCATTTACCTGATGAGCTTAGGCATAAGTCACTTTGGGCTATCACAGACATACTTTTGGATTCAGTGAGTGTAGGAGATCAGAGGAGGGCAGAATTGGTAGCCCTGGAGAAGCTTAGAGATGCAGCCTTTTCGAGCAGCCTACAATACAAGGAGAGAGTGAAAGAGTGGCATGATTCTCATATCAGCCACAAGCAATTTGAGCCAGGTCAGAGAGTATGGTTATTTGACGCCAGACTTAGATTATTTCCAGGGAAGTTGCAGAGCAAGTGGAAGGGACCATACATGGTCTGAAAGGTACATGACAATGGAAGCATTGACATATTTGAGATGTCATCTGAGACTACCTTTCATGTTAACGGGCAGCGGCTCAAACCATATCTAGATCACGAGCCATTAATTATTGACGTCGGCCCTATTCATTTTGCGTGAGATGTGGTCTCTTGACTCACATCTATTGCATCTCGTGCCTGATTATCACTATCTTCCTTCTTGTATAGATCCAGATGTCCATATCACACCATTCTTCATTCCAACACTCCATTTGCATCTTTGATTATGTTATACTTAGGGTGTACTTTACCCTAAGTATAGGGGGTATCTGACTTTTGAATTCCTTTGTGATTCTTTTTACCTCTGTTTTGCTGCATATACTTAGGGATATTTTACCCTAAGTATAGGGGAGGTAGACCCTGTACATCCTTCCACTCGGAGTTCCCAATGTGTACAGTCTGTTATACTTAGGATTATTTTATCATAAGTATATGGGGAAACACCGAGATCCTTTCATTTCTATTCTTTGATTCATCAATGTAGTATAGTTTTCCTTTTCACTTCTCCATATTGAGCACAAGTTATGTCTTCTTCATCTCTCTTGATCTACTCTGAGGACATCATTCGAGCTAAGTATAAGGGTGTCGTATATATTTCATATATACTTTAGTCATAATTCGTACTTTGTGTGAGTGTATTAATAAATAAAATGGCTAAAATCCTTTATCTAAAAATCATAAAAAAACTAAAATTTTTCTTGTACATAAAATTCTTTCTTGCACATACATAGCTATTTATAAAATTATTTTTGTACAAATATTTGTAAAAATGGTTTGTGTGTAAAGAGTTTGTAAATATTTTGATATCAAAATTATGTATATAGTACAAAATTTTTGTAAAATATTTGAAAAACAAAAAAGTTTGCAAAAACCCTTGTGTAAATGTGGGTAAATATTTTGCAAAACTTCTACCTTCATGCATTCATTCATTCAAACATTTTAAAAATTTTTGCACGTTTTCAAAATTGCATAAAAATATTTTAGTATATAGTTGTACAATTTTTCTGAATCATAGTTGACATTTAAACTAGCCTTGAATTAAATTAAAAAATGGAGCTTGGTTAAGACCTTAATCCACCTAATTCTAAGAGGGACCTTATAGGGCTTAGGGTTAAGACTTTTCAGGTCCATGGTGACTTAATTCTTTGAGTCCACTAGGCTATGATCATATGTCATCTTGATGAGCCTAAGTAGAATACTTAACAATGCACACATGACTCTCACAGACAATGGCTTTACTTGCACCAGCATCTTATACATAGCTCTCTACGGATGATGTGGCGAGGAGGCAGTTTTCTTTGACTTGGGGTAGCATACAAGGGTAGTATTTCTAGGCAGAACCTCTCATCTTCTTTTAGTGAAGGAAGTGCATCTCAACTTGGTCTGGCGACCTTGAGGGCTAAAGACAGGAGTTGTGGGTTGCAATAATGCTTCAAAAGAAGGATAGTCTACTGGCTCAAGAGGGAAAACTCCTTATGTATATATGTTGCACCATGTAGATATGTTGTACATATGCACATCAAAAAAAGTGCAAAAGAAAGAAAAACACCAAAAAAGTAGTGGGTCTGATAAAAAATGACACCGGAGTGTATATAGACAAATAAAGCAAAGCTTATGTTACCCATGCCCATATCATGAAGCTTGCAGTAGGGAGACTTAGCTGCATTGGTTGGGCTCCCTAGGATACATGGCTACACTGGCGATGGTCCATTCTCTTCTTCCTCCTCTTGTTGAGCCAGTTGCACTTGAACTTAGAAGGGAATACCCTGCTCCTCGAGGAAAGAGTTGCAGACTAGGGCATTAGAGTTACCTTATTGAGGGGAGTTGTCACTTTGCCATTTCTAAGGTGGGGAGTGATAGTGGTCACTAGAGCCGGTTTACAGCTTTTAGAAAATACGGTTGTCGATGTAGAAACTCACAATCCAGATCCTAGCTCCGATTAAACAAATTCGGTTTTCTAAAGAAAACCTACACTATTTTTTTTACCAGGTAAGTGTGCCTGGGTCGAACTCAAGGAGGCATAATAGAATGCTTTGATTTTTTAGAAATATTTTTGTGATTTATTTTTATCTCTTCTAAAAGCAGTCAAAGAAACACGATAATTTTTATTTGAATTTTTATTTTTAATTTTTTATTTGATTTTAATCTTTTCCAATTTTATTTAATTTTCAGAAGGATATTTTTCACAAGATTTATTTATTATATAATAGGTAAAATATAGGTAGATGATACAATATAGTAGGTAGAACGGGTCGAGCAGCGGGCTCGAACTACACACAAAAACAAAACAAAACGGAGTCGGTTTTCGAAAAAATTAAAACACGATGAAAACGCGAGAAAAATACACGAAAATTTAATAACAACTAGCTGGGGTAGTTGCGTAACTACCCTAAAGAAATCGACGAAAAATGAGGTCAAACGAGGTCCAAAAATCTCCTACAACGCAGGGGTGTAAGCGCAAGAAAAAATATTAAAATGTTATGCAATTAGGTCCTTGCAGGGACTGTTTTGAAAAAAAATAAAGTGTTTTACATTTAGGTCCCTACGGAGGGACCTAAATGCAATTACTAAAAAGTTCTGGAGCGGGAATTAAAATATGAAAGCCTTCTGGATTTATGTTGCAATTTCTCCACCAGTTCACTTTCGACGGCTGAGATTAGATGCTGCGGGTGCTGATCTAACACTTGCGCGCCTTCCACGTGTCGGCAAGCTGCATGCCTAGAGCGTTTGAAATGTTCTTGATTCTGTTGCTCAGCTACTGAAGGGCACATCTTCTCCTATTTATCCCATCCAGCTGATGAAAGCTTTGGCTCTCCGGCGGGGCCAGAGGGTTAGAGGATCTAACTCTCGAGCTCTCCCACGGTAGGTGGCTAGCGGAGGTAGCGCGTGGCGTTGGCTATCACTCGACGAAGGTGGAGGTCTGCTGTAATGGCGTCTGATGATCAGGTGGTTACGCCATCTTTGAAATTGAAGTTCTTGATAAGAGAGGCTCTCAAATGTTGGGGAATGGCTCTAGGTTGAAGATGAACCTGCAAATGACAAATCTATAAGCTCGATTCACGAAGAATCGGCCACAAATTTGGAGATTTGCAAGATCAAAAAGTGATGAAAAATATAGTTTCCAGAATTATTGATAGTTGCGTGAAGTTGTTGATGAAAAGGTGTCGCAATTTGAAGATATTCGAAATGATTTGAAAGTAGGATTTGACCTAGCGATTAAGCTAATGGATTAAGCTAACTAATCACGTGGTTAGCCACGCTAATTGTGGAGCGATGATCGAGAAAGAAATTCGAGAAAATGGAGGAATAGGTCTGGGGGAAGAGGTGTATTTACCTATGGTAACTCGCTCGGCGGACGACCTTCGCCGGAGCTGCACGCGGCACGAGCTGCGATTCAAGGCTGAGACGAGCCTTGGAACTCCTCGTCCGATGTTCTCCTTCCAAGTGGAGATGCTTGCAGGTGCTGTCACCACCGATGCTTGGCTGAGCAAGGCTTGGAAGGATGGGGGTCGGCTACTGAGCTGGAGCTGCAGTTAGTTACAGGAGACTTCGTTGGCAATGGCGATCTTTGGAGCTTTATATAGAACAATGGCGTGGGCTCCAAGTAGAATCGAATGGGTGGCGAGCTTGATGGTTGTTAGGAGATTAAATCCAAAGGTTGAAATCGCCTGGAGGCGTTAAGATGTGCGCGGAAAAATTAGTTGAAGATGGCTTGCCGGAACAGAAAGGCTAACAGCCTCTTGAGGAAGATGAGCCAGGTGCTGACAAGTGTCAGCACCGGGTTGGCCAATTATTGTAAAATACTTCTAAAATCAATATTAAATAGTATTTAAAGTTATTTTAAATAGGTATAAATATAAGAAATGTAAATAAATTATTTATCTAATTTATGGAATATTTACTTTTTATAAATAATAAATATTATTCAAAATATAAATATTATATTAATAACTATGTATATATAAATAGGTTTTGGATTTTTAATTTAATAAATAAATAATTAAAAATTAATTTTATATTTTCTTAATTATGAGAATAATAAATAAGGGTTGTATGAATTTTTATGGATTTTAATAAATTAATTTACATATATTAATAAATAAGGGTATAAGTTATACAGTTCATTTTTTTCCTATAATTTAGGGTTTTTGATTTTATTAAAATAATAAATAACTTCAAAAAATTTATGAAATAAATTAAGGTTAAATTACAGGATCATGAAAATATTTAGAAATTATAAAATTAAGAAAACTATAAATAATGTGTGTTATATAAAATAAATAGCCCAGAAACCTTGTTGTCTTTTGGTCCCAAAATCGACTTTTTGCAAACGGACTCCGAATTCGATGAAACCACCTTTATTAATTAGAGAATTTTATTTTATGAACTTTAAAGGTGAATAGAGTGAAATTGGAGTTTGTATGAAGAAGTTATGATGTTCGGAAGTTGAGATTTTAACAATTTATAGGCTGGATTTCTTGGTATATATACAGAGTAATATTTTTAACTTATTTTATATTTTATATACATTTTTAGTAATACTTAGGAGAAGATTTTGGTGAAAAATATGTACATATAAATTAATTAAAAATCTTTGAAGTTTTGTATTTATATTATAAATAGTGAAAAGTGTATGGAGTGTGACTTAATTTATTTTTATGGTTTTCTTTCCTTATCTCCCCCTACTTTTTGGTTTGTCGACCAATCCATGCTGACTTGATCTCGGGGGGTTTGGCTATAAATATACCTTACAGCTATATTTATATTTTAAGTCATGTTGTACATATATACATATATCCAATCTGCCCTTTATTCTTTTTCTTGATTCTTTATTTATTTACATGATTTTGATGGTTAAAATTGAATATTTATTCATGAATGAAGTTTTGTTAAAAGATGGAATTTAATGACTATTTACATGCATTTGTTAAGGGTTTTAAGACAAAATGAGATAGAAAAGTTAATGAATCATGGATTCATCAACCCCCTATACTTAAACTTTGCTAGTCCCTTAGCAAACATTTATTTGAAAAGTAAGTGAAAAAGAAAGAAAGTTAGAATGAATTTATTTTCCTAAACCAATTCATGAGAACAGACAAAGGACAGAGCTCGATCGGGCCTGAAACAAGCATTTTGTCGGAACCTTAACTAGGATTAGGATTTTATCCTCAATAGTCCTCAAGTTCCACAATTCCTTACTCAAGATCACTTCATCGGCTAGTTTAGATTCACTTATTCATATCGCAAACTCTATCATCCTTGAAGTCAACTTGTACGGTGTGTGAATTGATTTAGCTCTTCATGCTTAGAGAACCGAAGAAACCGTCCATCCCGGCTATACACTTCTATGGCGTCCTTATCCCGCTACTCTTTCCTCGGGGAGGGAGGTATTCCCTTCTGAGTTCAGTTCTACTATGTCCACAATCGAATATAGGGAGAAAGTAGAAGAATGAGAAAAGAAGTGGAGTGCGACCAGTGTAGACGCATCTCCTTGTGAAGCTCAACCAGTGTAGCTGAGTCTCCACTAAGATGTGCAAGCATTTTTGGTGGAAGCTTAGACCATTGTGGTCTTATTTGGTGGTTTCTTCTTTGAGTTGACTTTGTAATTTGCTTGCAATGCATTCATCTTTTTGTGCCTCGACGGATATATCATCTTTTTATTCCGTCCCTTTTTTGAGGTCTTAGAAAAATTGTGTCAGCAGATCCTTCCCTCATCCGAAGCAACTATCGCAACCCCAATCTCTCCCGTCTTTAGACGTCAATGCCGCAAAGATAAGGATAGAAATGCACTACCAAGATGTACTGCCCTTCGTAACTCCATGCGAGTCGAGCTTAGTGCAGAGTGCAGGTGTTCAAGATTGGTTCACTGGTGTAGAGTTGTATGGATGACACCAAATGGTCTACTTAAGCACATATGACTTGATTTCCCAAATATGGTCTTATGGAACCCAAAGATTTTAAGTCAAAAGACCTGAAGAGTCTAAATTCCAGATCCTAACTAGGCTCCTTACAACGAAAGTTAAAGGTCGTAATCAAGCTCCATCCTTTAGACTAGACTCAGTCCTTATTTCCAGAAATCAAACTTATTCTGAAAAATACGAATGCAAATGCAACCATGTTTTTGTGAAGTATATTTTCTGAATTTTACTCATTTTTATGGATTTTAAGGCTTTTGTAATTTTTAGAATGTTAGGACTTTGTAAATTTTTATGGATTTTTCTGGTTTTTATAAACAAGTTTTTATTCATGAATTTTACAAGATATATTTTATTCGGTTTAAATATCTAATGTATTTTAAAGATTTTATTTACAAAGGATTTTTACAAGGATTGAATGATTTTTACACATATTTCAATAAATAGAATTTTAAATAAGTATTATACAAATTTTAAACACATATTTTAATTACAGATTTTAAATACAAGTTTTAAACATATTTTATATATTTACAAGGATTTTATAAGTAATAAATAAATATATAAATAGATTTTAAATTAACCCGTACCCACTTTTTATGGATTTTATAGATATAGAAAATACATCAAAGTATGAGTTATGGACGAAAGTATATATACAATATATACGCACCCCCTATACTTAGCTTGAGCTATGTTCTCATAGCGTCAAAAGAGAAAAAGGAGGACATAACGCATGCTAAGTAAAAGTGGGTGAAAAAGAATAAAGGGTACAAGTCAGTCAACCCCCCTATACTTACGATCAGGTCATCGTAAGTATAACGGAAGACCAAAAACGGGGTGACTGAGTAAAAAGAATATATAACGAAAGATCAAAAGGAAGAGAATACGAAATCATCGAAATCACTTGGTCCCCCCTATACTTAGGATAAGGCATCTTAAGTATAGAAAAGAGTGAAGCCAAAAATCGAAAACCAGTGATTTGTGAAAAAGAAAGGCTATACAAAAAGAATCAGAACAAAATATAAAACGTGAATCAGCAAACAAACGGTCCCCCTATACTTAGGATCTGGTATCCTAAGCATAGAAGACGAGCAAAAATGGGGACGATTGTGGTCTACGAAGAATATACAAGTGTTGTGGATCTCCATAATCGAATGGCTAAAAAGAATTTGTACAGGATGAGATGAAGTGAAAGAATGATCATGATTCTTGTACAAAATAGATCACTTCAGTACATGCCAGATGATCAGTAGTCTCGACAAAGTGCTTCAGCATCTGCCCGTTAACCACGAACGGCTCTGCACCATGTGACACATTTGATATTGCTATACTGCCATTGCCGTGCACCGTTCTGACTATGTACGGTCCTTCCCACTTGCTTTTTAATTGCCAGGAAAAATTCTCAATCTCGCATTGAACAACCAGACTTTCTGCCATGGGACAAAGGTCTTGTGCCGAATATGTCTGTCATGCCATTTTTTCACTTTGTCCTTATAGATGAGTGTGTTCTCGTATGCTTGATTTCAAATCTCTACCAGCTCATTCAGATCTATCTTTCTCTTGGCTCCTGCCTTCTGTATATCCAGTAAGATTTCTCGAATTGCCCATTCAGATTTGTGCATGATCTCTACGGGCAAATGGCATGGCTTTCCATAAACTAATCTGAATGGTGAAGTACCTAAGGGAGTTTTGTATGCAGTACGATATGTCAAAGAACCTGATCTAGAAGCAGTGACCAGTTCTTCCTATCCGGTCGTACTAATTTCTGAAGAATTTATTTCACTTCCCTATTTGAAACTTTAGCCATGCCGTTCGTTTGTGGGTGGTAAGGAGAAGCTACTCTGTGATCGATGATGTATTGCTTCACTAGCTTTTTCACCTCCTTATTAATGAAATGGCTACCCCCATCAGAAATAAGAATATGTGGTATCCCGAACCGCGAAATAATGTGTTCCCTTACGAACTTGCAAACGGTCTTACTGTCTGCAGTTCATGCGGGTATAGCCTCCACCCATCTACTAATATAATCTATAGCGAGAAGAATGTACTCAAAGCCGCTACTGGAAGGGAACGGTCCCATAAAGTCTATGCCCCATGCGTCAAAGATCTCGCAAATAATGACGGGTCGCATCGGCATTGCATCTCTAGCACTGACTGTCCCTACAGCTTTCTGACAATCTGGGCAACTCTTCACGAATGTGCAGGCATCTCTAGTAAGAGTCGGCCACCATAATCTGCTCTGAAGTACCTTCTGCGTTGTCCTCTTCCCTGAGTGATGTCCTCCTGACTCTAAAGAATGGCATAAAGTGAGGACACTATTATATTCCTCCTGAGGAATACAATGTATATAAACACAATCTAGTCCTTCTCGAAAAAGAATCGGATCCTCCCAATGGTAGTATCGTACCTCAGAAACTAGTTTATCAACTCGGTTCTCAGGCCAACCCTGAGGACTTTTCTGTGTGACCAGAAAGTTCACTATATCTGCATACCACGGAAGTTCGGTAACCGCAAAGATGCTTTCATCAGGAAATCTCTCTACGATCTCTGGCGTGTACTCATCTGAAGGTTGATCTGACTGTAATCAGGAGAGGTGATCAGCTACCACATTCTTTACCCCAGGTTTATCTTTGATATCCAAATCGAATACCTGAAGTAATAGAATCCATCTAAGAAGGTGTGCCTTGGCATCCTTCTTTTCCATTAGAAACCAGATAGCTAAGTGATATGTGTAAACTGTGATTTTTGAGCCAAGCAGATATGGTCGGAATTTATCTAGAGCATAAACTACTGCCAACATCTCTTTTTCTGTCACCGTGTAATTTCTCTGAGCATCGTCTAAGTTCTGCTGGCATAATGAATGGCAACAGGAAGTCCATTCCTCCTCTGTCCTAATACAACCCCGACCGCAAAATCTGAAGCATCCGTCATGATCTCGAAGGGTAGAGACCAATCAGGCGGCTGTAGGACAGGAGCACTGATAATCTTCTCTTTCAAAGTGAGGAATGCATTAAGACATTTATCATTTATCACGAACTCGATGTCTTTGCCTAGTAATTCAGTCAACATTCGGGCAATCTTGGAGAAGTCTTGGATAAACCGTCGGTAAAAACCGACATGCCCTAGAAATGACCGTAACTGTTTGATGTTGGATAGTGGTTCGAGTTTCCTGATGATATCCTCCTTGGCAGGGTCAACCTCCATGCCTCGCTGGGAGATGACGTGCCCCAACACGATCCCATGAGTAACCATAAAATGGCTCTTTTCCTAAGACTGAACGAGATCTACCTCACAACACTTTTTCAGAACCTGGTCTAGGTGCTCTAAGCAATCGTCAAAGGACTCACCATAGACCGAAAAATCATACATAAAAACCTCTAGAAAATCACCGACCATGTTCGCAAAAATAGCAAGCATGCACCTCTGGAAAGTAGCAGGAGCATTGCAAAATCCAAAGGGCATCCGTCTAAAGGCATACGTGCCGAACGGACATGTGAAGGTGGTTTTCTCCTGGTCTTCAGGAGCAATTGATACCTGGTTGTATCCGGAGTAACCGTCAAGGAAACAGAAGTACTCCTTCCCTGCCAACCGTTCTATGACCTGGTCTATAAAAGGCAAAGGGAAGTGGTCCTTCTTCGTCGCGGTGTTCAGCTTTCTGTAATCAACACATACTCACCATGACGTGGTTACTCTCTTTGGAATCTCCTCTCCACTCTCATTCTTAACCATCTGAATACCCGACTTCTTCGGGACAACGTGTAATTGGCTAACCCATTCAGAGTTGGAGATGGGATAAATGAACCCTGCGTCACACCATTTCGTAATCTCTTTCTTGACAACTTCTCGTAAAACCGGATTCAGCCTACGCTGAAACTCTCTGGAGGGTTTGCTGTCATGATCGAGATAGATATGATGCGAACACAAAGCATGATTAATCCCGCGGAGATCGGATGCAGTCCACCCAATAGCCTTGCGGTTTCTTTCTAGAATCCCAATCAGATGAGATTCTTGATCGTCGGTCAAAGATGAACTGATAATGACCGAAAACCGTTGATGTGGACCCGCAAGGAAAGCATATTTCATGTTTGGTGGCAAATTCTTTAACTCTGGTAAGGTAGAATCTGGTTCTGCTGAAACATCATCTATATGTGTACGGGGATCTGTATCGGTTGTGGATGTGTCTGCGATTTGATTATCCACCATCTCAATGTGCTCTAAAGTCGGACTATATAATATGTTCAAGACATCATCCGACTCCTCAGAATGATCAGAGGAAAATAACTCAGCCAAATGAAACTCTGTCTCTGGGTCATCTGAGATAGAGAAATCGTGTAAATTCTCTGAATATGAAAGATCTGCGTTAAACTCATCAGAATTCTGATCCCTTTTCTTCTCATCATCCGGACTAAAATATAAAGTTCCGTCGGAAGAATTACCCCATGTGGTCTCGGAACCATCCTCTGTTAAACATTCTTGGGTCTCTATCTGATATCTTTCGAGGTCGTCAAGACGGACCTCATCCATGTAATCGCAGGAGGCTAAAGAACTCAGAAAATCAGAAGATGCGTCACTGGCTGTGTTCGATTCTCTCTCCATATATATATATATATATATATGTACCTTCTCGCCCTCGGCGCGAAAAGATACCTTCCCTGTATCATAATCGAAGAGAGCCTTTGCGGTCTCTAAGAAAGGCCTCCCGAGAATGATTGGGGTAAGGTGTAACTGTGTAGGGCAATCTGTCCAGGACCGTAAAATCCACTGGGAATCGCAGACCCTGCACAGTTACGATAACATTCCTTAGTATACCCTTAGGTCTCTTTACGGATCTATCAGCAAACTGAAGGATCGCGTGGGATTTGTAAAGAGGGCCTAACTCGAGCTTATCGAGTAAAGAAGAGGGTATCAGATTGATTGAGGACCCGTTATCTAATAGAGTGCGATCGAATTTGGATTTTGCGATCTCGCATCTGACATAATGTGCACCTGAGTCTTTCTTCTTCTTCAGTAACTTATTCTGTATCGCACAAGATGTAGCCTTAGTCAAGATATGTTTCTCTATTCGGGATCTCTTTTTCCTACGCGTGGTGCATCAGTTTTTCAATTGATTCTTAAGCGTAGGAAACTGATCTAAGGCATCGTGAAGCGGGATCTTCAGAAAGATGTGATCTTTTAGTAATCTTTCGATCTCTGGAGAAGCAACATTCTTTTTGGTATTTTTCTTTCCTTTTCCAAACAAAGCATCGGGAAAAGGAACAAAATCAGAAGTCGGAAAATCAGAATTTTTATTGATATGAGAATCATCTTGTACATCAAGAGTTTCAAAATTATGTACAAAACTCTCTAAGATAGGGGAAGAAATGTTTTTCTCAGGATTCTTTTCCTGATCTGGCGTGATGTCATCGTCTGATTCGTCAGTGTCCATATCTACTGTGTCGGCATTGATCCCGTCTCTCGAGTCTGCAGGGTGGTCCTCATCATCTTGCTGGTTCTCCTCCTCGGCTTCAGATTCTTGCGGCTCATGGATCTACTCGTGCTCCTCGTCAAATGCTCGCTTTTCTACTCCAGCAGGTGCTTGTGGTGATCTACCGCTCTTGAGACGAATGAAGTTAGATAAAAATTCAGGAAACGAGATATTACCTGTAGTGTCTACCTGATCTGGATGCCTCCTCTTATTATTCGGGTTCATCCGAGGTTGGGATGGAAGAGTGGTCTTCGGCGTGGTTAACTCGTCCAGATGACAGTTAACCTGCTCCATCTCGAGTTTATGCGCAATATGGAGCGTACTCAGCATGTCCGTGATCTGGTTTAGTGCCTGGGCCTGTGAAGACATCTCTGGTTCGGTGTGGTGGTCCTGGCTTGCTCCTCTCTCCTACCTTGGCGTGTATTGCTGAGAAGTGGAAGGCTGGGAGTATTGCTGTGGTGTGGAGGAAGACTGCTGCGACTGTTGATAAGGATAATTCTATGAATAGTGAGCCAGATGCTGATATGATTGTGGTCTCTGATGATAGACATTCGGGTGAGATTGCTGCGGCGTGAAGCTCTGGCGGTCATGGAAATGCGGATGACCGTACGGCTGCTGCTGCTGATTCGGTATATTCGGCTGTTGAATCAGAGTATATCAAATCCCGTTGATCTCGAGAGTGGATTGCGGCTCCACCTCCATCTCTGTGGTGCTGGTGATCTGGTCGGGATTGGCATGAGACTGATCCTCATGCCAATCAAGTTGCAGAGTTTCTGGCTCGCTCTGTACGAAGTGGATCAGACGGGTGGGCGGAGCGGGTAAGATCCTCAGTGTTGGTTGTGTGGTCGAAGAAGATTGGCTCTGCTGGTACTGGAGCTGAAGATCAGACACTTTCTTCGACAGATCACTCAGCTGTTGAGGTAGAGATGAGAATTTCTCCAACTCTCGCAGCGGTTGTAAGTCTTGGACTTGCTTTTGAATCACATACACCAACGTTAGCTTCTTGCTAATGTATCCCATGTTGGTTGTTGGATTCGGAATCTGAGATGTTGGCCACCTTGTGATGTTCTCGGTGATGTGGTGGCTGCGGGGCTTTCTGAAATGCCCGAGTAGAGTCCACGGCTCTCGAGTTCTCGGTCATCCCTTTGAAGATGGCCCAGACTGACTCAGCATCCTTGTTCAAGTAGCTGCCGCCACATGCGGCACTCACGAGCCTCTGGATGTCCGGCTGGAGTCCTCGAAATAATTCTGCACTAGCACCTTCATCAGGATCTCATGATGCGGGCATCTCTCCGTAAGGTCCTTGAATCTATCCCATGCCTCATGGAAAGATTTGTGTGGGAGTTGCATAAAGTTGGAGATCTGGCTCCTTATCATGTTCGTCCTTCCTAGAGGAAAATATTTATGTAGGAAAGTGGACTTCAGATCGTCCCATGTAGAGATTTCCCTCCCCAGATGACTCAGCCAGTAAAGAGCCTTATCAGCTAAGGCAAAGGGGAAGGCCTTGAGGCGTACAACCTCCTGCGTAACTCCTGGATAACAAGCCGTACCGCAAATCATCTCGAATTGTTGTAAGAAGGTAAACGGCTCCTCTGCGGTATTCCCATAGTACTTGGGAAGAAGTGAAATAAAGGACGGTCTCAGCTCGTATGGCCCTTGATTCGGCGGTAGCCGAATCCAATGGTGGAGCGTTCTAGCGCCCGGGTCATACTCATCCCGTAAAGTCGCGGGAACCACATGTGGTAATTGGTTCCCGGCCCCTGCTCGCAGCGCGGCTATTTCAGCCCGTAGTTCATTCTGAACTCTAAACTGTTCTCAAATCTGTATATTCATCTGTTGGAGTGTATCGAGAATTCCCGTAGTAATATCTACGGCGTCTGGTCTTCCTTTGTGCTGCTCCCCAGCTGGTGGCCTCTCGTCTGTTGTTGGTCCTTTGTCGTGAGCCATCTGATCGTCTGTGAAATAGAAGCTCTCGTAAGAACTCAGCGAAAAATAAGATGGAGATCTAGATGATGTATTGAAGCAAGGGTCTGCCTCAATATTCTGGCCAGGAGGCGAGGGAGTCTGGGTCTGACTCTCCCCGAGATCAGATGGGACCAGCTTGGGAAGAGGGTCATCCCGAGCCTGTGAAGAAGTACGCTTGATGGTGGACGGTCGAAAGCTCACGAAGTCTGAGCAGAAAAGCCATCGAGATGTCATCTTCGATGTCAAGAGAATTGATCGGGAGAGCATGATTTACGATTCAAATGAGAAGGATAAATACGAAAGCCGTGGAAACTCACGTCCCGCAAGCAAACACAAACAAACCCCGTGTTCATCAACTCAACCCGATGAAGACCGTAAGAGTTCGGTATTTTGATCTTATTGGTTTTAGGGTTGTAATTAGCAAACAAGTTTCGATTATCGCAGGCTGAGCAAGCTAATAGGTGCCCGATGGTTTCTCCTAAACACTGGCCGAGTCCTTACAGAAGATCACTCGCACTCAGCCAGTATGGGAGTAAGTACGGACCGTTTCCGGCTACTCGTGTTACTTGAGAACGGAGCCTTGCGCAGTGTCCTCTAAACCTCCCACTCTGCTAAGTACACCCGGACCGTTTCCGGCTACCCGAGAGTATCCACTAAGGAACAGTGATCAGGTGTATGGACTAAGTAGTATTTCGTGGGAAATACAGAGTTTTGGGCTCTAACCTTATGGGCCGGCTCTTGCTCGTGCACTCTGAGAAGTTGTGCGGGGATTACTCTCCCAAAGCAGATGAATCGTTATGGTTTTTTAGGTCAGATATGTTTAGCAGTCCCGATTTTATTTTGTGGTTTTGTATTTTTTTGGATTTTTCAAACAAACGTCTACCGATTTTTTTATTTTTATAAAAACCCTAAATTCATGCACCTAGGTTGCGAGTCCTAAGACTAACTACGTAGGCACAATCAGATAGAATAAAAAAAACCTAAGCAAGCATCTAAAAAGCTGCGGAAAAACTGATAAGGCGAGAAAAACTGCGGTGGGTGCTCTGATCCCCTGAATACACGGTACCCGGCGAATCAGACCCCGAAAAAAATGGGGGTTGTTTACTCTCTTTTACAGTTTCTCTCCCTTTCTCTCTCTTTTACAAAAATTACACTAACTAAGTCTGCCCTCTGCAGCCAACTTGTGAAGAAGAAGCCGGCCTCTGCTCTTTCAACTGATTCGGCTTCCTAAGAAGCTGGCTGATCCTACAGGCCCTGCAAAAATTAGTTAGTTGTACGAAAAAGCCGTACGGAATCAATTGAGAAAAGAGTCGAGAAAATCGTAAGAAAAGCTGAAAGAAATCTATGAAAACAAAAAGAAGTCGATTGAGAAAGAAAGCCGTACGAAAAACCGTATGAAAAGCTATGAAAAACCAAAATAAGAGAAAAAATAAAATCACAAAAATCCGAAAAAGATCAAAATACTCTAACGCCTCCCCGGCAACGGCGCCATTTTGATAGCGGTCACTAGAGTCGGTTTACATCTTTTAAAAAATACGGTTTTCGATGTAGAAAGCCGCAATCCAGGTCCTAGCTCCGATCAAACAAATTCGGTTTTCTAAAGAAAACCTACACTATTTTTTTTACCAGGTAAGTGTGCCTGGGTCGAACTCAAGGAGGCAGAATAAAATGCTTTGATTTTTTTAGAAATAATTTTGTGATTTATTTTTATCTCTTCTAAAAGCAGTCAATGAAACACGACAATTTTTATTTGAATTTTTATCTTTAATTTTTTTTATTTGATTTTAATATTTTCCAATTTTTATTTTATTTTCAAAAGGAATATTTTTCATAAGATTTACTTATTATATAATAGGTGAAATATAGGTAGATGATACAATATAGTAGGTAGAACGGGTTGAGCAGCAGGCTCAACTACACACGAAAACAAAACAAAATGGATTCGATTTTCGAAAAAATTAAAACACGATGAAAACACGAGAAAAATAAACGAAAATTTAATAACAACTAGCTGGGGTAGTTGCGTAACAACCCTAAAGAAATCGGCGAAAAATGAGGTCAAACGAGGTCCAAAAATCCCCTACAGCATAGGGGCGTAAGCGCAAGAAAAAATATTAAATGGTTCTGCAATTATGTCCTCGCATGGACTGTTTTGAAAAAAAATAAAGTGTTTTACATTTAGATCCCTATGGAGGGACCTAAATGCAATTACTAAAAAGTTCCGAGCGGGAATTAAAATCTGAAAGCCTTCTGGATTTATGTTGCAATTTCTCCACCGGTTCACTTTTGACGGCTGAGATTAGATGATGCGGGTGCTGATCTGACACCTGCACGCCTTCCACATGTCGGCAAGCTTTATGCCTGGAGAGTTTAAAATGTTCTTGATTCAGTTGCTCAACTGCTGAAGGGCGCGTCTTCTCCGATTTATCCCGGCCAGCCGACGAAAGCTTTGGCTCTCCGACGGGGCCAGAGAGTTAGAGGATCTAACTCTCGAGCTCGCCCGCAGTAGATGGCTGGCGGAGGTAGCGTGAGGCGTTGGCTATCACTCGATGAAGGTGGAGGTATGTTGTAATGGCATCTGATGATCAGGTGGTTACGCCATCTTTGAAATTGAAATTCTTGATAAGAGAGGCTTTCAAATGCTGGGGAATGGCTCCAGGTTGAAGATGAACCCGCAAATAACAAATCTATATGCTTGATTCACGAAGAATCGGCCACAAATTTGGAGATTTGCAAGATCAAAAAGTGATGAAAAAGATAGTTTCAAGAATTATTGACAGTTGCGTGAAGTTGTTGATGAAAAGGTGTCGCAATTTGAAGATATTCGAAACGATTTGAAAGTGGGATTTAACCTAGCGATTAAGCTAATGGATTAAGCTAACTAATCACATGATTAGACACGTTAATCGTGACGCGATGATCGAGAAAGAAATTCAAGAAAATGGATGAATAGGTCTGGGGGAAGAGGTGTATTTACCTCTGGTAACTCGCTCGACGGACGACCTTCGCCGGAGCTGCACGCGGCACGAGCTACAATTCAAGGTTGAGACGAGCCTTGGAACTCCTCCTCCGATGTTCTTCTTCCATGCAGAGACGCTTGCAGGTGCTGTCACCACTGATGCGAGGCTGAGCGAGGCTTGGAAGGATGGGGGTCGGCTACTGAGCTGGAGCTGCAGTTAGTTACAGGAGAGTTCGTTGGCAATGGCAATCTTTGGAGCTTTATATAGAACAATGGTGTGGGCTCCAAGTAGAATCGAATGGCTGGCGAGCTTGATGGTTGTTAGGAGATTAAATCCAAAGGTTGAAATCGCCTGGAGGCATTAAGATGTGCGCGGAAAAATTAGTTGAAGATGGCTTGCTAGAACAGAAAAGCTAACAGCCTCTTGAGGAAAATGAGCCAGGTGCTGACAAGTGTTAGTACCTGGTTGGCCAGTTATTGTAAAATACTTCTAAAATCAATATTAAATAGTATTTAATTTTGTTTTAAATAGGTATAAATACAAGAAATGTAAATAAATTATTTATCTAATTTATGGAATATTTACTTTTTATAAATAATAAATATTATTCAAAATATAAATATTATATTAATAACTATGTATATATAAATAGGTTTTGGATTTTTAATTTAATAAATAAATAAATAAAAATTAATTTTATATTTTCTTAATTATGAGAATAATAAATAAGGGTTGTATGAATTTTTATGGATTTTAATAAATTAATTTACATATATTAATAAATAAGGGTATAAGTTATACCGTTCATTTTTGCCTATAATTTAGGGTTTTTGATTTTATTAAAAAATAAATAACCTCCAAAAATTATGAAATAAATTAGGGTTAATTACAGGATCATGAAAATATTTAAAAATTATAAAATTAAGAAAACTATAAATAATGTGTGTTATATAAATAAAATAGCCCAGAAACCCCGTTGTCTTTTGGTCCCAAAACCGACTTTTTTGCAAACGGACTCCGAATTCGATGAAACCACCTTTATTAATTAGAGAATTTTATTTTATGAACTTTAAAGGTGAGTAGAGTGAAATTGGAGTTCGTATGAAGAAGTTGTGCACGGTATGAAGACTTTGCCTCGATTTTGTACCGCTCTCGCGGCCCGCACCGAAACAGTGCTTGACTTCAACTGCACGCCTCAACGTCAACTGCTGCGCCTCAACGCATTTCGGGGAGAACCAGCTTGCTCTGGGTTCGAGTGTCATTTCACCCCTAACCACAACTCATCCGCTGATTCTTCAACATCAGTCGGTTCGGACCTCCACTTAGTTTCACCCAAGCAGAGTTAGTTATTAGGGCAGGATAGATCACCCTGGTTCGGGCAGATGCCTGCGGACCAATTTACGATGTCTCCATCGCTGACGTTCGTCAAGCAGGCCACGTGAATTGGCCAGGGTCTTCTTCGGCTAATGAGACCTCGATCCCGAAGCCTTCGGAGTATCTTTTTCACCGGTGCCTCTATCTGTATGGGGAATTCGCTGCCCCCTAACCCCCCCAAGCCCCTCCTTCCCCCGCCACCTTATATTTTTATATACATTTTTAGTAATACTTAGGGGAAGATTTTGATGAAAAATATATACATATAAATTAATTAAAAATCTTTGAAGTTTTGTATTTATATTATAAATAGTGAAAAGTGTATGGAGTGTGACTTAATTTATTTTTATGGTTTTCTTTCCTTTTCTCTCCTACTTTTTGGTTTGTCGACCAATCCATGCTGACTTGGTCTCGGGGGTTAGGCTATAAATATTCCTTACAGTTATATCTATATTTTAAGTCATATTGTACATATATACATATATCCAATCTGCATTTTGTCCTTTTTCTTGATTCTTTATTTATTTACATGATTTTGATGGTTAAAATTGAATATTTATTCATGAATAAAGTTTTGTTAAAAGATGGAATTTAATGACTATTTACATGCATTTGTTAAGGGTTTTAAGACAAAATGCGACAGAAAAGTTAATGAATCATGGATTCATCAACATATCACTTACACAGTACAAGGAAAGATTCATGGTCATTAGAGTTTGTGTATGTAGACTTGTTCCGATCTGGATTATTGAGGAGTTTTAACCATAGAGTAGTGGAACTTAGAGATTGTTAAGTTTTAAACCTAAGACCAAATAAGGTTACGACAAACTAATAATCCAAAGGTCTGACTGAGCTCCATACTTCAATTTAATGAAGACAAGTTTAACACTCAACCTTGATTCACCTTCTTTTTCTTTTTCTTTCTCTTTTTCACTTCTTTTTCAAATAAGTGTTTGCTAAGGGACTAGCAAAAGTAAAGTATAGGGGGTGATGAATCCTCATTCATCACTCATTATTCTTTTATTTTAGCTATTTATCTTGGCGAAGCATCATGTATATAGTTGCAAATACAATAAATTAGCAATAAACATGCATTTGTTAATATCCAATAATTAGCATGTATTTGTGTAAAATAAAAGAATAAAGAATAAAAGAAAAAGAAAGAAATATTTAGAATAAATATTGAGTAACCTAAACCCAAGAGAGGGCCAAGAATTGGCCTGATCGCCAAATAAAATAGGTAGAGATAAATAGGGTCACTCTAACTTGTACATATACACCCTTTATGTCTATAATTTATTTTTATAAAAATAAATCTAAAAAGGTATTTTATCCCCTTGTATATATTGTTAAAAATAAAACAAAAATTAGACAAATAAATTAAAATAAAACTCTCTCTCTCTCTCACGTTGTATATAATACATGTACCACTCCCTATTTACTTTATATTTGTAAATAAATAATAAAAATAAAACAAAAATTATTTTATACTCCAAAAACTATGTTGTAAATAAATAAAATATAAAATTAGAGTATTTATGCAAAAAAGAAAATAAAAATAAATGTACAAAATACATAGGTATTTTATACTTGTATATAATATTCTATACTTTACATACCATAAATTATTTTTCATAAAAATAAATAAAAATTACAGAAAAATAGTTTGGAAAATAATAAATATTTTTCATTTTGAACACTTTTTAATTTAAAATCATTTCTATTTTTAATTAATTTTATAATTATTTTTGATGCTCTATTTTCTGATTGGTCCAAAAGGAATGTTGACCTCGGTCAACTACCCCTCCCGAGCCTCCCCTTGTGCAGATTTGGGTTTTTGCGCTCATTTCTCCAAATTTTCTCGACCGGATCCTGCACCCTCTAGCTCCTATTTTCTACCCGCATCTCCCCAGTGGATCGGTGATCCTCGCGGATCCCTAGGGAGTCGCGGATCATCCTTGGTTCACGTGCCCTGACTCGATTTATCTGGCTACCTGGGACACCCTATAATGATCTTCATTCGCCTCCCCATCAGTCTAGCTCGCGTCGCACACCCTTTTGATATCCTAGAAAGCTTCCCCTTGGTGACAGCAACCGGAGGCCGCCTTTGGTCATCAGAGGGGTGCTGTACAGTCGACGCTCACCTCTCGTGGCCGGAGCACCACCGTGACGAGCCTCCTCCGCCAGTTGCAGCGAAGTTGAGGCAACGACCCCTGCCGTCTGCATCCCCTAGAGCTCAAGAATCTCTTCGGACCCTCAGGTGACCATTCTGTTGTCCTTAGCTCCCTTATCTGATTCAATCTTTGCCATCTGTCGCACCTTCGACAGCTCCGACCAGCCGGTCAGAGCCTCGACCCGTTCATCCACCCGTTTCGATTGATACATCTGATCATCCTCCATCTTCCCTCCAGGTCTCATCCATCGCTTCGCCGGAGACCTGCCTTCTCATTCACCACCTCTTCTCTTTATCTTAGGTCAAATAACCCTGACCGGAGCCTTGCTCCGAGTCCGAGCTTCCTTTTGCAGGCTTCAGCGTGCGTGGAGATACCATAGTTCCCCTTCGACTATCCTCGTCAGAGCTCGCCTAGGTCTCAGTCATCGTCACGAAGATCTGACCGTCGGTGACCCCATCCGAGTCGTTCACCCGACGCGGAAGGGCCTCGCGCTTCTTTTGGCGCCGGCCGATCATTCATCGGAGCTCAGGATCACCGCCTGTGCTCCGGTGAAGTTCGTCCAGGCATTGTTCTTCGAGAGCCCTCCTTTGTCGTGGGATTGGCTCCCTCATCCAGATACCATCGCAGCCGTCCATATCCAGCAGCTGTCAGACCGTTAGATGTCAGATCTAACAGACCACGTACCTGCCACGTCCCCAACATCCGACGACCATTGGATCTGACACCTGACCGCGCCAAAGCTGCACGTTCGCTCCCAGCCAGCGCACGCCACCTATCCAGCCACGCGTAACTCATGTGCTGCATGGATAGATTGCTCGCTTTATCCTGCTTTTATTTTAGTTTGTCGTGTAGTCTATGAAATAAAGTATACATTTAGGACATTTTGCAATCTTACTCCTGTAGTTTTCCATATTTGCTTTCTAGTCCTGTATGTGGACTCACGTGCGTCATCACGTAGGATTCTGGGTTATTTGCATCATTTTCCTTGGACTTATCTGATGTTATGAACTAAAGTTTTATTTCTTATATTTGCAAATATACCCGTGTATGTACTGATTTGAGACATGTGCGGAATTTGATGTGAAAATTATAGAATGGAGCCTATAGTTTTTGTGCATGTTCTTATTTGGTCCAGAGACATGTTTCTTTGTATTTTGGTCCATGTATGTTGTGTTTTTTTACTTTTGATTTAATAAATAGCAAAAATTATCCAAAAATCACGAAATTTTGACACATGGCTCCTGCCACGGTGTAGGAATTTTAGTGAATTTTTTTATTTTGTTTTGATTTCATTTAGTATTTTTTAAAATTCAAAAATACCAAAAATAATTCTTGTTTGCTTTAGAAAATCCATTAAAAATAGTAAAAACCCTTGAAAAATTCTAAAAAAATTAATTGATTGCTTGTTTTGAGATGTTTTTATTACTACCCAACTTTTGTTGTATTCCCATTTATAAAAACCAGAAAAATTATAAAAGAGTAAAAATCTTAGAAAAATCAGTAAAAAATCATAAAAAAATCAAAAAATGTGTTTTCCATTGCTGTAGTTAGTTTTTATTTTAATTTTATCATAAAAATACTGTCAGGATTTTATAGGCATTTTAATTAATTTTAACTTGCCTTTAGATTCCAGCTGGACATTGGTCACTTTTTTATTTTATTTCATTTTTAATTAATTAATTAAAAATCAGAAAAACCCCATAAAATCCACAAAAATATTTGAATATTTAAAAAAATACAAAAATATTTTTGTTTGTAATTTTTTAGTATTTTTGAGTCTTTAAATAATTATTTAAGTGTTGATTGTTGATTTGCTTTTATCCTTTTTCTTATTTTTAAATTCATAAAAAAATGAATAATTAAAAACCACCATTTCCTTTGTTTTTCTTGGATTCCCGACTACTTCGTAGCTTTCGCATCACGTGTTCCTTGTGTTCGACCCTGGTAGCTATACCAGGTAAAATAAATTAGCGAGACCGCTGTCTTTGCCTGATTGCTTGATTTCTGTTTTGGTGGTTTTCTTTTCTTGATTGAGATCCAGTCCGAGTGGTTGAGGTTGCAACGACCATTGATACTATTTTACCTTAGTCGCTCGGGACGCTCATCAGTGATCTGGTTCAGCTTGTCGAGATTCTGCGTCCTCTTCTCCATCAGAGCAAATTTTTCGAGGTCCTGCGATCGCTTTTCAATTATATCAATTTTCGAGAGATGGCCCCCGATAATGCTAAGGTTGGAGCTCTCGTCTCTCTCCCTCTCATGAGATTTTGCCATGTGCACTTGCTTCTGGAGGATCTGGGGCTGCATAGTGATGAATACCCATTCATCACTCTTTATTCTTATATTTTAGCTACAAAAACCTATGCAAATGCATGTAGATATGTGTAAATAGGAATAATTATCAAAAGCATGCATCTTGTAAAAATATATAATTAGCATGTTTTTGTGCAAAAATAGAAGAATAAAGATGAAAAAGAAAAAGAGGGAAATATTTAGAATAAATATTGAGCAACCTAACCCAAGGGAGGGCTCAGCATGGGCCTGGCCGCATAAAAGCTAGAGTAGAGGGAGATAGGGGCTCATGTGTAAATATCTATGTACATAAATAAATTATATTTTCCTCATCCAAAAATATGTTGTACATATACCATGTATATAGTTGTATATAACTATTTATTTTACCTATGTATATAAATGATAAAAATAAAATAAAAACAGCCTTTTATTCCTCATTTTATTCTATAAATAAATAAAATATAAAATAGGAATAAAATTGTATAAAAATAACTAATTAAAAATCAAAATTAAAAACCATATATTGTATATATACCTATGTATAGCTATACTATGTAAATACCTTATTTTTATTTCCAAAAATTAATTAAAAATCACCAAAAAATAGAAAAAAATAAATTAAAAATATTTCATGTTTTAAGTTTTTGAAAATTCGGTCATTTTATGGCCCAAAAAAATCAAATAAAAATTCAATGCTTGGCGGGCTCTGATTGATCCACGGGGGATTGTTGACCCCGGTCAACTCCCCCCCCAGGACCACCAGAGCCGGGTCCTCTGTGCCCGACCCGTTTTCTCCCATTTTTCCACAGATGGCCCGATCGCCAACCCCCCAAATCCCGGGTCCGGAATGATCACGTCATATCCGAGAGCCTCGCCGGAGCCTTTGCCTCGGGATCCGCGCACCAGCTCGCCCTACCCGATCGATTCTTGCCGGACCCTCCGCAGTATATAGTCTGAGCTCCGCCGCATTCCATTTCCATCTTTGGCTATCCACCCTTCGTCCCGTGACCTCCATAGCAATCCCTGAGGTGACAGCTCGCGATTGCCCTTGTAGCAGTGAGGAGGGGGTGGCCGGACCACTGATCCGACGACTTTGCGCCGCCGTGCTCTGCCCCGTGCAGGAGCTCGAGCCTCAGGCCTTGGCGACCTTCGAGGCAACGACCAGGAGCTGCCTAAGCTCCAGCACAGCCTTCCACACCACCCAGGTAACCTTCTAGCCTTCTTGTTTAGCTTAATTTTGAGTTACCCCCAAATCATAGTACCGCTGAGTTCCGTCGATTCCGGCTATATCGCACATCTTTTCGATCATCGGAACCTACGCTCACCATCGCCATCCCTTCGCGCACATTCTTCGCCCATTCGTTCAACCCAGCTCGCACAGGAGCTGGGGTTCGAGCTCCTCCATCCTCCGCTCGCCGGAGCTCGCTCGCGCCGACCCACAGTTCACCTTCACACCGCTTCATCGGGTCGAGGCACTTTGCCCTCGACCCGCGAAGCTTCTGGGTTACTTTGCAGGTCAAGAGGAGGCCATCTGAGGCCCCCTCACATCCAGGCCAGGAGCTTATCTCCGTCGACCTCGCCGGAGCCCCTCCAGGGCTCGGCTGGGCCATCGGAGACCACCACCAGCTGCGGGACTCCAGTGCGGACCTGCTCCGATCTTCAGAGGCAGCTGAGGAGGACCACAGCACGCGCACGAGGCCGGCGAACCTCGCCGGTCACCTGTTCTTCGAAGGTCTTCCACCACCGTTCGATCGCCCTCCGCTCCAGTTTCCATCGTGGCCGTCCATTCATCGAGGAGCAGACACCGTTGATCATTTCGAGGGTCGATCCGGACCGTTAGCACAGAGGAAAGAGGCACCAGCACCTGACCCGTCAGATCTTCCACGTGGCCCCCTCTGAGCCGTCGATCAGGCTCACGTGCGGACGAAGAGAAGCGCCAGCCCTCCGAGACCGTTGGATCAGTTACGTGGCGCACATCCAGCCGTCGACGTAATAAAGGGGTAATTTACCTTAGGCCCCCTCGTAGTTTGTGCTTTACATTTCAGTCCTGTAAATATTTTATGCTCTTTATTTACGTTTGGATAATTGCACATTGGACCTCGTGCTTTTTAGTATTTGCATTTATGCCCCTGTATGTTTGAGCCACGTGCGTCGTCACGTGTATATCTGGTGTATTTGCAATACTAGTCCTGTAGTTCTGGGTGCTTTGTTAATGAATGAAAACTTTTTAGGAATTGCATATCTACCCCTGTGAATGTTTTAATTGCACATGTGCGTGTATTGTAGGGTAAATTGCATCTGGGGTCCCTGGACTTTTGGTACGTGTTACCAAATAGTCCCCGGACCTTAGTTTCTTTACAAAAAGGTCCTTGAGTGCCCCAGGCACGCGCCACGCGTGTGACTTGCTGGGAAAATTGCACCTGGACCCCCAGATCTTCGGGTATTTGCACTTAAGTCCCTGTGCACAGTGCCCCCTTTTGATTTTTGAATAAAATATCAAATCACCTCCAAATTCGATGAAAATTTGACACATGGCTCCTGACATGTTGTAGAATTTTTGAGAATTTTTTAGGACATTTCTGATTTTATTTGCTATTTTTAAAAATTCAAAAACATCTATTTTAGCTACTGTTTAGAATTAAAAATCCCAAAAAAATATAAAAACACCCCCAAAAATTCTAAAACAATTAGTTACTGTTTTTCGTGTGTTTCTTGATTTTCTAGCCAATTTTGGCTATTTTTCATTGCTTAAAAACCCTAAAAATTCAAAAACACCTGAAAACTTATAAAAATCATAATAAATAAATTAAAAACCCAAAAACAATAATTTTGGTGCTCAAATTTTCCTTCTTTTATCTAGTATACAGGAAAATTACCTCCAGGTCCCTCTGAGATCCTTAGATATTTTATCTTTGGGTTTTGGGCCTGGCTGGACAGTACCTTTTCTTTTTAGCACTGTTTGATTTTTAGAAAATAAAATACACCTTATAAAAATCCCAAAAATTCACCAAAAACACTAAAAAACCCAAAAAACATAAAAACAATTTTTCTTGAATTTTTGCTTGATTTTTGGTGCTTTTAAATAATTAGCTAAAGTGTGCTTTTATTTGCTTTCTTTTATTTTCTTCACTTTTTAAAAATCCAAAAAAATATAAAAATTATTAAAAACCACTAAAAAATACTTTTCTTTTATTTTATTTTCTTTTTACTACTTCGTAGGCCTCTGGCCAACCCGTGCTCCTTGTGTTCGACCCTGGGTGCTACACCAGGTTAATCTCATAGCTAGACCGCTGATTTTGTGCTTGATTGATTTTACATGTTTTGAGTGGTTGATTTTTCTTGATATACTCATCCTCTGAGATCCGGGTCGCAATGACCCTTGTCTTATTACCTTCATCCGGGTCTTGGGGAAATTAGGGTTATCAGAATGGCGCCGTTGCCGGGGAGCACGGCTTAGTAGTATTTTTGTCTTTAGTTTCGTTTTTGTTTTCGCGGTTTTTTCGCGGCTCTTCGGAGCTCGCGGCTTTTCGCGGCTTTTGTATCTATTTTCTTTTTGTTTTATTTTGTTTTATTTTGATTTTCTTTTATTTTTATTTTTGTTTTATATTGGGTGTTTATTTTATTTTTCATTTTTGCATATATACCCTGACTTGTACTTTCATTTCTTTTTCTTTTCATTCGATTATTCTTTCTGGTCTGACCACTCTTATCTTCTTCTTGCGAGGGCCCGAGGACCGCGGAGGCGACTTTCGAGGAGCCTGAGCAGCCGAGGAACTTGGAGGCGGCTTCTTTCTCTACGAAGCCGCAGGAGAGAGCGAGAGGGAGAGTTGAGTGGGTGAGGATAGCTTAGGACTTTATTTCATTTATTCTTATTATTGTAATAATACAGGGACAGGACTTGGACACTTTTGGACTTGTGACCGGAGCGGGTCTGTTTCGCCGAGCACCGGTGTACTCGGGGGACCCATTAGGACTTGCGTGGTTTTTCGCGGCTTTCTTCGCGGTTTTATTTTTCTTTCTTACTGTCTTTTCCGGTTTTTCGCGGTTTTTGCTCGAGCCCCTAGATTTAGGACTTTCTGGTGATTGGACGTAATTAAGTAGGATCCACACACCTTAATGACATATCTGTTCCTATAGACCGTAATTGGACCTACTTAAAATAAATAATAAAAATAACCGACTCGCTAGCCTCCGTAGCCTACATGCCGTAGCCTGTCCTGTAAAGCGCTTACTCCTACCCCCGATTTGTCGGGCAGGGGAGGGACGGGCCAAGACCGGACCCTTTGGCTTGGAGGTCGGTGACCGGTTAGACGGTTCTTCGCTAGAAGTTGCTCGTCTAGGACTCGGCTTCCCGCTGCATCATTTAGCTTAGTTTTATTTCTGCCTTTTATTTTATGCGCGGATCATATTGCATGTAGAGAGCTGGAGGCAGGTACGCATTTCTGACTTTGCATGCATCATTGATTTCTCGTGCATCGGCTTTTTCGACTTCTCCCCCCGATTTTGGACTTAATAATCAGGAGAACCGAAAAATTCGTTAGGCGATTTGTTTGCTTTGAAAAATACCTAAAAAGTGAAACCATAAAATTGGGACTGCTAAGATTATTGACCTTAAAACTCGCTCACCCTAAAATTTTGTCTTGGGGAGAGCAACCCCCTCATTGCTTGGTTTGTATGCGCGAGAGAGTGACCCGCACACTAGGTAGAGCCCCCCGTTGCTAAACCCGACTGATTACCGACTCTTCCGTGCGGGCCAGTCGGTTGGGTTAGCAGCGGATATCCCAACAGGTCACGTAAGCGCTCTGATATCTTGAGTGTTCACCAAAATAAAATTGACAAGATAATTTGACCGAACTTTCACGGTCTTCAGCTCGCGTTGCGTTGGTGAACCGGGGGTTTGTTTTTAGATCATAATTTTTCCAGATCTCATCCGCCCTACTCGCCAGATCAAGATGATGGGTAGACGATCTCTTAGGCAGCCTCTGGTTGCACCGCTTTCGGGCGCGTCTACCTCATCATCTAGGTTGGCTCGTGAGAGCTCAGACCCGCTCTCCGAGCCCGAGTATGACTCCACCCTGTTCCCCCTCGACCCCCTTTCTGACCTTCCTGAGAGACACGAGCCCGAGGAGAGATTGATACATTTAACAGCACCTGAGCTGGGCTCGTTTGATTTTGCAGACGTCGATATGGCCGGAGCAGGCAGTTCTGATGATCACTCCCGTCGACCAGAGCACATTGTACTAGACCAGGGAGCGATCAACTCCACCCTGATCGCATCACTCGATACAGTCCAGCAGCAGCTCCGCGATCAGGGAGCATTCATGATAGAGATGAGGAGAGAGTTGGAGAGGCTCCGAGCAGAGCGAGATCAGCAGAGCGAGCCCGAGGAGATCCCGGATGCAGATGCACAGGCACGAGCTGCAGCAGTAGCAGCAGCCGCGGCCGCCGCCGCAGCGGCAGCAGCCGTAGGAGGAGCAGGACCACCGAGACCGATGCGGGAGTTGCACAACCCCGGATCTACACTGATGCACCATTGGGTGGTGGTTCCAGCTATCGTGGGAGACTTCAAGTTCCCCCCGAACACCTTGCAGATGCTTCCTCGGTTCCATGGACTTGCTACAGAGGAGCCCCACCTCCACCTCCAGGAGTTTTTGATGATATGCAGCACTGTCCACGACAGACATGTGGACCAGGACACGATCAGGATGATCGCCTTCCCCTTTTCACTGGCAGACAGAGCAGCCACCTGGCTGAAACATTTGGGGAGATTTGTCTACACCTGGGAGCAGCTCCGCACCGAGTACTTGAACAAGTACTATCCACTCGGGCGGACGAATGCAGCGAGGGCCCTGATCAGCAACTTCTCCATGTTCCCCAACGAGCAGTTTCACGAGGCTTGGGAGAGGTTCAGAGAGCTCCTGGACAGATGCCCGCACCACGACATCACGAAGCCGAACCTAGTTCAGAGCTTCTTCAGCGGGTTGTCACCAGAGCTACAGGGCCTGGTGAATGCTTCTTGCGGCGGGTCCTACTTCGCCAAGGACCACGACCAGGTCTGGGCCATTTTTGAGGAGATGGCAGAGAACTACATGGTGATGTCCCAGACCCGGCTCTATACTCAGAAGACCCAGCCGCATCAGCCAGGACCCGTGCAGTACCAGCGGATAGCACGGGTGGATGCAGGTCCATCCAGTTCGTCTGCAGCCGCAGCAGCACAGGCAGAGTCGTCAGCTGCAGACATGGGTATCATTAGCGAGAAGTTGGACCGCATGGAGCTTATCGAGAAGAAGCAGTGCCAGAGTATCACGCAGATGGAGCAGATGGCACAGGTCTTGAGCGACATGAAGACACAGCTCATGTGTCTCCAGTAGGCACAGACGGCTTCTCAGCCCCGTCTTCAGTCGCGAGGCGACGCCGGCAGCAGCAGCAGCTCGTCCCAGCGCTCCAGCACCCCAGTGCAGCCTAGACAGGTTCACCTTGTACAGGAGGAGCCGTACCAGCAGCCGCAGCCCACCTACAAGTCTCCACCATCTCCAGAGATGCAGATGGTGGTCTACCAGCCGGACCAGCCTCTGGCAGTACTCCCGCCAGCCCCTTTTGATGCCGAGCCGTTGATGGATGTCAACGGGATTTGGTACGACCGCCCTCAGCCTGGGATCCGACGGGACCACCCCAGATTCAGGTGGGGGAGTGGTGGTACCCAGCCCCAGCAGCAGCCGTCAGGACAGGGAGGGCAGTACTCCCATCAGAGAGACCAGCACCAGCCGCAGCAGCAGCCCCCAGCATATCACCAGCAGTCATCCTACGGTCCTCGTCCCTATCAGCAGCAGGGACAGTCTTGGAGACGTGAGCAGCAGGCTCACCAGGGATACCAGCAGCACCCTCCATCCTACCCCTCTTATCCACAGCAGTTCCAGCAGCCTCACCCACAGAGAGGCCACCCGTCGGGCTCCCATGAGAGCCCCGCCTTGGATGACATCGCCCGCCTCCTCACGGACCAACAGGCTACATTCCGACGGGAGATGGACAAGTTCCGCCAGGAGATGCGGGACCTGGTGAGAGGGAAGGCCACCATACCAGCCCAGATAGAGCCCAATCCGAACAGCCTCAAGAGGAAATCTGAGCAGGTAGTACATACTGAGTTAGCCACTCCTAGTGACCCATTTGATGATACTTCTTCGGATCTATTTGATGCTGATTTTGTCACACTTAGGAGCGGTAGGACCCCAGCAGGCGGCGGCGCCTCAGCTGAGCTTCATTCCGAGGCGCCACAGGAGGAGGAGGAGAGCGGTACTGAGGCCGATCCATATGATGACGGTGGTACTGAGGCCACCAAGGATGCTGATCCCACCGGCGGTACTGAGGTCGCCGCTTCACCAGATCTAGGAGGTGGTACTGAGGCCACCCATTCAGCCGAGCCAGCCAGCAGTACTGATGCCGCACGACGTCTACCAGCAGCAGCAGCAGAGCAGCCAGCCCGTGGTGGTACTGAGGCCACCGGTGTTTGTAGAGACAGTGATGTTGTTTTTCCTCGTGTTCATGTATCTCGGAACTCTGCTATGAATAAAGGAAAAGGTTTACTTTCTTCTGGTCCCACTGTGGTGCATGATGTATGTGTGGATCCGGTCCTTGAACCGCATAGACCTTTTCCTAGTCCTTCATCTGAGAAGGACCCAATGATCCCCTTCCCTAGAGCCCTTCAGATGGGGAAGGGGAAGAAAACAGAAAATCCCAAAAAGAGAGAGCTTGAGGAGTTCATCCAGAGAATGATTGACCGATTCCACATTCAGCTGACCCTCCAGGAGGCTTTGCAGCACATCCCCCTTCTTCAGCGATCTTTGAGAGAGAGGACTACAGTTAGGAGGAGGAGGAGGAACCACACTTCAGAGATACATGTGCTGACCAAAGCCACGTGCTTTGCGATCCAGAACCGACTGCCAGCCAAGAGGCCAGATGCAGGGGCCCCGTATGTCAGATGCCAGATCAGTGAGCAGTGGTTCGACCGTACTCTTCTAGATAGCGGATCGTCGATTAACCTTCTTCCGGCAGCCCTTCTCGACCGCTTTGAGTTGGGCACTCTTCGACAGAGCAGGACAGTCCTTCAGTTCGCTGATCGATCTGTCAAGAGGCCGAAGGGGTTATTACGAGACGTTATCGTCACTATTCAGGGCCTGCAATTCCCCGTGGACTTCGTAGTGTTGGACATGGAGATCCCTGAGTCAGTGACCGATACCCCCATCATCCTTGGTCGTCCGTTCTTGGCCACAGCCAAGGCGGTGACTGATCATGATAGCGGGAAGGTGTACTTTCACGTCCAGGGCGAGAGTATACAAATAGAGACGGTCGAGGACTATAGAGCCAGATTCAGATCCCGCTCAGATGCGAGTACAGACTCAGAGCAGCTGACAGACGTAGAGCCAGACATCCACCAGGACTGTGATTTTGTGATCACAGATGATGAGGCAGCTTGGGCAGACCTTGAGACACAGACCACCCTCTCACTTTCAGACACAGTTGATGCAGAGATGACAGCAGAGGAGAATCTGGAGAGCACAGACCTGGTTCCGGATACCATTGAGGCAGCAGAGCCGGTCCTTGATCGCAGCACGATGATTAGTGATGGTGGTGCTGAGACCACCTTATTTTCCGGTGGTACTGATGCCACCATTTCTGATACAGATCCCTCGGATTCAGAGTCTGATTGGGCTGATTGCTATGACCAGATGCCAGACCCGAGTCCATCTGAGCCTATAGATGAGGAGGAGGTAGATGCACAGCAGAGCAGAGACAGTGCAGTTGAGCAGCCTTCTCCCGATCCAGTTTGCGAGAGTACGCTTTCACTTTCCCAGGCAGATTTGGCCGACCTTGCAGCTTTCACTCAGTTTCTTCCACAGCCAGATTTGCTGGCACCCAGCATTCCAGAGCTGAAGCCGCTCCCTACTTCGCTGAAGTATCGATTCCTTGCGGGCGATCCAGAGATGTACCCAGTCATCATCTCCGCCGAGTTGACTGGAGAGCAGGAATCCCGTTTGATGGGGGTTCTTGAAAAGAACCGCAAGGCGATCGGATGGAGCGTAGCGGATCTCCATGGGATTAGTCCATCAGTGTGCTCCCACCATATCTATCTCGAGGAGGGGGCGAAGCCGTCGCGTGAGTTCCAGCGGCATCTGAACCCCAACCTGAGAGAGGTTGTGATGAAGGAAATATCGAAATGGTGGGGTGCAGGTTTTATTTATCCCATTTCCGACTCCAAGTGGGTCAGCCCCTTGCATGTGGTGCCCAAGAAGACGGGCATCACGACTGTGATCAGTGAGTCGGGAGAGGAGATCGCTACACGAGTACCCACCTCTTGGAGGGTTTGTGTTGACTACAGGAGACTCAACCAAGCCACCAAGAAGGACCATTTCCCCCTGCCTTTTATTGACCAGATCATTGAGAGACTGGCAGGGAAGAGCCATTATTGCTTCCTGGATGGGTACTCAGGCTACAACCAAGTGGCCATCGCTCCTGAGGATCAGGAGAAGACCACCTTTACCTGTCCCTTCGGCACATATGCTTTTCGACGCATGCCATTTGGGCTATGCAATGCCCCTGCGACTTTTCAGAGGTGCATGCTGTCGATCTTCTCGGACATGGTAGGGGAGTGCTTAGAGGTCTTCATGGATGATTTCTCGATCTACGGCGACGGATTCGACTCCTGTCTTGACTGCCTAGATCGAGTACTCCAGCGATGTATTGAGTATCACTTGGTGCTATCTTGGGAGAAGAGTCACTTCATGGTGACTCAAGGGACGGTGCTTGGCCACATCATCTCCAACAGGGGCATGGAGGTTGATCCGGCCAAGGTTGATGTCATTAGGAAACTCACACCGCCGTCCAATCTGAGGCAGCTACGGTCATTTCTGGGGCACGTTGGATTCTACAGGAGATTCATTCAGGACTTCAGCAGGATTGCCCGGCCGTTAACTGACCTCTTGACGAAATACACCAAGTTCCTTGTCGATGACAAGTGTCTTTCGTCGTTTGCTACTCTCCAGCAGTGCGTGATTGAGGCTCCTGTCCTCCAGCCGCCTGATTGGTCTCTCCCATTCGAGATCATGACGGACGCCTCCGATTTTGCCGTAGGGGCAGTGCTGGGACAGAGGAGGGATGGAGTGCCATTTGCTATACACTACGCTAGCCGCACATTGGATTCCGCCCAGTGGAATTACACGGTCACAGAGAAGGAGATGCTAGCCGTAGTGTTCGCCCTAGATAAGTTCAGATCATATATCATCGGATCTAGAGTGACTTTGTTTACAGATCACACCGCCATCAGGTACCTCATGGCAAAGAAGGATGCCAAGGCCAGACTGACTAGATGGATCCTTCTACTCCAGGAGTTCGACATTGAGATTAAGGATAAGCCTGGAGTCAAGAATGTGGTGGCGGATCATCTCTCCCGATTAGAGCAGCCTGAGGATTCTGAGCAGATTGATCCTATTAGAGATACCTTCCCAGATGAGGCGATCCTTGCTATCGCCTCACTCCCATGGTACGACGATATTGTGAACTTTCTCGTTGCTGGGAAAGTCCCACAAGATTGGCCCAGGCAGAGGCTTGAGACCTTCCTAGCGAAGGCCAAGTCTTACCATTGGGAGGATCCCATCCTTTACCACGAAGGAGGGGATAGCGTCTGGCGTCGGTGTATTCCTCAGGAGGAACACCATAGCATCCTCACTTACTGCCACAAGCTTGAGGCAGGAGGACATCATTCTGGGAGGAGAACGGCACAGAAAGTGCTCCAATCCGGCTTGTGGTGGCCTACCCTCTTCAAGGACTCAGATGAGTTCGTGAAGAGGTGTACTGACTGTCAGAGGATGGGCACTTGTGGACAGCGTGATATGATGCCGATGCAGCCCATTCACTTCTGTGAGGTTTTTGACGCATGGGGCATCGATTTCATGGGTCCATTCCCTAAGAGTCAGGGATTTGAGTACATTCTGTTGGCCGTTGATTATGTGAGTCGTTGGGTGGAGGCTATCCCCGCCCGAGCCGCTGATGCGAGGACAGTTTGCAGATTTTTGAGGAAGCATATCATCACGCGGTTTGGGGTTCCACGAGTTCTTATTTCTGATGGGGGATCTCACTTCATCAACGACCAGGTGAAGGCACTTGCTAGCGAGTTCGGCATAGATCATCGTGTTGCTACACCGTACCATCCACAGACGAATGGTCTAGCCAAAGTGTCGAACAGGGAGATCAAGACTATTCTGCATAAAGTCATCCGCCCTGACCGAAAGGATTGGTCACAGCTTTTGGACTCGGTCTTGTGGGCATATAGGACGTCTTTCAAGACACCTTTGGGCACATCTCCCTTTCGCCTCGTATATGGCAAGCCATGCCATTTACCTGTTGAGCTGAGGCACAAGTCACTTTGGGCAGTTACAGACATACTTATGGATCCAGATGGTATAGGAGACCAGAGGAGGGCAGAGCTAGCTGCCCTGGAGGAGCTTAGAGATGCAGCATTCTCAAGCAGCCTACACTATAAGGAGAAAGTCAAGGAGTGGCATGATTCTCATATCAGCCACAAACATTTTGAGATTGGACAGAGAGTATGGCTGTTTGATGCGAGGCTTAGATTATTTCCAGGGAAGCTACAGAGCAAATGGAAAGGACCTTATCTGGTTCGGAAGGTACATGACAACGGTAGCATCGACATATCTGAGTTGTCTTCTGAGAGTACCTTCCGAGTGAACGGCCAGCGGCTCAAACCATTTCTAGATCATGAGCCGCGGGTCGTTGATATTGCCCCTATTCATTTTGCGTGAGATGTGGTCTTTGACTCACATCTAATGCATCTCACGCCTGAGTTTCACTGATCTTCCGCTGTATATAGATCCAGATGTCCATATCATCACATTCTTTAGTCCCACATCCCTTTCTTCATCTTGTGATTATGCTATACTTAGGGTGCACTTTACCCTAAGTATAGGGGGGATGTGAGACCCTTCGGGTATTTCTTTTGTTTCTGTCTACCCCTGTTTTGCTGCCTATACTTAGGGGCATTTCACCCTAAGTATAGGGGGGATAGACCCTGTACATTCTCCACTCGGTTTTCCCTTCGTGTACAGCCTGCTATACTTAGGATTACTTGATCCTAAGTATAGGGGGAAGACCCGAGATCCTCTTCACTTTTTATTCTCCTTTTGCATAGCCTTGCTTTTCACTTCCCTATACATAGCACGAGTTATGTCTTCTTCATCGCTCTTGACTCTGAGGACATCGTTCGAGCTAAGTATAGGGGGGTGTGTATATATTTCATATATACTTTAGCCATAACTCGTACTTTGTGTGAGTGTGTTAATAAATAAAAATGGCTAAAAACCACAAAATTTAAAAATTTTCATGTACATAATCTTCTTTTATTTGCACATAAATAGCTAGTGTACAAATTATTTTGGTAAAAATGATTTCAAAAATCTTTTGTGTGTAAAGCTTGTGTAAATATTTTTGTATCAAAATTATGTATATAGTACAAAATTTTTCCAAAATGTTTTGAAAAATCAAATGTTTGCAAAAATCTTGTGTAAATGTGTGTAAATATCTTTTTTGCAAAACCTGCACGTCATGCATCATCATTCATGATTTCAAAACATTTTTCAAAAATTTTGCATGATTGTAAAATATTGTGTAAATATGCATCTTTCTGTACATATGTATATAGTTTTTTTGGATGATAGTTGACATTTAAACTAGCCTGGAATCAAATTGAGAAATGGAGCTTGATTAAGATCTTAATCCACCTAATTCTAAGAGGAACCTTATAGGGCTTAGGTTTAGGGCTTTTCAGGTCCATGGTGACTTAATTCTTTGAGTCCACTAGGCTATGATCACATGTCATCTCAATGAGCCTAAGTAGAGCACTTAACAACAACACATGACTCATATAGATTATGGCTTTACTTGGACAACCGCACTATGCACCGAGCTCTCTACGGATGAGGTGGTGAGGAGGCAGTCTTCCTTGACTTGGGGTAGCATATGAGGGTAGTACTTCTAGGCGGAACCTCTCTTCTTCTTATAGTGAAGGAAGTGCGTCTCAACTTGGTCTGGTTGCCATGAGGTCTAACGACGGGAGTTGTGGGTTGCAATAAAGCTTCAAAAGAGGGATAGTCTACTGGCTCAAGAGGAAAAACTCCTTGTATATATGCTGCACATGTATATGTTGTATAGATGCACTTGAAAAAAAAAGTGCAAAAAGAAAAGAACTCCAAAAAAATGGTGGGTCTGAGAGAAAATGATAATCCCACCGGAGTATGTATATAAGTGCAATAAGCAAAGCTTGGTTTCATGATCCACCTGTTGTAGCTTGCAGCAGGGAGACTTGGCTACACTGGTCAAGCTCCCAAGGGTACTTGGCTACACTGGCCTCGACCCATTCTCTTCTTCCCCCTCTTCTTGAGCCGGTTGTACTTGAACTTAGAAGGGAATACCCCGCTCCTCGAGGAAAGAGTGGCCAGATTGAGGTCATAGAGTTACCTTGTTAGGGAGGGTTGTCAAGTTGCCATTTCTGAGGTGGAGAGCTTAGACTTCACATCCACAGGACAAGAAAAGATTCATGGTCTTCAGGGTTTGTGATTGATGACTTGTTCTGATCTGGAGCATTGAGGAGTCTTGATTATAGATTGGTGGAACTTGGAGGCTGTCAGGTTTTAAGCTTAAGTCTAAATAAGGTTCCGACACATCAATAATCCAAAGATCTGATTAAGCTCCATACCTCAATTTAATGAAGGCAAGTTTAATAATCAACCTTGATCCATGTACATCCTCTTTTCCTTTTTCTTTCTTTCTTTTGCACTTCTTTTTCAAATAAGTGTTTGCTAAGGGACTAGCAAAGTATAGTATAGGGGGGTGATGAATACCCATTCATCACTCTTTATTCTTATATTTTAGCTACAAAAACCTATGCAAATGCATGTAGATATGTGTAAATAGGAATAATTAGCAAAAGCATGCATCTTGTAAAAATATATAATTAGCATGTTTTTGTGCAAAAATAGAAGAATAAAGATGAAAAAGAAAAAGAGGGAAATATTTAGAATAAATATTGAGCAACCTAACCCAAGGGAGGGCTCAGCATGGGCCTGACCGCATAAAAGCCAGAGTAGAGGGAGATAGGGGCTCATGTGTAAATATCTATGTACATAAATAAATTATATTTTCCTCATCCAAAAATATGTTGTACATATACCATGTATATAGTTGTATATAATTATTTATTTTACCTATGTATATAAATGATAAAAATAAAATAAAAATAGCCTTTTATTCCTCATTTTATTCTATAAATAAATAAAATATAAAATAGGAATAAAATTGTATAAAAATAACTAATTAAAAATCAAAATTAAAAACCATATATTGTATATATACCTATGTATAGCTATACTATGTAAATACCTTATTTTTATTTCCAAAAATTAATTAAAAATCATCAAAAAATAGAAAAAAATAAATTAAAAATATTTCATGTTTTAAGTTTTTGAAAATTCGGTCATTTTATGGCCCAAAAAAATCAAATAAAAATTCAATGCTTGGCGGGCTCTGATTGGTCCACGGGGGATTGTTGACCCCGGTCAACTCCCCCCCCAGGACCACCAGAGCCGGGTCCTCTGTGCCCGACCCGTTTTCTCCCATTTGTCCACAGATGACCCGATCGCCAACCCCCCAAATCCCGGGTCCGGAATGCTCGCGTCATATCCGAGAGCCTCGCCGGAGCCTTTGCCTCGGGATCCGCGCACCAGCTCGCCCTACCCGATCGATTCTTGCCGGACCCTCCGCAGTATATAGTCTGAGCTCCGCCGCATTCCATTTCCATCTTTGGCTATCCACCCTTCGTCCCGTGACCTCCATAGCAATCCCTGAGGTGACAGCTCGCGATTGCCCTTGTAGCAGTGAGGAGGGGGTGGCCGGACCACTGATCCGGCGACTTTGCGCTGCCGTGCTCCGCCCCGTGCAGGAGCTCGAGCCTCAGGCCTTGGCGACCTTTGAGGCAACGACCAGGAGCTGCCTAAGCTCCAGCACAGCCTTCCACACCACCCAGGTAACCTTCTAGCCTTCTTGTTTAGCTTAATTTTGAGTTACCCCCAAATCATAGTACCGCCGAGTTCCGTCGATTCCGGCTATATCGCACATCTTTTCGATCATCGGAACCTACGCTCACCATCGCCATCCCTCCGCGCACATTCTTCGCCCATTCGTTCAACCCAACTCGCACAGGAGCTGGGGTTCGAGCTCCTCCATCCTCCGCTCGCCGGAGCTCGCTCGCCCCGACCCACAGTTCACCTTCACACCGCTTCATCGGGTCGAGGCACTTTGCCCTCGACCCGCGAAGCTTCTGGGTTACTTTGCAGGTCAAGAGGAGGCCATCTGAGGCCCCCTCACATCCAGGCCAGGAGCTTATCTCCGTCGACCTCGCCGGAGCCCCTCCAGGGCTCGGCTGGGCCATCGGAGACCACCACCAGCTGCAGGACACCAGTGCGGACCTGCTCCGATCTTCAGAGGCAGCTGAGGAGGACCACAGCACGCGCACGAGGCCGGCGAACCTCGCCGGTCACCTGTTCTTCGATGGTCTTCCAGCACCGTCCGATCGCCCTCCGCTCCAGTTTCCATCGTGGTCGTCCATTCATCGAGGAGCAGACACCGTTGATCATTTCGAGGGTCGATCCGGACCGTTAGCACAGAGGAAAGAGGCACCAGCACCTGACCCGTCAGATCTTCCACGTGGCCCCCTCTGAGCCGTCGATCAGGCTCACGTGCGGACGAAGAGAAGCGCCAGCCATCCGAGACCGTTGGATCAGTTATGTGGCGCACATCCAGCCGTCGACGTAATAAAGGGGTAATTTACCTTAGGCCCCCTCGTAGTTTGTGCTTTACATTTCAGTCCTGTAAATATTTTATGCTCTTTATTTACGTTTGGATAATTGCACATTGGACCTCGTGCTTTTTAGTATTTGCATTTATGCCCCTGTATGTTTGAGCCACGTGCGTCGTCACGTGTATATCTGGTGTATTTGCAATACTATTCCTGTAGTTCTAGGTGCTTTGTTAATGAATGAAAACTTTTTAGGAATTGCATATCTACCCCTGTGAATGTTTTAATTGCACATGTGCGTGTATTGTAGGGTAAATTGCATCTGGGGTCCCTGGACTTTTGGTACGTGTTACCAAATAGTCCCCGGACCTTAGTTTCTTTACAAAAAGGTCCCTGAGTGCCCCAGGCACGCGCCACGCGCGTGACTTGCTGGGAAAATTGCACCTGGACCCCCAGATCTTCGGGTATTTGCACTTAAGTCCCTATGCACAATGCCCCCTTTTGATTTTTGAATAAAATATCAAATCACCTCCAAATTCGATGAAAATTTGACACATGGCTCTTGACATGTTGTAGAATTTTTGAGAATTTTTGAGGACATTTCTGATTTTATTTGCTATTTTTAAAAATTCAAAAACATCTATTTTAGCTACTGTTTAGAATTAAAAATCCCAAAAAAATGTAAAAACACCCCCAAAAATTCTAAAAAAATTAGTTACTGTTCTTTGTGTGTTTCTTGATTTTCTAGCCAATTTTGGCTATTTTTCATTGCTTAAAAACCCTAAAAATTCAAAAACACCTGAAAACTTATAAAAATCATAATAAATAAATTAAAAACCCAAAAACAATAATTTTGGTGCTCAAATTTTCCTTCTTTTATCTAGTATACAGGAAAATTACCTCCAGGTCCCTCTGAGATCCTTAGATATTTTATCTTTGGGTTTTGGGCCTGGCTGGACAGTACCTTGTCTTTTTAGCACTGTTTGATTTTTAGAAAATAAAATACACCTTATAAAAATCCCAAAAATTCACCAAAAACACTAAAAAACCCAAAAAACATAAAAACAATTTTTCTTGAATTTTTGCTTGATTTTTGGTGCTTTTAAATAATTAGCTAAAGTGTGCTTTTATTTGCTTTCTTTTATTTTCTTCACTTTTTAAAAATCCAAAAAAATATAAAAATTATAAAAAACCACTAAAAAATACTTTTCTTTTATTTTATTTTCTTTTTACTACTTCGTAGGCCTCTGGCCAACCCGTGCTCCTTGTGTTCGACCCTGGGTGCTACACCAGGTTAATCTCATAGCTAGACCGCTGATTTTGTGCTTGATTGATTTTACATGTTTTGAGTGGTTGATTTTTCTTGATATACTCATCCTCTGAGATCCGGGTCGCAACGACCCTTGTCTTATTACCTTCATCCGGGTCTTGGGGAAATTAGGGTTATCACATAGGTATGCCTCGGATGAAGAGAGGGCAGCCTTTCCCTCAGTCATTTCCTCAAAGATCTGTCATACGGCATCTTCATCCTTATTAAAATGTGAGCCCCCACAGGATGCGTCAACGAGCCTTTGACTCTCTACATTCAGGCCCCCGAAGAAGTGGTGGACCAAGCTGGTCCTTGGAATCTCATGGTGAGGGCATTTCTCCTGCAGATATGTGAATCTCTCCCAGGCTTCGTGGATACTCTCATGTGCACCACGAGAGAAATTGCTGATTCGGGCTCACATCTGATTGAGCCGGCCGATAGGGTAGAACTTGTTTAAGAATGCGGACTTCAGCTCCTCCTAAGTCGTCATAACCTTCTCCAGATGGTTGACCCAGAGAAGGCCTTGTCCTGTAGACTGAATGGGAATGCCATCATCTTCACTATGTCCAGAGGGACATTAGGGAATGAGTAGTACAACAGATGCGTGAAAACTGCTGGAGATGAATGTATGGCTCTTCACTGGTGTTCATGTGGAATGAAGGGAGAAGAGCGAGGAACTGAGGCTTTAGCTCAAAGTGAGCATGCACCATTGGTATGCGGATCCACTCGGTCATTTGGCTATCTCCAGGGTTGTAGGTCTCTTTCAGGGTCGGTTTCGGCCTTCCTTGTTCAGGCTCTTCCTCATCGGGATTATCATGGGTTCCACCACCACCCCCTCTTTGTCTGCCTCCTCCTCCTTCAGGACTGTTCATGACATCGTTTAGCATTTTCTGGAATGCGGTTTGTGCTAGGGTTTGCTCTGTCAGCTGCTACTGGATAGCTTGGATAGATGCCAACAACTATGCATTGACCTAATTCTGATAAGGAATCTGTCCTTGCTCTTGTTGAGGGGGTTGTTGACCCTTGCCCTTTCCTTGAGGAGCCATCTCAGGGTCTGAATCTGAGGAGATGAATTCTGGATTGGAATCCATGGCTTGGTCTGGCTTTTATCTGTAATATGAGAGAATCCCAATCAGACCACTTGCAATTGACTCCCAGCAGCGATGATGAGTCTGGCATCAAGGTTAATTCCAGAGTGTTGTGAATGAAATAGGATATGAACTGTAATCGACTTTCATTCACAACGACGATAGTGGTACAAGAGTGGTCCTGGTTTATTGGGTGGTCAAGTGAAGGGTAGAAAACGAGGAGTCTGGAGATCGACCCGCAAGATCCAGATCAGGTTCTTGGGAATCCCCTCGAATTATTAGCGAGGTCGAGTCCATGGACTCGATGTGGGTGTCGGCGGGATCCCGAGACTAAACCATCCATGGATCTCCCTTGCAAAGCAAGAGAGGAGTAGATATAGGAAGAAAGATATGGTGATTAACAAGGAACAAATTGGAATGCAAAACAGTATAAAGGCTCAAACTGAGCGGGGGTCAAAGGGAGAAACATATGACAAAATTTACGCAAGTGTGAGAGACTTGATCTTTGAACCTTAGTCTAGATCCATACAAACATAATACAAAATTGGGTTCACCAACTCATGCCATGTGAAGCCATAAAGGTTCGAATACTTATTATCTTTTCAGTTTTAGAGTTGTTATTTCGGGCATATCTTATAACAAGTCCTTAGCACACTAACTTATAGGAGAGAGAGTATTGCCAGAAAAGTATATCGTACTTGTCCTCCTCCTTTGTAACCTGTAGTATGCACTTTTTTAGGTCCTTGTAACCCTTCCCGGATCCCTACTCAGCCAAAGAAATAGAGAGAGGAAGACGATAGGCGAAACCAATACTTCGGTTCTCGCTCGAAACGGAATTACCCGTGAGCGTGCAAGAACCTACTCAGACGCAAACCGATGAGACAGATACCCTAGTGAAGGCGTGACCTATGCTCAGTACTTCAGACCATGTCGATACTTCAGACCATGTCGATGTTCCACATAAGGTGAGAACACCATCTTTGACAAGTCCCTACTCGGTCACGTACGATAGAAGCGCCATAACTTGGAAATCCAAGCAATACACAAGGTAGTTACAGACTGGGATTTGGGCTCTATTCCTTATGGGACATGCCTCGCTCATGGGAGGGGTTTTGGTCCCCTCCGAAGGTACCTGAAAACAATGAGGGCTTTATGAACCCAAACAATGATAGTACGTTACTGATTTTAATTAAGGTCAAAGTTTATTTAGTAGTCCCCTTGTTTTAATTTTTGGATTTTTACTTTTTTTAAGTCTGTTTTCATACAAGCGCCTAACGTTTTTGTAATTTCCATTTAATTTCTAGGTGCTCAAAATTAGAGGGAGATAGCGGAAAAGCCGTGCAAGTTGATTCAATGATGGAAATTTCTTGATTGAAACTAATGATGCATGTTCAGTTAGAGGACTTACCGTGCATCCCAACTCTCTCCATGTGGTATGCAAAATAAAATTTTTAAACCTATCTACATGGTGGTGTGCAATCGACAAAATCGCTCTAAATAGTAGTTGATATTAATCATGAAGAACCAATTGTTAGTTATTCAGAAATGAGACCAAGGTCCAGTCTTTGATGCCAATCAGTGCTCGCAACAATGGGTCATGCGCGCACTGTATACGACCTCTAGCGGCACGTGGTCTCAGATCCGAATTACTAACTTTATTAATTTGACTAGATCCATATGTGAGAGGCTATATGAACATGTATTCTTATTAAGGTGTGCACCTAGTTACCGAGTCAAGAAACCTAAATCTAGGGACTTCATGCACACAAAATAAAGTAAAATAAGGTGGAAAGCTCGAAACAACAGAAAACAAAATAAAAGAAGGTGATAAAACGCAGAAAACTACGTCGAGGCCCCCAGGTGAACAGACACTCGGGCACTGGACCTCATTGTGAAGAGTAGAGTCCGAGTTATTTTACATGCCAAAAATGTCTCTCTCTTACCATAAATTACATGAATAAATATTTAAATTAAATCTAAGCTAATTTGCTCTTTTTGCTTCCTTGGTGCTCTCTCCAGCTGGTCACAATGAGAAGACCGGCCTCCTGCAAGCTTGACTGCATCGGCCTCCTAAGAAGCCGTCCTTGCGTGGTGGGCCCTCGCAACAAAGTCGCAAAAAGATGGCATTAGCATATATAATCAAATAATCAAATCAATGAATATTTACAAAAGCAATGAATATGTACAACAATAATCAGAGAATTAATCGCAAATAAATCAATGAATATTTACAACAATGAATCAATAAATCTGATAAATGCCTATACAAAAATGACTAGTGAAAATAGGCTACGCTCATTGCTCCCTAGCAACGGTGCCATCTGATAACTGGGATTTGATCGGCGGTCGCATTAATCCACAAGGCAGAGCAATAGTCGATGCATTGACCGCTCAATAAATCTTGATTAATTAGCAAGTAACCTAGAATAGTCATAATTCAATTAATATCAAAAATGTGGAATTAAAATTTATTTTCTCTACCATAAGATGCATAGCAAGCAAGCATCTAGAGGTTGAACCACTGAGAGCAATGCAAGTAGCCTAGGATTATTTATGTCCAACCGATTCATTCATTTATATAGGTCTTTTTGTGGGTTTTAAATTTATCTTTTTTTATTTTATTTTTGGTTTTATAAATTTTTTATTTTTTATTTTCTTATTTTATATTTTCTTTTTATATTTTTATCCCTTTTTTTATTTTTTTCTTTTTCATTTATATAAACAATATGCCATATATAAGGCTATATATATAATATATAAGTATATTTACAAATATTATTAAATATAGCTAAAATTCAGAAAAAAGATTGTTTTGGGTTTTTTATATTTTTTAATGTCTTTGTAATTTTTTAGAAATTTTTGCGAATTTTTATGTATTTTTAAAGTCAAAATATCCAAAATATGGGATTAGTTAAATATCCGAAATTGGTTTAGATTTTGAAAATAGCAAATAAACCCAAAAATTATCCAACCAATTTTCAAAGATAAATATTTATATAAATAAAATTATAAGATAGAAAAAGATATTTCTGGATTTTTAAGAGATTTTTAAGATTTTTATAAAAGTTTTAAAGGTTTTTCAAGTTTTTGGGTTTTTATTTTTCCATTTTTGGTGATTTTTTATCTGTAAATAAAATAGTATATATATATATTGGAATTTTTAGAGATGTTTTTATATTTTTTGGTATTGTCTAAGTTAAACAGAGAAGAAATAGGCTCCTTTTCATTTTTAATAAATGATTAAAATTCTCAAAAATGCCAAACAACCATAGGGTCTAAACGTACATGACAAAATGCATTTAATTTTATTTTTGTGAAATTTTAGGAGCATGCTAACTATTTTTAATTAGTAGATAAAACACATAAAAATGCAAGTCCTAGGAGGGGCATAGATGCAATAAAAATAATCATCAGGGGCCTCGGTGCAAGTTTATATGCTGGATTAATAAATAATTACAAAAATGTCATGACTAAACAAGCAATTTACCCATCACGTGGGACTACACGTGACACAACTTGGGAAGGACCTAGATGTAATTTTAATAAAGTCTAGAGGCCTTCACGTAATTTTTACAAAAAGTTATAACGTTATCAATAATTTATTAAACCAAATATAAATACAAAGACTTTCAAGAGTATATTTGCAATTTTGCCACCTCATGTGGGACGACACAAGAGGTGATGTGGACTGGACCTACTTGTAAATACAAAAAGCTCGGGGTCCTTTATGCAAAATATCCACTTGTTTTATAACGTTAACTTTTATTTACAAGACTAAATAATGAATACAAAAGGGTGGGGTTCAGATGTGCAATTTACCCCAAAGGTACACACTGATGGACGGTTGGGATCTCTTCATTTAAACATGTGGCGCGTCCACGTTGCACGATGATACTTTGTCCGTGGATGGCCAGGATTAGATCGCTTGGCGTGATCGGATGGTGACGGCATGACTCTATTCGATGGCACCTGGTGAATCTAGAGGCTTCTTCTTGATCGGACGACTGGGACGGCGCTTGGAAGAACAGGGATGAACTCTCGTTCTTCCGAGTTTTGATTGGCGATGGAACTAGACTCTGAGCCTCCCACGAACGACGGATGGCACGAGAAGCTTCCTGGGAGCACCATGGATTGAATGGAGGGCTCAAAGGCGTCGGAGGTCCACCGGAGCTCTCCAGCGAGGTTGGAGAAGATATGGGTGCCCAGGTGCCTTGATCTTCTTCAAAACTCGACCCTTGAGGGTCGTTTGGCCTTCAGTTCCTGCATGAAATGGTTGCGAGCAAATAAGGAGGTCCCGGGGGCCTTATCGGGCGAGGTTGGATGACAGATGGAGTGGGCAGCACTTCTCCAGTGAACAGCGGAGCTGGAGAAGTGCATCTCCAGATCCACTAGGGATCTGGGGGAATGAGAGTGCATGGGGTGAAGGGAAGCGTAGAGAGAACGATGTGGGGGGTGAAAAATTGATGGTGGAGCGGCGAAGATGGTGCGCGGAGGAGCTCGCCGGAGCTCAACTCCGACGAAGTACGGGTGGAGCACTTTAAGACTAATTTACTAACTAAATCCTAAAGTAACTACGGGAAATTAGACATGCAACTAAAACAAACAAAAGGAACGAGAACGGAACAACTCTTATACCTGGGGAGTGCCCAAGGAGCAGGTTGGTCGGAGAACCACCGCAGACAGCCTCCTCATCCTAGCCATGCCTTCTCCAAGTGTGAGGGGGCTCTCAGCTCTCACATAGACCTCGAGTTGGTATTCGGGATGGTCGGCCTTCGGATTCCTCGATTCGGTCTTCGGGATGACAAAGGGAGAGGAGTGTGGCAGAGGAGCTGGACAAAGGGGAGGAGCGGGGAGGAGGGGGAGAAGCTGGGCGGAGGGAGGGAAGCGGGGCAGCGGTAGTAGGGCGGAGGAGCTGGGCATAGGGGAAGGAGAAGTGGCAGACGGGGGAGGAGCTAGGTGGGGGGGGAGGGGCAGGATGGAGGGAGTGGAACTCGACATAGAAGAGGAGGAGCAGGGCAGAGGAGCGGAGCAGAGGAGCGGGGCAGAGGGGGAGGAGCTGGGAGGAGGGGGAGGAGCTAGGAGGAAGGGTGATAAGGTGGTTGCTCTGTGGAGCAAACTACAACAGCAAGGCAAGCACTAAGAGCATTCAAATCCATTCCATCTACGCATGAAGAAACAATCTTTCCAAGTTTAATAGTTGTCAAAGCATCACTGGGACCTGATTGTAGACCACCAAACAAATAACGTAAGTGCCTAAAAACAGTCATGCAATCTATCCTAGCCAGCTCGCTTCCTCGTGGAAGAAGCTTGAGAAAACGTGATAGGAGCTTCTAGCCCTTTGGAATATTAGCTAAATGTATGAATACTACGTCATCTTTTGGGGCCAATCCAGAGGACCTACTAGATTTTCCAGGACCAAAGAGGTCAAAAGCTGTAGAGATGCAAAGAGATCTTCAAGGAGCACCTACTGTCATCGCTTTTTTGGGAACCTCTATCTTGAGGTTGGTTGTATGGAAGAAGCCTATCAATATCATTTATATCCAAAAGAAGATAAAGGCCATCCTCGATTCTGAACCATTATCACAAATTACAGGAGGGTCAACTTCAAGGAGTGGTTGACGCTAATGAATCGATGAAAAGGGGAGGCTGGGGATGGAGGAGAGAATGAGTCAGAGGAGGGGGGGAGGCTGGGGGAGGAGGAGAGGGGGAGGCAGAGGAAGGGGAGGCAAAGGGAGGAGGAGAGGGCAGGGCGGAGGAGGGGCAGGCTGGAGGCAGAGGAGGTCATCGGCCTAGGGAGGAGGAGGAAGAAGAGGATGACTTTTCAGTCCTTTTTTATTAAATTTGATTCATGTTGTGTCCCTTGAGTTAACGGTTGTTTGCATTGGAGATGAACGATAACTAACCCAAGGGACACATGTCACAGATTGGCAAGAAGTCGGGGGCACAACTGATATTCCCAAAAAGGGAGGGGCATAACTGATATTGGATTATCTCGGAGGGGCACAACTGATAAAAATCCTTAATTCAATGTGCTTTGCACCCTTAAAATACTTATCATTCTTTGAGAAGAAGATTGATGCAACATTATCAAAATAAAGTTTCAGTGGCTTAACAATGTTGTTAACTATTCCAAGTCCTAATACAAAATTGTGCAGCCACAATCCTTGAACTGTATCCTGAAAGCATGCTACAAATTGAGCTTCCATAGTGATAAGTAGCAATGACAGACTGCTTCGCACTTTTCATGACACGGCTCCTCCAGCGAGTAGAAATACATAGCCAAAGGTTGACTTTCATGTGTCGATGCATCCTGCAATATCTGAAACTGAATATCCAATAATCTCAAGATTATCAGATCATCTGCATACGAGTAAATGATTTTTTGTGCCTTGTAAATACCTGAGAACTTTCTTTGTACCTTTCCAGCGGTCCATACCAGGATTACTTTGATACCGACCCAACATGCCAGTTGCAAAACTAATGTTAGGTCGAGTACATGTCTGAGCATAAATGATACCCCCGACTACTAATGTATAAAGAGTTCTTTTCATTTCATTATGTTCCAATTCATTATTTGGACATTGATCAAAATTGAATTTGTCCCATTTCTGATAGGAACAATCCCTGCAGAGCACTTGGCCATCCTGAATATTTCCAATACCTTCTCAATATATGCCTTCCGAGATAATCCTACTTGTCTTTGTGGTCTACCATGGATTTTTTCTATTCCAGTCACATAGGATGCCTCACATGTATCTTTCATTTCAAAGTTCTTGAAAAGATACTTCTTTGTATCATGTAACAAACCTAAATCATTCGCAGCCAATAATATGTCATCAACATATAGGACTAATACAATAAACTTTCTCTCACTAACTTTCATGTAGATACATAAGATGTAATGGTATTATTAAACTTAATATACCATTAACGGGAATCTTGTTTTAGTCCATATACTTATTTAATTTACATACTATATTTTCCTTTCATGTGATCCTAAAACCTTCGGGTTGTTCTATATAGACATCTTCCTCTAACTCTCCATTCAGAAAGATGGTCTTTACATCCATTTAGTGAAGCTCCATATCATAATGAGCCACCAAAGTTAAAATGATTCTTAAGGATTCCTTCTTTGAAATCAAAGCAAAGCTCTCTTAATATTCAATGCCATCCTTTTGAGTAAAGCCCTTTGCAACAAGTCTACCTTTATATCTTTCGATGTTACCTTTAGAGTCACATTTGGTCTTAAATACCCATTTACATTCGGCTCTTTTAGAACCTCCATGTAACTCAACAAGATCCCTGACATTGTTATTGGTCATTGACCCGAGTTCTTCTTCCATAACATTCAACCACTTTTCAGAATCATTACATTCTATGGCTTGATGGAATGAACTTGGATCTTTATCAATGCTCAAGTCACATTCATGCTCAAGTGTATAGGCAATACAATCATCAAAATTTGCAGGTATCATTTACCTTTCTGAGCGTCTTAATACAACTTCTTGTGATTCTCGTGCACTTAGCTCATTTACAACTTTCATTAATAATGACATAATTACTTAATGTGGGTTGTAATTCTTGATGTTCCATGCCATTATGTGGAGATGAATCCACAAGTGGAACGCCTAATCCAGAAAATTCGATTAAATATGGAAAGCAACACTTTATCCCTATCTTCTTTTATTTCCACATTTCGTGATTCTTGGCTCATACTAATGTTGTCATTCTCAATGAAGCGAGCATTGCCACTCTCAACAACTCTTGTACTATGGTAAGACAATAAAATCTATACCCCGTTTACTTTTCATGATAATCAATGAAAAATCCACCGACTGTCCATGTATCTAATTTCTTTTCATGTGGATTATATATTCTGGTTTCTGTTTGACATCTCCAAACATGTAAGTGTCTCAAGCTAGATTTCTTACTTGTCCATAATTCAAAAGATATCTTTTGAAATGCTTTACTAGGAACTCTATTGAGTAAATATGTCGAAGCCCTTAATGCGTTCATCTACAATGAAAAAGGAAAATTAGTATTATTTATCATGCTCCTAGCCATTTTTTTAATGTACGATTTCTTCTTTTTGCGACACCATTTTGTTGTGGTATTCTAGGCATTGTATATTGTGCACAAATACCCTTACTTTCAAGGAATTTTGCAAATGGATCAGGATGTTGACCCATCTCATCATGCCTTCTGAAATATTCACGACCTCGATCAGATCTCACAACTTTTATTTTCCTATCCATTTGCCTTTCCACATCATTAATAAATGTATCAAGGACATTTATAGCTCGAGTCCTTTCATGCAATAAACACATATATCTATACTGTGTGAAGTCATTTATAAAAGTGAGAAAATATATTTCCCCTCCCCATGATGAAATATCAAAAGGATCACAAATATCAGTATGTATCAATTCTAGGAGTTGTGTAGCCCTTGTAGTTGACTTCTTTGATGTGTGTTTGGATTGCTTTCCTTTAATGCAATCTATACACCACTCCAGGTCAGTAAAATCTAATTGAGATAATATGTCATTCTTAATAAGTCTCAACATTTTGTACTTAGATATATGACCTAGTCTTTGATACCATAAAAGAGCAGAGCATTCATCAAATGCATTTCTTTTCACACCCACATTGCATTTAACATAAAATAGGGAATTCATAAATTTATTATCAATATTAAAATGATAAAGATAATTCTTCAAAGTACCAGAACCATAAAAGTAATTATTCTTAAACATAGAGAACGATCCATCAGAAATCTTGAAAGAAATCCTAAACTATCCAGTCTGCAAATAGAAACAAGATTTCTAATACATCTAGGAACATAAAGATATCCTTCCAGATCAACTTGACATCCAGTTTCCATGATCAATCTGTAAGTACCAATTCCATCTATTTGTGCCTTCATCCTATTTGTCATGAGCAAATATTGCTCACTTTCCTTTATGTTCTGGATTGTAAGGAATCCCTATAATATGTAAGATACGTGAGAAGTTGTACCAGAATCTAACCACCAAGTATTATTAGGAACATCTGTGATATTTGCTTCAAAGTAAACCGAAACATAATGCATACATTTCTTTTCGAACTATGCTTTCTATTTAAGACAATCTTTCTTCATATACCCGGTCTTCTTTCAAAAAGTAGTATTTGATTTCTTTGGAATTGCTCCCTTTAGCTTTAATGGAAGTTTTTCCTTTGTTCCTTTTACTTGTGTAGATTTTATTAATACTAGCTCCTACTATAGTCTTTTCAATAGCCATTAGGTTCACTTAGTATTCTTTTATCTTCTTTAATCTTCCTTATTCTTGAATGAGTATAGCTTTCAGTTCTATCAAACTCCACTTATCCTTTAATGTATTGTGGTTTACCTGAAATTTCTCAAATTCAATAGGAAGGGAGTTTATGATAAACTGTACTAAGAACGTCTCATTGACATCCATCCCCATTGTTTTCAAATTCGCTGCAAGATTAGACATTTCAGTTACATGATCCATCATCGAGTTGGACTAGTTGAATTTCTTTGTCATCAACTCGCTCACTAAAGTTCCAGCAATAAACTTATCAGCTATATCCGACTGGGAGTACTCCTTGATTTTCTTCATAAATTCCTTAGCATTATTTGTCCTAGGCATGGGCGGTTTGACATTCTCCGTCATTGTAATTTTCATAAGACTCAAACAAAGCCTATTCGATCTTTTCCAAGTCTATAATACAACTTTTCATCCTCGGTGTTGTTTTTTTATTATGGCGTGTGGTTTTTTATCTTCAACTAATGCATGGTCTAAATTCATCACTCTCAAATGGATTTGAATCTGTTCTGACCAATATGCATAGTTGAGTTCAATGAACCTAACCATGAGTTGTCCAATGCAAATAAGTTCATAGCTGCTGAAACTATAGAACAATAATACATATGCTCACAATAATGCCTTGAGAAATAAAGTAATAGCTTATATGCATGAAATATAAATTAAACTCTCTTTCACAATATGTTGATAATCACCTTTGGGCAGAATATTAACATATCGGTAAATACATAAGTGATGCAATTAGATATACTTCAATAGGTTTGAATAAATCATGTTTAATTCATGTTTTCTTTTTTTGGATGTAAAAATCATGATTCATTAATTAGCCTCTTAATGTGCATAATCACGGACAATGGTCCACTTTTGGGTGATCTCCTAGTACATGATTATACTATTCTTTCCATTTAACTTTACTTTGCATCAACACTATGATAATCAGAATGTAGGTTCGATTCCGTACGTAGTTATACCACTTTGGTGATTAACCACTAATTGAATACTATAATTTTATTTATCAAACAAATATATATAAGATAACTTTACAAATGCATCTTATTCAACTATCTGGTTAAACTAACAATATTTACGATTAGCAATTCAAGTATAATTGAGATGATAAATACACAACATAATTATCACAACCACATTCCGCATTAAATTACTACTAACAAAGCTAATAACTGATGCCCTCTTTTTAAAAAAAATGCATTCAGAACCGATTTTAATGAGTAAAAGGATAACTATAAGAGCTAAACTTAAAATGCCATAGACCTCATTTCCATTTCAACGCTAAAGATATTTTTTTTTGACAAAAAGATAATGACTTTTGGTCAAACTTTGTGTCCAAAACTATCGTCTTTAATATGTTATTGAAAACGACATTCATCATTATAAATTAAATAATAAACGTTGAATGGTTCAACCTCATTAATCATTATTCTAATTAATTAAATAATAAATAATTAATCTCTTATTCCAACTCCAACTGACGTTAGTAGTTACCAAATCAAAAGAATAACGACCCAATTCAAAAGAGAACGGACAAAACCTAAAACTATGTGTTGGATAAAAAGATCTTAATAGTTATATGAAAATTTGTGGATTCATAATGTTTATGGTAAGAAGTAGTCAACAAATCAAATAGTGTTTATTTCCATCAAAGTCAACAACCAAACAACATGGCTCTCATACCATATTGTAGGAAAATCTAAGCATGGCATTAAAGAATCAATAAAAAAAGTGATTCAGGAGTTACCTCCTTCCATCAAAAATCAGTAAATCACCGTGGTAGAGATGATGAAGAAAACGACAACAGTCCTTCCTTCCTTTATTTTTCTCCTTCCCTTGACCTCAAACTTTTAAAACTCTCTCGGATGGTGGAGAGTTTCGATAGTGGCTCTCTCCGATTCTTGATTCGGTGTCATGCATAATGAGCCATCGTGTCTCTTTTATAAGGTAGATTTGTAGGGTTTAATAGGATAACAAATCCTATCGTAGCCGACTCCTGATAACCTACTAGCAATCAACATCGATCAAGATAAAGCAGTTACGTTTTATCCATTGACTCGGTAAAATCCAATATTTATTATCTCATAAATATTTTATATGTACCACATACGGGATAAATTCCAACAATATTGTCTAGACATATGAACTTCTTACAAATATACCTCCTTAGTAATTACTAAATTTCGGAAATATCATCCACAAGTTCAATATAGATATATTGGTACCATTTATAGCCTGATCAGTCTATGTGTTTGTGTTTGTGCGCGCATGTGTATGCATGAGTGTGCATGTGTATGTACCTATATGCAAATAAGGAGCCATTGGTTCATCGAATACATGGTATACCTTTTCACCTCCTTTAACAAACAATGTACCCTTTTCCTCCATATGCAGCAAAGTGTCAATTAGAAACCCAATAGAAAGGCAATGGAGTGGAATGCAAGCACATGGGAAGAGCACCTTTACCTTCCTTGCCTTCTCAAGCTTTCCAAATTCCCTTCGGTTGCACACTTGGTATCCAAATTATCAGGACATAGAACATGGAGAAAGAAACATGCCACTTTAATTACTCACATGATGGAGTGTCACTTCCCCCACAATCATTGGGAAAAAACATGACATGATGGTCCATTTCCAGCCTAAGGCCCTGTTTGGTTGGAAAATAAGCCATGGAATAATGGGCCAATTCTCCTCCCGACACGGTTCCCAGTGGTACGACTATTCTCCATTATTTCATCTTATTTCACTCCTATTCCTATCTTTATACCACCTTACCTATCTTTATTTCACCTTATTTCCTATCCTCCAGCTGAACAAAAAGTATACCCTTATTCTCCTTATTCCATGTCCTTATTCTTGCTTATTCTTGAACCGAACGGGCCCCAAGGAAATATGAGGAGATACAAGATTCATATGTCAAGCTTGACATGTCCTCATCAATTCTTTCACTAGTGCTTTAAGGAAGGAACTAATGATGGAACATGCAGACACTTTGCATGTGTAGGTTCCATGTGGTTATTCCCATGTATGCGCATTGCAAGAATTATCCTTTGAGATATTTTTGATCAATTAAATTTTGAGGGTAGGATCTTGGGGTACTTATTGAGATTAAATGGCTCACGTTGATTTATGTGGAACTAGTGCAACATCCTTTGTCGTTGGTCTTTGAAACTGATCGAATTCGACAATTGTCAAATGCACGTTGTAGAAGTCCTACACCAAATGTCCTATAACACTCACTGATGACAGGGAACTATAAGAAAACTCTAATGGAACTAAATTGAATATCTAGCAAAAGAGATGGGAAGAAAAGGGTAAGAAGGGGTAGTCAACAAACACTCATAATTCCAAGGCCTTTATATTTTGATATTTGCCATATCGTCGCTAGATCACTCTCAATCACACTAGATCATCTTGGACGAGTGATTTTTTATTATTTTATTCATGTGATTTTTACATTTATGCCCCAAATTTTGTCAATACTATCTGCGTCCTTACGTAGTTTCAGTATACTATTACCCATGTTTAAATGGGTTGCACCATTAAAGATAACTCTCGTTGGGCGCACACACATACCCCTAGACACCGAACATACACACACATATAGATATATATATGTATATACATGCATAGATGCATACATACATACACACATATGTACATAAATTTATGCACATATATATCGACACATACACATGCGAGCAAGCACACAAATCCCTTACATAAACTAATGCCATCCTAACACTGAACACCTCCCCTCTTCTACGCAGACGTAACTAAAGAGGTCGTGATCCTACTAACCGCTTTCTCTCTATCAACCATCTCCAATGTTAACCTCTCTCACAACTGCTACTCTTGAGAGGTTGGTTGCACATGCGACATTACATTGGTGATTGTGGACATGTCAAAGAATAAGATGGCGGGTGTACATGCAAAATGCATTGACCTTAAAAATAGATATCTGTGTACCTCACAGAACTTCTGATGTTGCAATCAATTATGGTACAACTACTCCCCAGCATATAACAACGAGATCTTAATGGATGTACACTCGCCAACGTTGAGATCGATTAAGCAAAACCGATAGCTGCTTCAATATGGACTCACTTTAAATTGAGAAGAGAAGAGAATGGATGGTTAATTTGTATGCTCTCAACAAGGCGATCACTGATCCTATGAGAGCCAAAACCTATGAGAGCATGAGAGCATGCATTTCTGTGAGAGAGAAGACTAGGAGAGAGAAGACAAAATCATGTGGTCCAGAATGCATGCTCTCATGGTCTCACATTTTTTGCTCTCATAGGATCACTCATATGTATATATATATATATATATATATATATATATCACTACAAAAAAATTGAGCTATAATGACGGTTTTTCCAAAATCCGTCACTAAATTAACCATTATTAAATATATAATGACAATATTTTTCATTGCAAAATGATTTTTCTACTCAAAATTAGCGACGAATATCATATATGTCGTTATATCATTAGCAACGGTCCACATAGCGACGCTTATTCGTTGCTATTTTTTAAACTTCTAATTAATCGTCGCTAAATTTTGAACTTAAAAAATAGCGACGATTAGTTGATATTTGAAAAATAGCAATGAATAAGAGTCACTACATGGATCGTTGCTAATGATATAGCGATAGATATGATATCCGTCGCTAATTTTGAGTATGAAAACTCATTTCACAGCGAATAATATCGTCGTTATATATTTAACAACGACTAATTTAGTGACGGATTTTTGAAAAAACCATCACCATAGCTCAATTTTGTTGTAGTGTATATGTGGTTAAATGGGACTGCCCCTAGGAGGAGTTAACTCCCCTCGCCCTATTTTTTCATTTTTATTTTTTTTGGAAATTTTCTTCCGTGAATATTCATCATTGTATCTCTATATTATGTCATTCAAATTTCGTGTGAAACAGAGACTCCTACTACATCCATCCATACAGGGTCAATTTCAACAATCCTGCGACCGTTAAAAAATGACTGTCTAGATGGAGATGTAGGAGTCTCTGATTTGCACGAAATTCGAATAACATAATATAGGGATATAGTGATGAATATTCACAGAAGAAATTTTCAAAAAAACAAATAAAAATGAGGCGGGGGAGCTAAATTAACTTCGCCCCAGGGCAACCCCATTTTTCCCTTTATATATATAGGGGGCATGGAGCCTGCAACCGGGGGTGTAGGAAACTCCCTGCACCCACCCCATTTTTCGATTATTTTGTTGTTATTTTTGAATTAAAATATGAGGGGATTTACTTAATATGTTGAGGGGAATATGTGTTTCAAATTTCATGCAAAACAAACATTCCTAACATGTTCATCTAGACATAGTCGATTTCAGCAATTCTGAGACCGTTAAAATTTGATAGTCATGATGGAGATGATAGAAGTCTCGAATTAAGTTGAATTTGGAATGACAACTTGATGATGCATGGTGATCTAAATCCCCCAAGGTTTCATATCAAAAAAATCAAAAAATAATGAAAAGTTAGGTCATGTGAAGGTTGTTACCTGCACCCGTCGGTGTAGGCTCCTTTTTCCTATATATACATACATATATATATATAGGAAAAACTTGAATTGAGGTGGCGCCTCATTTCAATCACTGTGCGACAGATAAACTTACCCGTCCGATTAACATTTACGGTTATAGTAAAAACCACCTTTGGAGAGTCGATACCACTACGACTCTATTAATGATGTTCTATTTATAGAAAATTATCATATTCTATTAATGATGACAGATATGGTGGAAATCAATTGAATTCCTATTTTCTAGCGGATTGGTTATGTTCGAATTGAATTCTCTTTATTCCTAAAATATGTATTTTTCATTAACGTTTCGTTGAACGAGTATTCAGAATTTCTAGTCATATCTCCGTGAAACTCAATGGAAATCGGCGAATCATCAGATCCTGAATTTTACAGAGATAATGCCCAGGTAATGTACGTTTTTCATTTCCCTGTAATAATGTTATGTATGCAAATCACCAGAAATATTTTAATTTTGGTTGAAAGACGATCTGGTTATTGAATCGAAGTCGTTATATGCGTTAACATTTTGGGCTTTTTTATTTTAATACGTGACATTATTATATTTTGTATCTCTAGTTATCTGACGGAGAGGGTGAACTTATTGGACTCGGGGCACGAACTGATGATAATTTACATCAAACAGGTATGCTGAACTACACCGATGTTTAAAACTTTGCAACCTTTGTTCATTTATATGTTGTTGTTAATAAAAAATTGCAAATTACGTAAATTGCGTATATTTGGTCGTATAGTTCAGTATTTTACATTAATGACCTACAATTTACAATCTTGAACATCATTTTACATCATATGATCCTATGTGATATCGTCCAAATGGTGACATTTCCAGTCCATTATACCAGTTAAATTACATATACGTGCATCATTTTATATTATCTGTCATTATTTTACATTTATAGGTAATAATTTAATTAAAAATAACTTTTTTTTGCAACTACATTTCTAATGAATTTCAGATAACGGCTCTATCAGTGACCCCGTCAATGCTATCACACCGCATATAGGACAAATATTTCTATCTATTCAAGATGCATATAACTTTTATGAGGCATACGCAACTGAGATTGGATTCAATGTTAGGAAAGCAAGCTCTAGAGTTGGTAAAGATAAGATTTCCAAGGAGCGCAAAGTTATATTTAAATCTTTTGTTTGCTGGAAAGAGGGGTTTTCTAAAAATACAGATAAATCAATGTCAGTGGACAATGCAAGAAGTGATGAGAGTGATGAATGTATATTTTATAAGGAGGAGCGCCGTGTTGGCATATCAAGGACTGGGTGCAAAGCTTTCATGTCTGTATCATATAGGCCTGATCTCAATGGTTGGTTTGTATCGAATTTTGAACCTGATCACAATCACAATCTTGTTTCTCCATCTAAACGCAGATACCTCAGACCAAATAGACGTTTTTCAAAAGCAACTAAAATGCTTGTGAAGTCAATGAATGATGTAAATATACCTGTATCCAAGCAGTCAGCTTTCATAAACATGTCCAGTGGTCGAGTTGGTAGCATTGTTCGAGATATCTATAACTTGAACAGAAAGGAGAAGAAACAACGTATTGGGATGGATGTGCACCTTCTAATTGAACATTTTAAAAGTTGTAAGGCCAATACCCCTGAATTTTACTATGCGTACACAACCGATGATGATAACAGGCTTACTCAGTGTATATGGATTGATAGTGCCTCCATTGGGGATTACAAATTATTCGGAGATACAATATCGTTTGACACAACATATAGGACCAATGAATACAACCTGGTATTTGGATCTTTTTGTGGTGTTAACCATCACGGTTACACAATCTTCTTTGGGAATTCGTTCATGAGCAGGGAGACAACCGAGTCATTCTCGTGGTTATTTGAGAGATTTCTAGAAGTAATGAGCAAACATCCAGTATCTATAATCACAGATGAAGATCCGGCAATCTGTGCAGCTGTTAGGATATGCTTACCACATACTGTTCATAAATTCTGCACTTGGCATATAATGGCCAAGCTTAAAAGTAAGCTTGGAAAGATTAAAGATATTAACGAAGTTCTATCTGCGTTTTCCATAGTTGTATGGAAAAGTATAACTATAAGAGAATTTGAACAGGGTTGGTGCAAGATAATTGATCAGTATGATCTATCATCTAATGTCTGGTTGAACGAGAAGTATAGTATAAGATTTAAATGGATTAGTTTATATCTTAAGGATTATTTTTGGGCTGGTCAGCGTAGTACACAGAGGAGTGAAAGTATGAATGCATTTTTGCAACATCACATCACTAAACAGAACTCCTTGCTAGAATTTGTCTGTAGATTTCAAAGTGCAATTCAACGACGTAGGGAAAGAGAGAATGACCTGGATAACATGGGCGATGTTTACACTCCAAAATCAAACTTCAAATGGAAGATGGAGGTACAGATGGTTCGTATATACACCAAGTTCATATTTTATAAATTTCGATATGAATTGAACGAAGTGAAGGAACTTAATGTTCGAACGCATCTGAACTCCCTGGATTACTGTCAGTATTTTGTGTCATATATTGGGAAGTCTGATGAAGAATTATGCGTTTCATCGTCAACGGAAAGCGACGTTCTTGTTTGTGAATGCAAGAATATGCAATTCTTTGGATATCCATGTAGGCACATACTTGCAGTATTGAAGATACAGAACATGGAGCGTTTGAATGAGGAATATATAATGAAAAGGTGGACAAGAACCATTAAAAAATCAGGAAATTATCCTATTTATGTGACAGTTGCACACCAAGAAAGGTCGTCTCAGCTAAATCAATTGTGTTCTCATATTATTTCAGCTTCTGTTGAACATGATGACGATATATTCTTATTTGCCAAAGAAAGATTAAGTGATTTATGTAGCAGCATTGATCGCATGATAAGTAACAAACCTTCGTCGAGTTCTACAACAGTGAACAATACAAATGTTCCAGATATGATTACGGAACCAGCTGTTAAAGAACCTAACGTTGCTAGAACGAAAGGAAGTGGTCGTGGTGGTAGACCTAAGGGCGTTGGCAATCGTATTAGATCGGAAACTGAAATGAGAAGAAACAGAGGCCGACAATGCAAATCTTGCCTCAAATACAATGTTGGACACGATTCTAGGAATTGTCATAATAACAAATCTGCGAGTCATGGTAAATATTTATCATTCGTTGTTTATTGATATGTGTTTTTTTCCACTAATCTTTGTGTTTTATTATGCAGTTGAAAATGAATGAAATTAAAGTGATTTGATCAAATTTTAATAAAGTAAGATTATATTTTTTGATAATTTGTTGCCACATTTTATACAGCTAATATAAACCATATTAATATTGCTTATTATTTTCCTTTTTATTCTGTTTGTGTCTGCAGGTTTCCAATCTTCTGAAAGATTCATGGATGCAAATGACCTTTGAAGTTTGGATGCTTATTAGACTTAGATTATCTATTTATATGTATGTTTGATGATTTCTGTTTTTTGATCATTTTTTTGTAGAATTCGAACAATGTGATATTTATGTTCTATCAGATCAGATGTATCCCTTGGTATTATCATATCATTGAATTTATCTATTTATGTTCTATCAGATCAGATGTATCCCTTGGTATTATCATAACATTGAGTATTTCAGATATTTGATTATAAAGTTGACACATTACAGTAAGCCAGTTGATTATAAAGTTTGTCATAAATCAATAATGAATATTAACAAACAATTAGTAATCATCGTGCACCCATCATCGTGATGTTATTCTTTAATATAGGAAGTTTTACTATTATTGGAAAACTCTAATCTTTCAATAATTTACATACCACGTTATTATTTTACAAAACGTTATCATATTTTACAAAACGTTTTCATATTTTACAAAACTCTAATCTTTCAATAATTTACATACCACGTTATTATTTTACAAAACGTTATCATATTTTACAAAACGTAACAATATTTTACAACTATTTTTCAAAACGTAACAATATTTGATGAAGGGTTCTTTGATGAAAGGTTGCAACTTTCTGAAAGTTTCATTATTTTACGACTAGATTATTGGTTGAAAGTGTCCAATTGTTAACATAATTGTTTCCATAACAACGGATTGAAATCCTTTACGTAAATTTTAATGATTTTAGAAATATGTAGATGATATGATTTTAATCATCGTGCACCCCTCATTGTGATGTTAATCTTTGAAGTAGAAGAAGTTTTTCTATCATTGGAAAACTCTAATCTTACAAGGAAGTCTTTTATATATAGAGCGTTGCAATGTATCTCATATGTTTTACAAATATATTCAATATTTTACATACCACGTTATTATTTTACAAATCGTTATCATATTTTACGAAAAGTGACACGTCCTTTCAAATTTCAGACGTCGGTTATACTGACTGTTGAATGGTTATGGGAAAGTGGAAATAATGATGACGATAGTACTTCGGATATTGGAGCAGGATTTCGGCAGGAGATAGTACTTTTTTGGCCCTTTCTCGAGACAAAAAGTGACGTTTGGCATTTCTTTAATATATATAAAGGGATATATGCTCTTGTTGTCAAATGACATATCAAAAGAATGGTGACTTCCATTGTGTTCGGGCGGCAACTGGAAGGATCAGTATTTCAACACCAGGTTCTTAAATCTGAAGCTTTCCTTTTCCTTCTCGAGTCTTCAGATTCGTTGCTTGATGTGCTTATGAATGAGTTGGAGAATGAGGAGAATGAGTTCATTTTCTTATATAAAAGGCTTGGGATAGCAGAGTCCAGATTCTTTGATAATGTCTATCCCTTCAAATTATTGGCAGCCAAATACAGAATGAGTCTTATTAGTCAAAGAAATTTTTTGAATGCTCATTTGATTCTGGGAAAAAGTGTAGTCTTAATGATGGAAGCAAGGCTTGACTTCTGGAAGTACAATTTCGACAGAGATGAAATTAGTCCGCCTATTAAAGTTCAGTTCTTTAAGCTGATGAACAGAACTATTTCTCTATTAATCAACCGAGTCAATTCAGTTTGGGAATTATACATTGATGTTGGGAATGCTTACTTGGACTTAATGGAATACTGGTATGAACTATACCACGCGGGTGTTGGTCTCATGACTGCTATTTCTATCTACCAGTTCTATTGGAAACTTTTGGTTGATTTTGACTCCAGATGCAGTAATGACTATATTCAGCACTGTTCAACGCCAGATTTTGTTGACTTATTAAAGTGCTCGCTACTAAGGGAGACAATTTATGCTCCTATTACGAAAGAAAAGGGTTCACCTGATTTATATAAATCAAAAATTTATGAGAACTACTATTTCTCTTTTAAAGATATTCCAAGCCAGAAAAATATTGAATCATTTTTCCACAATAACTCTGAGAGGGATCTGTTACAATGGAAGCTGGAAGATGCAAAATGATTCTAATGGAAGTGTTTAATACCTTACTATCCCTATAAAAAAATTTCCTGGATGCTGATGGAAGAGTGATCAATAGGAAATATACTCTAATTTGGGCCATACATGTTAATTGGATGGGATATCCAATTCATAACTGGATTACTGATTGGCAAAAAAGGAATAGGGCACTGGAAAGAGGCACTAAAAGAAAAAGGACAGAAGAAGCTGATGAATACAAGCAGGAAGGAGGCAAATGGACGTGAAGATACAAGCTGATGAATTTGAAAAAGAGGACCCTTTGCATCTAACGGTGATACCTGAAAGTCATGAAGGAGGCAAATACAAGCAGGAAGAAGACCCAATTACTGGGAAGAAGATGGCTAAGCAAATGTACTCTGTGCTGGGTCTGTAAAGACCAGATTCTGACTGAACAACAGATTGTATTTTAGTTGCTTTTTTGTATCATCTCCTGTTCTAAATGACTCTTATCTGTAATCCCCCATGAAGGGCTCCGTTGTTCTACCATGGTTGATGAAATAAAAGGCAGCTACCTGGGCTGCAAAAACCAGGTTTTGGAAAAAAAATACAACATGTAACATATAGTCAATGCAAACATAGGTTACTCATCAGATTTAAATGAAATGTTTGGTTCTAAAGAAGTTATAAAGTAGAAACTGTGGAAACCTACACAATTTAAGACAATTAAAGAGTACATAGTTCTGACTTAAAATAAAAAACCCTAAGATATATATTTAATATGTCATCTAGCTTTATCATTGTGTCGTCGAGTTCTCTATGTGACCACACGTCAACAACAATGAACCTATTTCAGATCTGAATCTGTCGATATCATCGTAGGTGAAGTCCAACGCCCTTCCTTCACATAAGTACTCCTTCATCACTGAAACTCACTACCTTGTTCCCAAATCTGAAATTTCTGCCTCCTTGGTATTGCTCAACCAACCATTGAAGATTTTTTCTTTGTATGTCAACATGGCTAATGTTAATTATTCTCCCAAAAGCCGTCTTTGACAGTAGTGCTTGTTGTTTGGGCGTGGGTCTATGGTTATCAATGAACTGAACAAAATGTTCAATGTAGCACCTGTGTTGTACATAACCTTTGCCTAAAGAAGAGAAAAAATATATTGTGTTTGAAATAATCAGTGATTTTGTTCTTAAAATAAAAATCCCAATTTATATCTAAGTAAAAATAAGTATTCATACTTCCAAAATCATCATTAAGCTTCAGAGCATCCTTATCAACATCGAATTCCTTTGTTTTGATAAATTGTAGTTGTTGTCCTTCTGTTCATACCAGTTACCAGAGATAAAATTTGTCTAAAATTGTTAAAATAGTCGTATAAAAATGAAAATATACTTACTTTTGATTTGCTGCTTCGGCCGATGGATCTGGAGTTCCATCTTCGCACCCCCACTGTATTGATCTGAGTCTTCATCTCATTCCCTCGTTGGTTCAACCAGGTTGGATTGCATCTCCTCCATCGTCGCCTGATGTCCCTCTTCTCTCCTTAGATAGTGATTTCTCGAGTGGAAGCTCTCTCCTGGATCGAATAGCTAGAAGGTCGCCCGCCTTGCCGTCGTCGCCCTTATACGGTAAGTTCTTTTTGATTAATTTCAAATTAGGTTTTCTTGTAACTTTATTTTATGAATATACTTCATATGTTAATTTCCTTAAATTCGCTTTAATTTAATCACATAACTCTTTATTTGAATTATTGGCAATTTTGTATTTTTTGAAATTAAACGGGAGCTCGTTTTCGGTTTTGTCTAAAAATAGAAAGAATTTGAATTTTTAAATTACAAATTGATTTAACTTAATCAATGAGTATTCATTAATTTGGTAATTAATTAATTATCGAAAACTTCATTTCCCCTTTTTCCTTTGCTCTTCAACCATTGGTAGCTAACTTTTACTTTTGAGAATCATTTCTGCTTTATCTTCTCTACGTCTAAACAGGTCAGTATTTTATCTTCATCTACTCAATATGTTTGTTCTTCTTCTTTTTTTCCTTTGTTTAAAATTCCAGTATATGTTTTCATCAATCTTTATGCACAATTTTAATGTAAAAGATTCATTTTTGCGTTTAGCGTTTGATTCTTTGAATCAGACATGTGTTTCTCGCAAAAAATTATTCATATCATCTGAATCTCATTCTAAAGCTTAATTTCCCTGTTGTATATAAAATCACTAATTTAATTTTTCAAATCCGTAATTCAGGATTTCATACATTGTTTAGTTATCAATGCTTATGTTCTCTATTGAAAGCATCAAAAATTTCAAAGATAAAATTTTTAATATGTTATATAATTCAAATTTCACCATGAGAGCATCATTGTCAGTATTTACCATGTATATCTTCCCATTTTATTTGTAGAGTCGGGAACATCAAACCAAGCGAAAACTCAAATTGTAGAATAGAAGATGAAGATGTAAAATATAACATGCTTTTGTAAAATATAGACTAATAATGTAAAATAGATGCAACTTTGTCAATTACTTAATGCAAAATGTAAGAAAACTCAGTAAAATACACTCAATTCTTGTAAAATAAATTTTACATTTGTAATATATTAACATACAATTGTAAGTATAGGTGATCAAGAGTCTGAGAAAATAAATATACATTCCTATACGTTACGTTCATATATTAATTGAGATATACATTAACATAATAGTGTAGCCTTTTGTAAAATATACAATTTATACGTAAAATATGAAAAGTGTTGGTAAGCTTGTTTAAAAGTTTGTAAAAAATATTCTACAGTTATCATAATGACATTGTAAAATATTTTATAAAATTGTAGTTGTCGTTTGTATCGTGTAAATTATAGATATATAACGTAATTCAATGTTAAATTTCCTTATGTCTAAATTTCTAATTATGTATATGCGTATACGAGAGTTTGCAATGTCTTTTTCAATTTCGTATTTTATTACGTAACCGAATGTAATTTTTTTTACTTAATATGTGTAAAATTTATTTGAATAAACGCAATATGTCAACGTCTTTTAGCATTTTCCCCGTATAAGCGGTAGATTATATGTTGTAAAATATGACATAAAGATGTAAAATAGCACAATATTTTGTAATATCATAACAGATTATCTCAAAATAAGTTGCTTTTAATCAACCAAGATTTTGCCGAAATGTTGTGTTCTTAAACATGCTTATTTGCTAAATATAGAATGATTAGTGACGTGTAATATTTTATTTAGCATTAATTTAATCATCCCTCATTATAAGAATGTTAGTTGTCACGAAAACCACATAGTGGTTTCAATCTCCTTCGTACAATCTTCATCCCACGACCTAAGATGAAACCTTTCCTTAATTAAGGAAAGGTTCCACCTCAATTCAAGTGCACCCTATGTATATATATATATATATGTATATATATATATATGTATATATATATGTATATATATATATATATGAGTGATCCTGTGAGAGCAAAAAACCGTGAGAGAATGAGAGCAGTAATTCTAGATCAATAGATTATATTTTCTCTCTCCTATGAGGAGAGAGATGAGTAGAATCTAGTGGTCCAGAATCACTGCTCTCACGCTCTCATAATTTTTTGTTCTCACAGGAACACCCCCCCTCTCTCTCTCTCTCTCTCTCTCTCTCTCTATATATATATATATATATGAGGTTGGGGAGCTTGCACTATGGTGGGTGTAACTTGACATACTCATATGCCATAAATGTGTATTTGTTTAAATGAAACCTGGAGGTATTTACTTAGGGTTATTAGTGAAATATATGTTTGAAATTTCGTGTGAAATAGACATTCCTAACAAGTCCATTTGGAAGGGATAAGTTCCAGCAATTCTGAGACCGTTAGAATTACGCAGTCTTGATGAATGGGTTAGAAGTATTGAATTAAGTCGAGTTTGAACGACATCATCCCGACATATGGTGATCTAAATCCCACATGATTTCATTTCAAAAAAAAAGTCAAAAAATATGTGTTTATGGCATCGATGCATGTAAAGTTACATACACCATGGTGCAGGCTCCCCAACCTATATATGTGTGTGTAATTGACATCAAAACATATGTTACAAGGATTAATATCATAAATACAAAATACTAGTGCCCCAAATATAAGTATTAATTTTTAAAAGGTTGCTTAATAATATTATTTGAGAAAAAACAATAACTTTGACAATAACAGGATAATATTATTCAAAACATATTCGCTTGAATGAATTCATAGGATTTGATATATTATATGATATTATTAATATCCATCATACAAAAATCCAATGCACCCTAATTCTCACCATAAAATCCATGCACTCATACACATGCAATAATGCTATAAAATAAAAAGGAACTGCGGGACTCCCATTATGCAAACAATCCACACAACAATGCACAATCAACTTAAGTTGTAGGATTTAAAACCGTGCAACACATCATACAAGAAACTCATAAACATAGAGGCAATTGAATAACCATTGGGGAACTCATAATAATCGCATTGCAAAGAAAAAAAGTAAGTGTTTGAGATATCATAAAAGAAGCAACATCCCCCAATGTTTCAAATACAATTTTTGAACTATCTCGTTCATCCCCCCATATTCAAAAAAGAAATACAAATTATGATGACGATGATGATGATAGAAAATAAAATCGACCAAAATTCAAGAGTAGTGGAATACCTTATACTATTGTTTTAATTTTCTGTATTGATAGAGATCAACCGATTGTACTGAAGAAATAGGAGCCGTGCATTTTCCTCACAAGTGTATGCCTTCTTTCGCTCTATGTTATCGCTCTTTTGAGGACAATTGCTCAATTTTATTTGGCAAGACAACTATAACGATTGTCCATTTACATTCATATTTTCCTATTTTGACCATCATCAAGAGTAAAATTATGATTTTAACGAAGACAATAATGCAAGCAGTAAGCATACTAATGGCCTAACTAAAGGGATTTTTAAAATCCCAACAATCTCCAACTGAACATTAATAATAATCAACATAATATCCATTCTTTATGAGCTCAATATATTACCATCATTTAGTAAAAAAACAGTCGAAAAATCTCTTCCACGAGAGAATATGGGAGCAAGGAGGTAGTCATCGCATTAAGCACATGAGTAAATCCGTCAATGGTCACCCATAACTAAATGGTATAGACTAAAAGCCGAATGAATAAATTGTGGAACTATATTTAAAATTGCATAATGAGTGATCCAACATAGATTTTTAATTGAGATCCGTTAGTGGGCGAATGTGGAAAGAATACCAAAATACCTTATTATGTACAAAGATTAATGAATTTCAAATATTTTAGATTGTTAATGGTTGGAGAAAAACAATACAAAATCCATGTAGATTTGCATATGTTAACTTTATATAACACGCGTATGGGTTATATGCTTATAAAAATATTGGGTATCATTTCTTTGGTTAGTAGATCTGCGACCATGGAATTTATCCTAATACACTCTATGAAAACGTGTTCACTTTGTAGACATAATTCCATTGCATATTAAGAATTTACGAGACTCTTCGTTACTCTTTTTTATTCTATCCGTACGAGTAGCACCGAAACCCTCGAAGTCAAAGTCTTGCCACATTAGTGTCGTTAGTAGAGTACCATTTCTTTCACAATAAAAAAAACTTTACGTCAATATGCTTTGACTTGGTTGAGCTTCTAGCCTTCTATTACTACTAGAATAAAAAACTATCAAACTATTGTCAGAAAATAATTTCAATGGTTAATAAATATTGCTCAGAAGAACACAACCCATTGACAAAATTAGTTAGTGATGTTCCATGATTTAACACCTCATAACATGCTATGAATTATGGCGTCATGGTCAAGGATGCTACAATAGTTAATTTAGCATGCCTCTATGATATGGCTTCTCCAGCCATCAAGAATACATGGCCCAAGTAGATCTTTTACGATCTTGGCATACAACAAAATTTGACTTAAAATACCCAATGATCTCTAGTATATATGACCTTTGATATGTAAGTTTGCAGTCGTTAATTCTCTTAAAATATCTCATGACGCGTTTGGCAACTGTCCAATAATCCATGATGGATTTACTATATCTGCTTAGCATGCCCACAATAAATGCTATATCAGCATGCCTTCCCACTTGTGCATACATAAGACCCAATTAAGGGATCTTACCCATTTCCTGAACTTCAAGGCCAGCCTTGGGGCACTGATTAAGACTAGATTTTTCTTCTTTAACAATGGAGGTATCAATTGATCTGAAAAACTGTGTGCCAAATATTTGAAGCACCTTATGAACGGAATTTTCTTGTGGAAATACAAGTACATCTCGAGTGTGCGAGTGTGTGTGTGTGATCTCGATGTATATAGGTTATAATGCAAAGAAGCAACCTCAAGATCTTGAGAGAAATTTCTTGTTTCATGCAACAACTTCTGATTATTAGTGGCAAGCAGTATGTCGTCCCCAGACAACATCAAAAAGATGTATTTACTCCTACAAAACTTATGATATACAAGAGCATTAATGAATCTCTATCTAATTATCTGACCCTAGCCGTAAGGCCTCGGTGACTGGCTTTCTCATCTAAGGAAAGAGGCAAGCATGAATTCTAGGGCTGAGAGGCCTTTGACGGTGCAAGGTATAGGTGAGTGTGCGGGGGATCCGGTACCACTCTCCTGGAGGATTGTGCTAGTATCCTTCCAGTTCTCTTGATTATTTGGTGAAGGGAATTCGAGACCACCTTCCTCTCTAGCCCTAGGCAATCCATCCTTTATTCTTCCATCTTGACCTTAAATCCCTAACTAAACGCATGTATATAACATTAATTTGTGTAAAATAACACTTAATGAATAGACAATAAATAATGTATAAGAATCAAGAAAAGAAAAAGAAGTGTCAAAGATACTGAGTAACCCTAGACTCTGAGACCCAATCATCATGATGACTTGATTGATAAAAAATAAAGTATGGGAGATAGGATAGCGAAATTGTACAGAAAACACTTGAAACCCTTGACAATAAATGGTCTTTTGAGACCTATTTTATTTTCTTAATTTTATACCTTAAATCAATAAACTTTGAACATGAAACTCGTACATAAAAATAGAAAGAAAAATACAAAATGCGTTTCATTCAAAAATTATGCACAGTGTGTGCCCAGGACATACAGAATAAAAATGCGTAAAGAAAATTTTACAGACATGTAACTTCTCCATACATATCCAAAAGTAACCAAACTTACCTTTATTGTTCATAAAATTAAATTATATATTTAATAAAGGTGTTTCATTCAATTTGAATTTAAGATGCAAAAGTTAGCTTTTGGGCCCTAGTTGTGCAGTTTACCTGTATAAAATATTCATTATATTTATTTTTTTATATTTTTACTTTTGTATGTTTTTATATAATTGTAAATAGTATTCAAAATACATGTACGCAATTAAAATAAAATAAAATCATCAAAAATAAAATAAAATAAATAGTATACTTCAATATATAGGTAAACTATACCTAAAATATACATGTATATAATTATTTAAGTAAATAAATGGATTCAAAAAATATATTAAAAATATGTAAATATGTATTTAAATAAGTTATAAATAGTAAAATATGTAAATAATAGAAAAAATATAAAATACAAAATAAAATACAAATACATAAAATACAGGTCTATATACCTATTACATACTTATAAATATTGGCATGATATAAATTAACTTGTAAAAATAAATAAAAAATATAATAAAATATTATGTAAAATAACAAATATTTTTCATATTTGGATAAAAATAATAAAATCATTTATTATTTTTAATCTATTTATTAAAGGTATTATCCTTCTAAATTCATTGATTAGCCCACATGGACCAATCAGACACCTCTGTGAGTTGACCCAGGTCAATTGCACGGTCTTTGTCCTTTGCCTCTATCAAAGCCACCTACCTCCTACCTTCGCCATTTTTTTGGTGTTGATCTGTTGCTCAAGACCGGTTGATTTCTTCTGCAAACTTGTTCGCAACATGATCGACCATCACACCCTACCTTATGCTCTCTCTTTAATCACGCACTCCATGGGAATCATGTGATCTCCACCTACCGTCCATTTCACCTATAAACATTACACACTCCTCTATTTTTGTGTGTTGATCCCCTTTTGTGCCCCTTAACCCCTCAGATCGAGCACATGGAATGTGCTTATTGAGAGGAAGTCATCTCTAGTTATTTGCAGCGATGTGGAGGAGCGTCTAGGTCGATCCAGCCATAGTCATAAGCCCTTCCGAGCAGTTTCACCTCCTGGTGTCCTCGGATCAGGTCGAGGCCATTCTCTAGCATCTTTAGGTTTGCTTTCTTTCCTGTATCTTATATTAATCTTCAATTTATGCATTTAGTGAGTAGAATAGAGTAATTTCCAAATCATCTATTTGCTGGAGCTTGAGCTCCAGACCGAAATCCGCTTTGCATCCGCCTTGTTTCCACCCGCAATCATCTCCACCTCAGTTACCATCGCGTGCTCCATCTTTTGACCAACTTTCCAACCTAGATGTTGCAAGGATTTGGCGAATCGAAGCTTATTCCTTCATCATTGTGTGAGTTTTGCCACCCATCGCATTTCCTTTATCTCCAACTTCCACTACTAGCTGACGACCTTCGCCTCGAGCCACATATTGTTTTTGTGCAGGAACAAGGTCTGAACATCTACCTGGAGCATGGAATAGATGCGAAACATCAGTTTTAGGTCACCTGATCATGAAGACCCTACAGGTCCTCATCGTTGGGACCTGGACCCATTCGGACCACATGCAGACGCGGAGGCTCTCCAGCAAGTTGTAGGTGTCATTGGAGAGGAGAACAGAGATGAGAGCTGTAGAGAATCAACGACTAAAGGAGGCCATGCTTCGTATTCTTAGGTGTTCTTGGTGAACACCCAAGGATCGGTGGAACTAGACCTGGCCAAAGTGCTGGTCGAACTGGACCCTGAGTTGGGCTAAACGGGTCGGGGTTCTAAAATCCCATGTCCAAGGCCCAGTTCGGCCCAGTCTACATGCCATACTTAAAGGCCCAATCCCGGCCTGGATCTGGGCCAGACCAGTCCATATGCCAAATATAAAGTATTTTTTATTGATTTTTTAATTAAATTTATGTAGATAATTAGATTTTTTAGCATCATCGTCATCGATGAACGCCCTCTTTTGGATAAATTATAAGTAACCCCTCTGCATTTTTGTAATTACTAGATGGTCTTGTAAATATTTACATTAAGTTCAAAACTAGTGTAAAAATTGCATGTGGATCATGATCTTTATTTTATATTACATATAGGTCCATTCCAGCTACGATCGGTTACTAGGTCAGACTAGGCCTCGACCCAAACCCGGGCCCCTTTATTTTTTCAGGTTTTGGGCTGGGTCATGGCCCGAAAAAATCTGGATGGGTCGACCCGAACCCGGCCTGATATCTTATTTACCTTTAAAAAACTTTTGATTTTTTTGAAAATTCTTAATCCAACAGGTGATATGGAATTGTATTTTTAAAAAACTTTTTATTTTTTTAAAAAAGTTATGATAAACCTATTAATAGTGATATCCCTATGACATTTTGATTAAAAAACTTTGAAATGTTCAAATTTTCTCTCTTCAAAAACTATTGATTTTTTCATATACAGTTTATATTCATTCATGCATTACGCATGCATTCTAATATGTATATTCGTATTGCATTTCTACCAAATAGAATGTGAGGTTTCATTTACATTATCATGAAGATTTACTATTTCTCTGACATTATCATGAACATTGACTATTTCTCTGACATTGTCATGAAGATTTACAGGTGCATTTGCAGAAACTCGGATAGGCACCATCATAAAACTCTCAAAAAATAAAATAATAATCTTATATATAATAATTTTCTGACCTCGCATTTTCAACCTTTATAAAATAGTTGAAATGGGAAAAATCAAACAATTTTGAATAGAAAAAATGATAAATATTTATTGTGTGACATATGGCATGGAAATTTAATGCATTCAACCATTTCAATTAATACATGTCCCTTCATTTAATTCATCTATATAGGTTTAGGATCGGGTTTTGGGTTGGGTTTTCAGGTCGGACTATAGGTCGGACTCTACTCAGCCCAAACCCGGCCCGTTTTAGAAACGGGTTATTTTTGGGGGCCCGAGCCCTCTCCAAATGTAAATGGGTTTGGGTTCTGGTCAGGCTTAACGGGCAGGATTGCGGTCTGGGTCGAGTTAACCTAGACCAATGCTCAACTCTAACGCCAGCTCAACTCGTGTGGTCCCCCACGTGAGTTGGGTAGATTGTAGGGGACCCCCTTTGAGTTACTTTATTTCTATATAGTATTTAAATGATGTATTCAAGTGTTAAACCTTTGGGTATTTTACATGTCAACCCTCACATTTTATTTTTATTGCAAATATACCCCTATCAACACTATATGATTAAATTGTGCCTATTAATTTTTATTTAAATAGCTCATGTAATTGCAAATCTGTGGAAAAATCATACTAATTGTCTGACATTGTCCTAATTCACACCATGAGTTTTATTTAGCAATTACTTATATTTTCATTCATTTAGGATCTATTTATTATTTGTTTAGATATAAAAATATAAAAAATTGGAAAAACTTATCCAAAAAATCCAAAAAAATTGTTTGTTATATATTACTATATAATACCACTCCTGATCAAAAATCACAAAACAATATAAAAGAAAATTATTAAAAAATGAACCCACCAAAATTGGTAAAAAATCTCAAAATTCCAAAAAATTGAATTTCTTCTATATATTTTTATTTATATTATATAGTATGTATTAAAAATAATTTTGAGATATTATGTACTTATTATCTATTTTTAAATCTCAAAATAATTCGGCGTATTTATTTATTCCTTGTTTTGATATATTTCTGATTTTAAAAATACATAAAAATTAGTAAAAAATCACCAAAAAATCACAAAAATAGTGGAAAATATAAAAATACAAAAACATTTTCTTTTATAAATTTTATTATATATACACATATATTTATAAATATAAAACCATATATTGACTATATATACTTATATACTTATTACTATTAATATTATAAAAACAAAAATGTATTTTAAAACCTTTAAAAAATAAAAAGAATTGGTTTTATTTTTATTTATTGAATTTATATATATATATATATATATTTTCTATATCAATATAGTAGTTATATTATACATATTATTATATATAGATATATATTACTTATTATATTTTTATAAAAAAAGATAGAAAATTAAAAAGAAAATAAAAATTATAAATAATATAATATATGACATAAAAACCAAAAAAATAAATATATCAAAAACACACAAAACATTGAGTAAATATCATCTATATCTACATATATCTATTAACTAGAAATAATTAATAGCCTACATAGAGTTATAATAAATTTTAGCTCACTTCACTTTGCATTGATACAACATTCATCTTGTGAGTTAATTGTTGATTTCATCGACTTTCATGAGTGGTCACTTCTACGATTATGGTCTCGCCTCGTGAGATCATACACCCACCTCGTAAATCGGGACTTTCAAATGGCATCGTTGCCAGGGAGCTACGCGTAGTGTAGCGTAGCTTGTAGATATTTATTTGCATAATTTCTGCTTTCTATTTCTTGTTTATAATTGTTTTATCAATGTCGGACCATCTTCTTTGCTGAATTTCTTGCAAGGGTTTGCGTGACGAAGACCGCTTCTTAGGAGGTTGGTGCACCTGAGCTGCGAGGAGATTGGTTCTTCTTCTTTTGAGCCAATTGGAGAGAGCAAGATAGAGAGAGAGAAGCAAATATTAGTGTAGATTTTCTTTTATTTTTGTGAGAGTGGGAGAGAGAATCATTTTATTTCTTATTATTAATTTGTAATAATAAAGGTACCTTGGACTTTGAATATTGAACATTAACACACTCCGAGGTCCATTGCCTGGATGATTGTTCACCTAGAGGTCTCGTCGGTTTTCTCACATTTTTATCACCTTCTACCCTTTTATTCTTCCTATTTTCCACTTGTTTTTCTTTTTTTCGTATTTTGAGTTTCTGTCCTTATTTTTATTTATTTTCTATGATTGATCCTATAAACTTAGGATTGCTTAACACAGTAACTAGGTCCTAAGCATAATTAAAAGTATGTTCCTATAGTTTTCTACACTTGGACTTAGTCAAATTAAAATTGTAGATAGACTTGAAACTGAGCGTCGTGAGAGGCTTTATGCAACGTTAACAGGATATGTTATGGCAGGCACCGATGAGCCTCCAAGACCGGACCTTTGGGCTTCTCTTCTAGGTATTCAGCATTTGGTTCTTCACGATTAATATCGATTCCTATTTAGGGTGATTTCAGCTGTTTTGCATATCTTGCGTGTAGTGTAAATATTTCAAATATGCCTTGCATCCCGCATAGAGAGAGCTGGGAAGCACTATAAATCTTATATCTCAGCATACATCATTTAGATACGACGGTCAGATTTCCATCGAAGTATCAACTTGCACGGCTTTTTTGACTTCTCCTCAATTTTGGATAACCTAGGATTAAAAAATTAATATAAAAACAATCGTTAGGTGCTTATTATTGAATACTTAAAAAAAGGTAAAAACTCAAAAATTAGAACAAGGGACTTCTAATAACACTTTGACCTTACTTAAAATCCTTAACAGACATCATTTTTTTGGGTCCATAAATCCCTCATTATTTTCATGTACACTCCAGACAGATCGAGGAGCGAGCCTTAAGGAATAGATCCAAAATTCCGATCTATGGCTGCCTCGATTATCATCTGGGTCAGACGAAGTATTGGCGCTTCTATTATATGTAGGAGAGTAGGACCTTGTCGATAATGATGTTCTCACCTTGTGTAGAACATCTGACCTGGTTTGAAGTATTGAGCATAGGCCACACCCTCAGGTGTGTAGGTCTCATCATCTTGCATCTGAGTACCTTATTGTTGTGGAAGAAGTGGTTTTTCCTATCGGTTTCCTCTCTTCTTCTTTGGATGAGTAGCCCCCCCAGGCCCGATATCAAGGTCCTCAAAAAGTGCAGATCACATGTTACAAAGGAATTGGAAAGTACAAGATACATTTCTAGTAGTACTCACTCTCATATAGGGCTAGCCTATATGGACTTACTATAAGATTTGCCTAAATAACAACATTAAAATTGAAAAGATAAAAATACCCAATCCTTTATAGCATCACTTGTGTTGAGTTGGTGAACCCACAATTATTTAGTGTTTGTTTGGAACTAGATTAAGTTCAGAGATCAGTCACGCATACTTGCGCTCTTTTTTTTCTTTTCATCTGTTTTACCCTCTTTTGACCCTTGCTCATTGTAAGCCTTCTACTATTTTACACTCCTTTTGTTCCTTGTTCATCATCATATCTTTCATACTTCATCGATCATCCTTTTGACTCTCAAGATGTCGACTCATGGATGGCTTGGTCGGGACCCCATCGACACCCGCATTGTTTCTATGAAGCCGACATCTCCAATAATTCGGGACGATCTCCGAGAACCCGGTTTGGAATTTGTGAATCGCTTTCCAAACTCCCTACCTTCTTATTATCCTTCAATAATCCAGGATCACTCTTGTCCCGAGCTTTGTCCCTTTTGAATGGAGGTAGACTTCACTCCTTACACTTCTCCCTCCTTAAGTTCTGTATTGACCTTGACACTGAACACCTCTCTTCATCTAGTTCTTCTATACAGACTGATCGGGGCATTATTCCCTTTGCTGACCAAGAACCCGATCTGGATTCTAAGATATTATCATATTCTGAATCAGAAATGGCTCCTTCAGGATGAGGGAAGGGACCCCAGTAGCCACCACAACCAGATCAGGGCCAATAGTCGAACCAGAATGCTGTGAATGCCTAGTTGCTCGCATCAATTCAATCCATCAAGCAGCAGATGACAGACCAAGCCTTGGCCTAGATTGAGAAATGTTTAATGATTTAGGAGAAGAAGAGAGAACCAAGGAGGAGGAGAAGTTGAAAGACTGAGTCTTGGCCCAGGTTTCCTTCCAAGAAATGATGCTTAATGTATTTATTTCTCGGTATGGTCATTTTTTACGAATCTCTAGATTGCTCGGTTACATCTTCGACATAATTGTTATTTATTAAAAGGGTGATTCTAAAGCTCGTCACTATTTGAGGGTGACAAGGAGGAGGAGGTCCAACCTATAATTACCGTTCGATGACACTGCAAGGACCCATCTAACCATCCAGTGAAAAGCGTCAGCATCCAGTGGAAAAAGAAGGTCATGTCACGTGAGTTGTCCATGTGATTCTGGCTATTTGTACGAATCCCCTCCATGCTTCCGTAAATTACATGAATTTCTCGCTAATCAGGAGCCCACAATAACCAACATGTGGCATCCACTAAGAAAATTGCTCACCCGCCCCTACAAGTTTTATTAATCACAAGCATACCCTTGTGCATGCATTACTTGCATTCTTTTGGATTTCTATTTTACATTTATATCCTTGTAGTTGAACCATTATTTGACATTCATTTGTCATAATTTTATTCTAAAAATTACGTCTTGTAGAATAATTAATTCTCTTCATTTAAAAATTTCATGGTATTTTTCTGAGCTAGTGTGGATTTATTGCAATTAATGTGGTAGAATTTTACATCTTTTTCCCATTCTATGTTGATTATTACATAGTGAATCAAGCTTATCTCGAAAAAATCTCCAAAAATCATATATGCCAAAAAATCTTCTCACTGCATGCATCATTTTCTTTAAATAAATCAATTGATGAATTTGGTATTTTAATAAATCAATCGATGAATTTTGTATTTTATTTTAAATTAAAGTAATTTTTAATATTTTTAAGATTTTAAAGTTGTTCTGAATTCCTCTTTGTTAGAGTTATTTAGGATAATTTTGGTTTTAGAAATAATAAGTGCTTGGTATTTATTAAAATTAAGTTACTCATAATCATCATTTCTTTCATTTAATAATTAACTAAAAATCTATTTCGCATCATAATTTTAGATTTGCATCATTTTATATTCTTGCCAAGTTTCATAATTTTTAGATTTTATTTAATTAATTTTTTTTGAAATAACCCTTAAATTGGTTAGATTTGCATTGAATCATTTATTTGCACTTCTAAATCACAAAAAAAAATCTCTTGAAAACCTTGAGCATTTCATGATAGTTATCTTCTTGTGTACGACTTTGAGCTTGTCCAAGTAAAACAAATAAATAGAGCCACATTGAATTGACTGTATATTAATTTAAGCGATTTTTGACAATTCACAATTTTCCCGACTACGTAATTATCACAAATTAAATAGGACATTTAACAGCTTTTAAACCATGTTGCGGAAGGACACCCAATGCTCGATTAATCCATGGAGGAGTGGAGTGTGTCCTTATATATGACATCATCAAAGGAATGATACGAGGTTACATCCTCAATCCAGTCGACAAAGGATCTAACAATAAAATTGATTCTGGGCCTCGCATGTTAAGGGGAAAAAGGCTACCCTCTTCCCCTCCCCCCCTGTTTCCTTTGCCCACACTTTCTTTTTTTTCACATCTATACTAGAAAACTCCTTCTCTAAAACAATGAAAAAACTCGAGAAAATAAGGTAAATTACGAAAAAAGAGAGAATATTTCAGTGTTATAACATGTCGTTAATGTTTAAGAAAATGGTAAAATTGACCTTAAGGATACCACAACCTTAAGGGGGTGTTTGGATAGTGGGTTTAGGTGGGTTAAACTGGTTGCAGGCAACCCATTTTTGGGTTTTGGTGTTTGGATAGAGGGTTAAACTGGGGGTAGGTTAGAAGTGGGTTTGGGGTGATGTGATTGTATTGGAGTTTGAAAAAGTGAGAAGTTATTGTGATGTAATTGTATTGGAGTTTGAAAAAGTGAGTAGAAGTGGAGTAGTTTATAATTTTTATATGATATGATGGTATAGTATATTATTTTTTGACGGAATTGATGATGGAGAATTGATTTATTTAATTTTTTTAAAAAGATAAAAAGTGGGACCCATATGGAGGGAGAAAATATGGGGTAGGGTTAAATTGGGGTGGTTTAACCCGATACAAGAACGCACCCTAAGGGGGTGTTACCCTCCTAAAACCCATATCTCTAACCCTTTAGTGGGGCCTACTCTCTCTCCATAAAAAAATTATATCATACCATCATATCATCTAAAAATTACAAAACACCCAACTTCTACTCACTATTCCAAACTTCAATACAATTACATCACAACAACTACCCGTTTTTTCAAATTTCGATACAATCATATCGTAATAACTATCCGGTTTTTTTAAATTTCAATACAATCGCATCACACAAATCCCCCCAACTCTAACCCCACCAACCAAACACCAAAATACAAAAACGAGTTACCCTCCCAGACGAACCAAATGCACCTTAAGGATAAAAATTACAAAAAATGATTTTTTTAAAAAATTGTCATCAGATTCTTTGAAGAATATCATATATGTTATAACAATAACATTAATCAACGTATAACTAATCAAACCTTGTTCATCAAAAACATACATTATGCAGACACTTTTGATACCCATCCCCAAAGAATCCTTTCCAAAAATATATCCTTAAAAAAAGGTCCAAAAAAACAAAAGAAAGGGAGCACAAAAGCCAAAGTTAGCCATTAACCTTTGCCCAGTTCAGAGGTCTGAGCCTTCCCATCCTGCGTGGGTTTCGAATCACAGTATCTTTGCTCTCATCAAAAGGATACAAGGAGACACCAATGGGCAACCATTTGCACCATCACACCATACCAAGTTGGACTGTGTCTAATGGAGGAGGAGAGGGTATGGACCTCCCTATACGCCCCATAGACGTTAGTGCTAAAAGATGCACAGATACCTATGTGAATGGGTGCAGAGATTACAGAGGAAGGATGGGCTCTACATGGCCATGGCGGAAAAGAATACCATATTAACCATCTTCTTGTCCCCAAGCCGACGGCCCTACCAAGGCGTCGTTTGTGCTCTCCTCTGCACGAGAGCCATGGCGTGTCTGTCCTCGACGTAGATGGAGCTCTTGCGCACTGACATGCATGGGAGGCTGCGGGGCACTGTGCTCCTCTTGTCTTTGGGTCACTCGCGTCGCATCATGTCGCGTGTCTTGCCACAATTTACATCCGAGGGGGTATACTGTCTTCTGCTTTTTTACTTTCCAATGAGCAATCGAGCTCGGATTTTGAGCTCCGCTCCAATGCGGCATTCACGCGAAGATGGAGGACACGACACTCGTTACTTTAGAATGTTAACGAGATTTAAACCTCGGTGCCCTAGCACCCAGGATTACCCCATGTCGATTAAGCTATAGTTAGTTGGCAATACTTACGGATACCATATGAGTGGAGCTAAGAACGGCCCGAGCTTGGGCTTGCTCATGAGCTACTTAACGAGCTAACTCAAATTTGAACACGCAAGTTCTCCGCATGGAAATCGACTTACGAGCTTATCAGTCGAGCTATTGAGCCAAGCTACCGAGTTAGGGAGATATCGAGTTCATCACAACTATTGAGTTGTGCTATCAAGCGAGCTAGTTAACGAGCCAAGTTGTCGAATTATTGAGTTAATCATTGTTATCTAATTGAGCTATCGAGCTGAGCATCAAGCTTGAGTTCTCGTGATATTCAAAGCAATATTAGTATGTGTTTAACATCTTTCAATATTTGATAATTATATATAGGGTTAAATGAGGCTACTCCCTGACCCCTATTTTCCCTCTATTTTTTATTTTTTTTTGGAAATAAAAAATATGTATATTCATCACTATATCCTCCTAACATGCCATTCAAATTTTGTCAGAAACAGAGACTCCTATGCCCTCCATCTAAAGGGGGTCAATTTCAGCAATTCTGAGACCGTTAAAATTTGACAATCTTGATGGGGGGATAGAAGTCTCGAATTAAGTTGAATTTTGAATGACACCATGGTGGCATATTGTGATCTAAGTTCAAATAGGTTTCATTTCATAAAAATAAAAAAAATACAGGAGAAAAGGGGTGGTAGCATGTAAGTTGGCTACAACCGTGGAGGAGAACCTCTGCCAGGAGCTTGGTGCCGATCATCGCGGCCGCGTCTCGCGTTCGCAACGCCGCCCCGTTGACGTCCTTCCCCCGTCTGCCTCCTCTCTCGTCGCACGACATCGCCCTCAGTGCCTCCACGACCGAAGGTCATCGCCGCAAGCGGCGCCGCCCCCTTTGAACAGCGGCGTCGCCGCGCTCCCGATCATCACGGCCGCACCTCGCGTTCCAGCGCTGCGCACCTCCGCCAAACGACGCGCAACTCCGGAAGATCACCTCTGTCGCTCCTCCTCCAGATCTGCGAGTGGCAGCCGCCCATCCCCTTTTGGTTGAAGAAGAAGTGTGATTATAGCCACATGAATTGGCGTTTCCTAAATTATAGGAACGTTGAAAGCTAAAACGGGAAATGATCAAAAAGATCAAAATGGGTTTTCACCCAATAAAATCAAAATTAATTATATACATTTAATGATAGTCACACGATTAAAATCCAAAGGGAGTGATTGATGGCTCACCACAAAATTGGTGAGACCTCGCCTCATTTGAAGTTTCTCCTATATATATATATATGTGAAAATGCACGTTACGTTTATTTTTAAAGACTAAAGATAAAAAATCAAATTTAAATACTTATTAAATTAAATTTCTTTCCTTGGATTAATATTGAAACCTTATGATAACTTGCAAATTCAAAAATGGTAATTCGAAATTAACGGATATATTATAAAGGAGTTCGAGTTATTGCCTTACTATGATAACTATGTGTGGGTGAACTTGAGCAGCTCAAAGTCGAGCGAGCCCATCATCGAGTTCACGAGCCCAGAATACATCTACAACTCAAGGTAACATTTGAATTTAAGCACCGTAGGTTTCAGAAAAAACGTGTTTTTTTCTTCGAGATTTTTAGGTGTGGAGGCATGGACAAGATACTTGTTGCCAATGACACCACCGATATTTAAAAAAAAGTAAAGTGAAAAAAAGGTCAAATCATCAAGTTAAATCGTGATTACTCCTTATTTTTACTTATTTTTTCTCTCTCATCAAGGAATTCAATTCTCATTATTAAACTAGAAGAGTTAAACTCAACAACAATAAGAAAAATGTTCTTGATCAATTTCCACAATTTATCAAGAAATCACCTCCAAAATTTGGGTCTAGAACAGAATCAATATCTGCAATTACAACCCTAATCCACAAACTCCATATGGTACACCAAGGAGAAAAAAGGGGAAGAAAGGAAACAGACTCCCGTGAAATCGCAGCCGTTGGTCACCACCTGTTCTCCTTATCCATACCGCAGAGCCGAATCCGACGAGCTGAGATGAATCTTTCTCGACGGCCCCGGCCAACACCTCCCACCTTTCTCACCCCTTTCTAGGGTTAGGGTTTCCTCCTCTTCCAGAGTTCGGGTTTTCTCCTCGTGGCCCTTCTCCTTCAAAGGTTCCGCCTTTTCCGCCCGCGCCGGCGCTCGCCACCGCAGGAGCTCCCGGAACCCCATCGCCGGTGCAGTTGCAGCTGCCGCCGGGGCGTGTCCCTCCGGCAGGACGACGGCACCGACGTTGAGCGCCCCGTGGAAACTCCCGGAGGGGCGGCGGATGCCGAATGCGGCGGAGGAGGATGCGCCGGAGGGAGGGACGTGAGGCGGAGGTTGCTGAGGAGGAGGCGGACGGAGCCGAGGAAGGAGTCGAAGAGGAGGCCGGAGTCGTAGATTTCGATCTGGATGGCGGAGTTAGAGTCCATGCGGATGGAGGAGGCGGGGAGGCCGAAGAGGAAGCGACCGTTCCACGTGGGATTGGAGCCGCCGTTGCGGTCTGTGAGGGTGCGGAGCTTCGCGGAGGGGTCAATCCACACTACTGCGAAGGCGTGGAGGCTGCGGAGAGAGGACGGGGGCTTCTTGAGGTCCTGCGTGGAGATGAGGATCAGCTCAAGGAGCACGATCGGCGGCGGCGCCGCCATGGCGGAGGTGAGGTACTTTTGCTTCGGCTTTGGTTTTTTTTGGGAGGAGGGAAAGGGCGTCGTCGGGGTTTGAATGACAGTTGGAGGGTGGAATGATGGGAATGCCCCCGGAGATTTGGGGTTTAATGAAGTGGAAGGGAGGGGTAGTATCGGAAGTTCAGTGGGGTTTGGATTTGGGACGTTGGTTTGGGTCGTGGCAGTTGGGGGTCGGGGTATGGGTTTAACACTTTGGTCAAGACATTCTATTTTCCCTCGTCAAAATGAAAATAATAATAATAATAACATCAAACATTGATAAGATAATAAGAACAAATATATTACCTAATCAAACCCTCCTCCCAAACCTCCCAACCGGTGTATCTCTCCTTCCAACATTCGTTTGGTTGCTGAGTTGGGTCGAGGTACACCGGTGTATCTCTCCTTCCAACCCTCCCAACCTTCTTTACAGTTTACTATTCACATGGATACCCCAATCCAATCCAACCCAACCCTACCCAGCAACCAAACAGGCCCTAGTTATCATGACTTTCGATTACGTAGCTAAATTTTGCGAGGTTGATTTCGTCATTTGAAATTCTAAAATAGAATGTCTTTAACAAAGAGTTCTGGTTACGAAAGTTGTATCTGAAAATCTCACGAGCATATTTTTTTTTAAATTGACTCCCAACTTTAAATCTTTTTATACATTCTATCCGTCCGATGCGATAGATAAAGAAGAGAGCAAGTAAATGGAGAAAGGATACTGGTTCTCCTTCATAATGAATTATTTTATTCGCCAGTCACGAGAGGTAATCGAACATCATGATAAGGTGTTGATGGCACATCAGCAACCGGTATCAAAGTTCAGGTGATACCAGTACTTTCCCAACAATTTTTAGGTATTAATGCAGGATTATCTATTTACACTAACCTTGTGAATTTTCATGTACATATGGATGCGGAAAAGATGCAAACCCAAGTCCGCATCTCACAATGTCGTCGAACGTATGATAACAATGACCACCATCTAACCAACCTATCATCGATATGTAAACAACAATTTCTTGTTAAGATAATGATAGCACTATATTTCAACAACAATATCATACAACACACGCACAACCACAATGCATAAGATAACCACAGTCCATGAACAAAAGCACCCAGCATCAAATATACGTGTGTGTTCTCACAGCCAGGCTTGTTGATCACCGCCTGGAGAAGGCTGTGCTGCGACGTGACTTCGTCTGCAGTTTTAGTCTCCTTCTGTGGGCCAGTTTCTTCTCCAAATCCCTCACTCTCCCAGTGAGGTTAGAGATCACATCTATCTGCTCTTTTCCTCTGGCGAGTAGTTCCCACAACGTGTCTCTCAACTGCACGTTCTGCTCCACCAACTTCTTCTCGTCATCGTTCAGCGCTATCTGCGACTTACATCCGACACCCAGAAGCTCTGGTTCTTCCTCCATTGCTGCAGTAACTGGCACAAGTTCTGGCTCCCTGCAGACCTCAGTGACAAGTGAACCCTCGCCAACATTGTTGTGTATCCTCTTGCTTTCGCATCCATCATTGAGGTCCGAAACCTCTCCATCCAGTCGTGGACATGTGTGCTTCACACTGGTATATTCATCGAACTCTGTGCTTTCTTGCCTCGTCTCAAGTTCAACTGCATTCTGCTGCTCCCATATGACATGGGATTCCTTCTTCAAGGGCAGAAGTTCGCCAACTTCACCGTGCTGTTGCTGTGATCCACCATCAGCAACCGGTTCATTCAACACAATCATCTTGCTGTCAGGAAGTTCAATTGTATCAGTCTCCATGTGTCGCAGCAGTGTATCCTCTTTGGCAACCAGTTCTTTCACCAGATCACCTTCACAAATTGGAGGCTCATATATTCCAGTATGTCCGGACATGATCTCCACAGGGCCACCGTTCTGTACTCTTGAATCCGCCATTATGCTTGCTTGTGGCAGCTTAAGTAATTCTTCTTCGCCCTGCAGCTGTCGAGCGACCAATGAATCTTCTAAACTATATCCTTCTGTCATTATCTCTACTGGTGCTTCCATATTTTCTTCCTTTTCTTCCGAGTTTGCTGCAAGCGACATATGTGATTCCTCATCCTGCACATGCAAGGTGACTGGTGGATCCTCTAAAAGGGAACCTTTCAGCATCGTGAAGGTGCAATCACCAAGCTTGTCAACTCCAGCCAACCGTGATACTTTCTGGGCATTCTGGTCATCCACTTCATTATCAACAGGAGTAGTCTTGCAATCGACCACCTCATTTCCTTCCAGCACAGCTTGACTGACAGGTGACTGCAATGCCACCGCATCCACCGCAGCTGACGGTGCGGAGATTTCTTCGCACCCCTCATATTGCACAGGGATGGCAGATAGACAACCATCCCCCGTGATGTGATGTACAACTTCGTGTGTTTCATTTTGCAGCAGCTCTTCTTGTTTACTTGGCATTACCTCTTCCTTGCACGTGCCACCGTTGGCTCCTTGATCGGATAATGAGTCCAGCTTTTCTTGCAGGTGGACAAGTTCCCTGGCAACAGATTTCCTTGTTTCCCTGACACTAGGATGCATGCCCTGTACCACAAGAAAAATGTCTCGTTACGAAAATATAAATGTGAATAGAGGAATAACTCAGAATATATTATGGGCTTAGAAATATTGAAATTGAGAAAAAATTACTCTGGTAAAGAAATATGCCCAAAATAATAAGATGCAACATTTGTTTATGTACCTGAACAGTATCCAGTTGCAGCAGTAGATTCATTATGGTTTCACCAATAATTACTTTCTCCTTTCTGTCCAGAGGAGGCAGTGATGCGGCTTCAATAGCATTGATCTTTTCTCTAATGTCGCGGACTTGTTTGTGTATTCTCCCTATCTGTTTTAGTTTTTTCATAGGTTCACATCTTCTTACCTGAAACCCCCGATAAGCAGCCTGGATAATGATAGCTGCACTGTGTTCAGAATGATTTTTATTATTCCCCTTATTATCTTCAGATCTTGTATCTGCCGAATTATTGCTTGCTCCATTTCTCTCTTTCATATCATTCTTTTTCTCATAAACAGCGGGCTCCACTACAGAATTCATAACTCCGGCCTTCTTGCTTTCTGATAACCCCTCCTCAATATGAATTACTTTCACTGAGCTGGTCCTTTTGGATGTTTCATCTACATGATTATTTTCATTGCTTCCCTCCACTTTCTCGTTCACTTCAATCACCTTTTTCTTAGAGTTGGCTTTGTCTGGTTTCTCTCCAATCTCAAATCGTTTAGTTTTCCTATCTTCTTGAGTGTCCCCCTTGTGATTTGGAGGGCTCCTTGATCTTGAAGATCTATTTCCGTCCTTTTTGGGTAATGGATCTACTCTTAAACAAACGGGTGGCAGTTTGGATGATTTTTGTGATTTTAAAACCTGACCAGAGGACTTACTTTCCATCTTGGTTTCTCGCTCTGGAGACATGCTGGTTACTGCTTCAGCATTGTTCTCCTTCTGCTTTACAAAATTAGTAGGTTGTTCAGTATTGAGTAATTTCAACTGCTTCACAGGAATAGCGATCATACTATCACAATCAGTTGCTGGATGCTTTACTTGAATGATCTTGGATTTTGACTGAGGCACCTCTTCAATTTTAGGGCTTGCGCCAATTTTACTGACATCCTTCTCGGCCCTCCCTGGCAAATCATTGTAAGCTTGCCTGGGAGTCCATATTATAGGGAAACGCCATTGATTATTGTCATCCTTGCTCTTCTCCTCTTCCTCTTTGCCTTGAATTGAACCTTTACAATTGCTTGCATCCAGTGGACACCATGAACTCCAGAACCCGGGCTGAGATAAAGGTTTTGCTTCATCGCCCACATTATTTACCTTGGGAGGAAACCATGTGATTGGAGTGTGATAGCTTGGTAACTGCTTCAAGGAATTCCCATCACCGTTTTTCCCATCTTTGGTATCTCCTTCTTGGATTTTGGAAATGTTCCCCTCCTTTGTGTTTATTGTATGATTTGGGTACCACCAACAAAAATGTGGTTTTCCTTGTTCTATATTGTTTAAATCCCCGTTAAACTGATTCCGTGTAGGAACACAACAGGAATGGAGCTGGAGGGGATATATTGGTGGATAATGAGCATAGAAAGGATGCTGATAAGGAGGATAAGGAGGCATGGTATAATAGAGAGAAGGATATTCATGAAGACAACATCCACTGCACTCCACTTTGTTTGGATAAGTTGAACGGCCATCAAAAGAGCAAGAGGATGAGTAAAGGCCGTTTGGTGCATCTACCCCATACATAAAAGGTGCTACTGGAAGGCTTGTGTAGGGATAGCACATAAAGTGTGGGAGTTGATCTCTAGAGGGCTGCTGGTAAGGTCCCATACACCCGTGGGATGGAAACATGTTCTTTTTTATGAGAGGGAATAACTGTAATAACTAAATGTCTGCGGGCACCTGCAACAAGTATCAGACTTATGAGATTTAAAAGCAGATAGATAGGCTATCAGCGAAATAAAAAATATGTAATGATATGTTGCGGAGACTTGGAAAAAAATTCTACTAGGATATCAGCGAAATAAAGAATGTGTAATAGTATATTGCAGAGACTAGAGAAGAAATCATCAAGTAGAACTCAGAAACCACAACTTCATACATGGGAGAGAAGATCTATTTCCCTGAACGACCAGTTTGAGGTAGCGGTCTTATCTGGTGCTCTAAAGAAACTCACGGTATACACTTTGCTTGAATGTTTGAACATTAAAAGAACTTGGAACAATGGCATTGATGCACATTATTGAATCTATAGCTGATAGAACAAGACTTAACCGATTTTTAATCGAGAGTGACAGCCATGTTTAACCGATTTCTAATCGAGAGTGACAGCCATGTTATTGGTGGTTTCATTGCACACATTCCGCCATTATGATGCAAAGAAATGGAGAGAATGTCAAATGGACAAGACCCAACCTATATTAACCTGGAGAAATCATCTTTGTTAATTCTGAGAAAACGAATCGACTTCTAAGAGTGTCAAACAGAATAATCCAAAACCTGCATTTAACCTCTAGGGATCATCCTTGTTAACTCGAAGAAGAAGCATCGACCTCATACAGGCGGGCTTTTTCCCTCCTAAAATGACCTCTAGAAACTTACACGTAAATGATGCTACAATAGATAAAATGATGTTTTTGCATTTAGGTATACCATCAAGATAAAATTATCTTTTTGCATTTACGTATATATCATCATTTATTGTGAAATACCATTTATAGTGAAATACTTGTATATCTTCTTAGAGTGGATATGATCTTATACCCGGTTGTAAGCTTATAGCGATGTAAGGCGCGTTCTGAAGCAAATCATAGACCTTTGAAGAAAGTCGCCCCAAAGGATACATAAATGAATCTAATAATAATCAAAGCTGAAGCTATTTTTTCCGTCGACATTCATAAAAAATATCTCCAGAATTAGTAGTTTGTGTCAAATTTTGCTTCGACGTTCATAAAAAAACACCTCCAAAAGTATTGGTTTGTGTCAAATTTTGCTTCTTTTATTTTATAGACCCTCTGCCCAGAGTAAAACAGCATGTGCTTCCATTTCCACCCCTTCTGCTTCCATTTCCAACACTTCTGCCTGTCAAGAGGTTTCCACATCTATAAAAAGGGATCAGTGGTAA